>JAKSZT010054437.1:1362248-1497197 GCA_026826555.1 Tolypeutes matacus | reverse complement strand
TTATTTGGACATGTTGGCCTTCTCCTCTAGCCTCCCCCCTCCCTCCCGAATCTTCCCTCCACGCCCAGCAACAGCTTCGCCCTATCAGAAAACAACACGCTCACCCCCGCCCAACTCTGCCTATAAAACTGCGCAGCTCTCCCTGAATAAAGGTCTTACCTTCCAGCAAGCAAGTGAGTGGTGTCTCTTCATTTAGTACTGTCAGGGAGACCACAGGGCACCAAACGGCGACCCTGTGACAACTTCTCCTTAACCTCCGTGAAGACCAGGGAGCCGGGCCTGCGCTCTCCTGACAACTTCTTCACCCCCCGCCGTTCCGGAGTGCACGCCGGACGGCCCACAACTAGCTCGTGTCGCTCCCCGGGCTGCAGCAGGGCTGATCACCCTCAGGCCCGGAAACAAAGCGGCAATGTACCATTATGAATTTTTATATTGTTAACACTATTTACCATGCACATGAAAAATGGTGTTATAACCCTTTAGATCTAAATGAGTGGGATTTTGAACTTATTTTAATATGTAAATCCTAGCCTGATTTTCCAGAGTGCATGATTACCAATGTTATTTTAAACCATTATGAATTAATTTATTTATTTGAAATCACACATGCATATTTATATATTGAGGTTCTAGGGGTCAGGGATTTGGACCTTGTATGTGGGAAGCTGGTGCTCAACCACTGAGCCACGTTGGCTTCCCTGAGTTTGTTTTTTTCTCATTTGATTTGCTTGTAGTTTGTTTTTATTTTTTTAGGAGGCACTGGGAACCAAACCTGGGACCACCCATGTGGGAAACAGGTGCTCAACAACTTGAGCCACTTTGACTCTCCTAGATATATATTTTAAGAACTCAGGAGTTCATATCAATTTTTCTAATTCCAATTAAATATCTCTAAAATACCTCAAGTACAATTCCTTGCATCTTTGTTCTATTTTTATAATTCTTATTTCCCATTGTGGAAATTCTGATTCCCAAAGATTTCCCCATATTTAATCTGGTGCTACTTCACCTAACAAAAAATTTTCCAAATTATTTTGCAGTCTTTTTTGCATTTAGTATAGATGTCACTAAACTTAAATCCTTAGCATCTCATGTTCATAAATTATTAAAATGAAATCTCTTTTTTTATTTTCTTTATTACCAGAATAGGAATTTGACGTGCAGGTAAATTGCTTTTCCTCTTTATATTCTATTTTAAGGCTTGCTTTTTCATCCATTCAAATATAATTTTACTTTTAAATAAAGAGATATGAATCTTGTCAAAAATACATAAATATTTATGCTCAGAATTTTCGCTGCCACCCTCTCTCTCTCACCCAACCACTAACCAAGACAACAACCATTAGGTATTAAGGCATTGTGTCAGTGAATCTTATTACAAGTACTATTAAGAGTGTAGGTATGATGATAACAAATAACATTGTGAACTCAGTGGTGGATGAGGATTGTGGTTAACAGAACAAACACAAGAATGATTGTCTATGAACTAGAACAAATATATGCCATTATTACAAGTTGTAAAGAGCATGGTGATACATGGGAAAATACAGCTAATTTACCTATAAACTATAGTTAACAGAAATATTATAATATTCTTGCATCAATGGCAAAGATGTACTATATCGATGCTAAGGATCAACAAGAGGGCATTATAAAAGGGTAAGGGAATTTTTCCTTTTGGAGTAATGAAAACATTCAAAAATTGAGTGAGATGATAAAAACTCAACTCTGTGATCAAACTGAGAGCCACTGAGTGTGCACTTTGGAAGGATTGTACAAGGCTTGGGACTCTATACTACAGTGAACTCTGTGGTGAATGATGGATTTTGGTTAACACTATGAATATGACAATATTCTCTCAGGAACTATAAAAATGTACAATACTAATATATGGTGTTAGTAATAGAGTGATTTATGAAAAAATACACCAAATGTAAGCTATGGACTAGACAGCAGTAATATTTTGATAATATTTTTCATTATTTGTGACAAATATTCCACCACAATGCAAAGTACTGGTGATGGGGTGATGTATGGTAATCCTGTATGTTATGCATAATTATTTTGTAGGCTTACAATTTCTCGAATAAAAAATATTATGTATGAGTCTGTGTATATGTGTATGTATCTGTGTATATGTTTAATAAATCTTTCTTATTTTCATTTCTTTCTTACATGAAAGGAAGTTTGCTATACACATTATTTGATGTTTGCCTTTTATTTTTCTTTAAATATATACTATGTAAATCAGTGAATATTAGTTTACAGAGAAACATACCCTTCAGTCTTTAATATGACTTATTATTTATTTGGTTAGAAGAATGGTAATGTATAGAACTGTGAATGATTAATATAATATTACATTTATTATTTATTATATTTTGTAATATATTTAGACAGACATACAATCTTGTATAATATGTTATATTTTGTGTATGTGTACATATAACATTTGTAATGTTAGATTAAGGTTGAACTTAGCCTTGGCCTTGAAACTGATACAAGATTTTTTTGGAACTGGCCTGGTCTCATCAGATATGTTAAAAATTGCTTAAGGATAGAGTGACAGGATTTCTGCAATTTATTTTTAAAATATAAATGATGCATAGAGAAAAATCTTTATTAAGAACATTGGTAACTATAATATATATGCCTAGAAGTATATATGAAAACTATATTTGATATAAGAATGTATATTCGTTATGAAATATTTGTTAGAATCTATATTTATATCCATAAAATTAAAACTATAGATGTGAAGATAAAATAATATGTTAACATTATTTTATATATTATTTATAACAGGATCTAGTGGTAGGCAATGGTTTCTTAGACTTTACACGCAAAGCTCAAGCCAAAAAAAATAGTTAAATGGGTCCTTCTCAAAATTGAAAACTTTTGTGCCTCAAAGAGTTTGTCAATAATGTGAAAAGCAGCCTGCTAAATGGGAGAAAGGATTTGGAAACCACAGATCTGATAAGGGTTTAATATACAGAATATATAAAGAAATACCTTAATTCAATAAAATAAAGACAACCCAATTTAAAAAGGGGCAAAAGATTTCAATAGACATTTTTTCAAAAGAGAATATACAAATGGCCAAAAAGCACATGAAAAAATGCACAAAATCACTATTTATTAAGGAAATGCAAATCAAAACCACAATGAGATATCATTTTACACCTACTAAAATGCCCATTATTTAAAAAAAAAAAAAAAAAAAGAGAATACTACAAGTGTTGGAGAGGATGTAGAGAAACAGAAACACTCATTCATTGTTGGTAAGAATGTAAAATGGTACAGCTGCTGTGGAAGACAGAGTGGTGGTTCCTCAGGAAGCTCAGAATAGAATTTCCATATGATCTGGCAATCCTGCAACTAGGTTTATACACAAAAGCACTGAAAGAAGGGATGTGAACAAAATATTTGTACACTGATTTTAATGGCAGTATTATTCACAACTGTCAAAAGATGGAAACAACCCAGGTGTCCATCAAATAATGAATGGATAAAGAAAATGTGGTATATTCATAAGATGGAATGTTATTTAGCTATAAGAAGGAAGTCCTGATACATGAAACAACATGGATCAACCTTGAGGACATTATGTTGAGTGAAATAAGCCGGACACAAAAGAACAGATACTGTATGATCTCACTAGTAGGAACTAATTATAAGCAATCTCAAATTTATAGAATTTAGAATATAGGTTATCAGGAGATGGAATGAGGGGAGAGAATGAGGAGCTGATGCATAATTGGTACACAATTTCTACATAGTTTGATTGTAAATGTTTAGAAATGGATAGAGCTGATTGTAGAACATTTTTGTGAGTATAATTAATAGTGTTAAATTTTGTGCAATAGTGGTTGAAAGGAGAAGTTTAGGGTCATGTATGTTACTAGAAAGCTAGAGAATAAAACATGGGACTTTATAACACAGTGAACCCTGTAGTGGATGATGGCTTTGGTTAATAGTACACATAAAAGTATGTTCTTTCTTAACTTTTAACAATTGTATGTCACTATTACAATGTGTTAATAAAAAGGTGGTATATGAGGGGAAAATGCACCTAATGTAAAATATGGACTCTAATTAACAGCAAGGTTTTAATATTCTTTCATCTATTGTCACAAGGTCCACACCAATACCAAGTGTCAACAATAGGGGGGTATAAAGGACAAATTTAGCAGTAATGAAAGTGTTCAATTTTAGATCATACAGTAAATTTTATATTGTGGTGATGAATTCACAACTCTATGTTTATATTGAAAGCCATTGACTACACTTTAGATGGATTGTGTGGTATATGAATATATCTCAATAAAGCTGCATTTTGAAACAAATGTAAACATAAAAACATTGATACTGAGAAAATTATGACACATACTCTTACCCCAAATCCTCATCTATAATCAATTTCCCTGTTGCTGTAGAAAGAGCAGAAACTCTAACCATGCACTGCGATGCTTTGGGGAAATGTTCTATTCACATTTAATCATAGTAGTTTCTATATATGTGCTTTGTGAGTTTATGACTGCCTCTGTTTGTTTGTCTTTCTCTATGATAATTTAGAAGATTTGTCATCTCTTTTAGCTCCTTACCTTTTTTTTTTTACACTTTTATGAAAAGGTTTTAACCTGTATTTCTTTGCATATTAACTTTATACTTTAGGCTATGGACAATAAAATATATGGACTCTAAAATATGAGCAAATGCCTACATGTTTCCTCCTGATTGTTTTCAAATTTCCTTCTCTGCTTCACTGCTGGGATGTATTTTGTTTTGTTTTGTTTTTCAGTGTCTCAATTTGGAATCATGTTATTCAAGAAAAAAAACGTACCCTAAAAATGTTGCATATTGTGATGGTTAGGCTAATGTCTCAAGTCAACCAGGTAATGCTGACCAGTTGTTTCATCAAACAAGCACTGGAATAATTGTAATACAAGGATATTTCATGGACTTTAATCATCAGTGAGTTGATTGCATAGATGGCTGGTTACAACTACAAGCTACTAAGGAGATTTCCATCAGCAATGAGTGACGTCTCATCCACTCAGTTGAAGGCCTTAAAAGGAGATGTGATTTCAGCATTCAGAGAGAGAATCTCCATCTCTGTTTCAGACAGACAGCATCCCCTGGGGAATTCAATGAGGACCCTCATTAGAGTCCCTGGCTTATAGCCTACCCTACTGTATTTGGACTTCTGCATCCCCACATTTGCATGAACCTATTTTATACAGTCTCATACTATTTATAGATATCTCCTGTCAGTTTTGTTTCCCTAGTGAGCCCTAATATTGTTTTGCAAAATAGGTTTCATATTTATGCCACACTAATGAACTACAGAATTGAAATGCCAGCTCCAAACAGTACCAGGCAAACAGGCTTCTTTAATTTTCTCCTCAGCATCTTGTGTACATGGCTCTTATTCCCCAAGTACAGAAAAGAGCATAGCAGTGCCAATCATTACATCATGGTCCAGACACCTGTCCAGACAGAAGGCAGAAGAGGGTGAACTTAGTAGAGCCTCTTGTAAGAATTTTTCCTGAAATCAGCTCCAAAAAATTCCACTTTATATTTGGAAAAGTCACATTAAATGGCTATCCTCACCCTAATCCCCTCCTTCTAGGAAGGTCTGCAAACATTGTTTTGATTTGCTACAACTCTTAGGAAGGCAAGTAGCAGTGCCAGGCACTGCATTTATTATTAGTTCTTATTTTCATTAATGTCACTTATAAAATAGTATGCCATTATAAAACTGAGGTATCTTTAAAGTATATGTATTGATACTTACACTGAAGTATTTGAAGATATCAGGCTAACTTAAAATCTTCTCAAGCTCTGAACTTTCATTTGTTGTTTTGGTAAATTACTGATTATCTGCCAGTATTTATTCTCCTTTTCTGTTTAGAGGGTGGTGGTAACCAACCATCCAAATGTAATCAGCATACATAGCTGCCAGGCTGACGGATGCAATTTCCAGCATGCCATATAGCTAAGTGGTGCAATATGATCATTTTCAGGCTAATGATTTTTTAGTGGTTATGAAGTATGATCTGGGTCATAATCATATAAGGAAGGTGATTGACCCCTACATTCTTTTATTTAAGAGGTACCTGGGATTGGACCCAGGACCTTGTACATGTAAAGCAGGTGCTCAACCAGGGAGCTACATCTGCTCCCCTCTATATTCTTTTTCACTTTATCCAGGTGAGAACTATACTTTGCAATTTTGTTCCATCGTAAAACATATGTTCAAAAGCAACAACCCAGGAAATGGCAGAACAATGAGATCCAAGAAACCTGGATGTCCAGAAAGAGTTTTCTTCTTTATGGACTATCTAGCAATTAAGGCTGTACATCTGAGTCAGTAAGTCAATCAATCAAAAACAAAACAATACAAAACAAAACAAAAAGCTCTCTCATTGGACAGTATTATATGATTCTTAGCTAAAGAAGCTGGATAAATTCCTAATACAGTTATTATTCCAGGCTGTCAAAATAAATAGCTATATATTTAGATACTTTAAAAATTTAAAGATTAGTAAAAAGTCCTTAATTTTTTTAGCCATTCCTCTCTTAACACATGGACCTGCTCCTTCTGGATTCTTTTGCCCAAGAAGAGATTGTTAAAACTCTAAACCTTGGTTTTATTATTCTTGTTGCTTTTGTTGTTGTTATCATTTAATTATTAAAATTGCTGTTGTTTGCTATTGGGCAATGCTGACCTCATGAAATGAGTATGTGCAAAAGATTGAAGAGCACTGGTGTCATTTCTTTAGGTCTTTATATATTTGTTAGACTCTGCCAATGAATCTATCTGGGCCAGGAAACGTCCTTTCCTGAGGGATAATATCTACAAATACAACTTCTTTACATAAATTTACAGGACCTCTTCATTTTATTTATTTATACTTGAGTGAATTTTGTTAGTTTATAGTTTTGGAGTAATTGCTCCATTTCATCCAACTTATCCTTTTTATGTTTGTGTTTTTTCATAATTCCCTTATTTTTCTTTAAATATCTGAGTTGTTAATTTCCAATATTGGTAATTTAGGTCTGATATCTCTTTTTCATTGATATAGGCCTTGGATTTCCAATATTGACAATTTACAGACATTTGAATTAACTTCCCCTTACTACCTTTGAAATAGACTTTCACCTCCATCTGGGTGTTCGCTTGTGTGACTTAATGCAGGTTAGTGCTTTGCCCAAGGCACTTTAATTGTGTTTTTCCTACATCCAAGCTGTCTACCAGCAGTTTATCTGATTTCAAGACAAATAATAAAAGCATGAGACTGAGATAAGTTCCCCAGCTCAGTCCCTCAGATTTCTACCTTATATATTGACACTGACAAAAATGCATCCTGTGCTGATGTGAGTGGTTTGTGCACCCCAGAAAATCCTGTTCTTAAATGGAACCCATTCCTTTGCCTGAAAACCCACTGTTGATAGGACCATTTTATCAGGCCTAGGTAAGGGACCTTTTGATTAGATCTCCTCAGTGAAGGGCTTTTGATTAGATTATGGGGCTCAGGGTGGATCTTAAGACTCTTACTGGAATCCTTTATAAAGGGAGGAATAAAATTCTGCAAACCCTGGGAATATAAGCTGCAGAGACAGAGAGAGAGAAGTCTTGGATACAGAACCTGGAATCAGCAGAGCACAGAGGCATGGAAACAGGCCACTAGAGGCTGAGGGAGAAGCCCACAGAGAGCAAGAAGCTGAAGCAATGAGGCTGAGAGGAGAGGAGAGAGACTAGCTGCCCCTGCCATGAGCCTGATGGCACACATCTGAGCTGCAGTAGAAAGTGATTATGGAGGGAAAGGCAGAGAACCCCAGAGCTGTCACTGTGCCTTGCTCATCAGCAGACCACCTTTGGTTAAATAGCATCTCCGACATTTGGACGTTTTCACAGCCTCAGAACTGTAGGCTTTTAACCTAATAAATTACCATTGTAAAACTATCCCATTTCTGGTAGGAAATAGTTTACTAATAGTTAGAAGCTCCCAGCTTCTTTTAGCAAACTAAACACACTTTAGTATGTACACAGGGGCCATACTGCTCCCTCTGGAACAGGGCCAGGGACCCACCATGGAAGAAAAGCTGACACACCTCTCATTGGGGAGAGGTTGGAGGAACAAAAGCTCTGTAAGTTTCTTCTATTGCTTTTTTTTTTTTTTTTTTTTTTTTAGGACAAATGACTATTTTATTTGGAAAAAATTATGAAGGCACAGATTCTTTGCTTTTGAAGCTGAGTTTTCCTGATTTAGCACTTGCCCAGTAAATGCACCCCTTTAACTGTTTATCACAGTTTTGAGGAAGTTTACTGTCATTAAGATTCCTTTGCTATCTTTACAGGAACAGGGTTGAAACAATGGCCACACTCAGAGAAGACCCCCAGCAATCTGAAGTAGCTAATAAAAGCAGTGGTTAGCAGTCAGACCACACAGACCTGGAATTTGGAGGACTTGGTCTTTATGTCCCACCCTGACACTGACAACTTGTGCCAGGAGCCAGAGCTGCTGTCCCAGTGCTGCCTGCCTTGAGGATGGCAGATGGGGCTTCACTGACACCCCAGGAAGGCTGGAAACCAGTGGTGTTCACTGCCATGGAGCAGCCTCTTCTTCCTGCTCCTCCCTGGGTGCTGCCCAGTGTTTTACTAGACTCTGAAGTTAAAAACAGTTGATTCATTCCTCAGTCTTGAGGATTTTGTGATGGTGATGCCCACTCTGTTTCTGATTGGGAAGGGGTTTAGATCCCGGGGGGAAGATGGGTGGAACTGTCATGCTTACAGTTGTAGATACCCTGTTATTTGGGATGGGCATTTCCCATCATCATCCTTTTGTTAGTTGTCCCAAGCAAGTCCAATGAACTGTAGAGTAGGTGTTGTAACCCTGCTGAGTTTCAGGGCTCACCGGCATATGAACAGACTGAAGATTTAAGTCTCTGGGACATATATTTAACAAGTATGGTGCTAATTATAGGTTCAAATGAAAGAGGCAGAAGAGCCGTGTGTAGGGAAATTATAACTGAGTCTAACTCTGTATAAACAAACATAAGGGAAGACTGCAAATATGGACTAAAGTATATTTATTATTATTCTAACAATGGAAGAATTTGTATCATTGTTATAAAGGCAGCAGCCATTAGAGTTTCTGAGGGAAGGGAGAGGGAAGAATAGGTATAACATGGGGCATTTTTGGGATATTTGAATTGTCCTGCATGACATTACAATGATGGATACAGGTCATTACATATTTTGTCAAAGCCTATAAAATTGTGTGGTGCAAAGTGTAAACTGTAATCTAAAGTATAGACCATGGTTAGTAGCAATGCTTTAATATGTGTTCATCAATTGTAACAAATGCACCACACTAATGAAAGGTGCTGTTAATGGGGGAAAGTGTGGGAAGGGAAAGGGGTGAAGTATATGGGAATCCCCTACATTTTTGATGTAACATTTATGTAATCTAAAGCTTCTTTTAAAATAAAATTACTTAAAAATTTAAAAAATATTTGAGTCATATAAAATCCTATGTCCCCAACATAACATAGTTGTACTCATTCATAAATCTCCTAATCATGATCCTTCTACTTCTTTTACTTGAACCTATAACTTTCAATTTAACTCTTAGGTATATTTCTCAGAAACTTAAAGCCTTTGGAATATTCCTATGCCAGTGGAGCTCTGAAACCCAGCAAATATGTGGCAGCTCCTACTCTCCAGTTCTTTGGGACCTCCCTGGACAATTAACAAAATGATGGTGATGGATCAGCCCAAATCTCCAAAGCAAGGAATATCTTCAATTGCATGCTAAACAATTCCATTCTTCTGCCTTCAAATATCTACCTCCCTTCTCAGCCTGAAGCAGTCAGAGTGGGCACGTCAAGATTAAGTATTGACCAAAAATAAGGGAGGAATATAACTACTGACTAACGCAGATATTTTGTTTTTATAAAAAAGAAGTAAGGGAAAATTGAGTTAGGAAGAAGGAATAATGTATGTAAAGACTCCACTTTCATCACTCAGTATTCATTAAGCATCTATTAAAGATGTGATACCCTTCAAAGACCAATATAGAGAGCTTTGGCCTCTCTTAAAGAGAAGGCCATAAATAAAATAATCAAAGAATAAATAATAATAATAATAATTTATTCAGACACTCCTGCAAATTCAGTACTTGTTTTGGTGGAAGGATTGATTCCTGGAGATTTTTATTCTACTATGTTCCCCAAATCCTTCCTTCAACTGTGTTTTTGCTGCTTTCAATTTTATAGTTTTCTGTTCTTATACTTTCTATTTCTTTCATTTCCAAGTTTTGTGTTTCATTTCTAGTTTCTTTAATGGAAAATTATATCATTAAATTTAAACTTTTCTTATTTTCTAATAGACATTTGATGTAATAAATTACCTCCAAAAAACTGAGTTGGATATATTCCACACACTTAATAAGATTTCTTCCCATATTGTTCAATTCTAAATATTTTCCAATTACCCTTGATATTTCTTCTTTGAACCATGAATTATATATAAGGCTGTTGTTTAGTTTCCCAGTTTTGGAAGATTTTCTTCTAATTATTTTCCTGTTCATATCTCATTTTAATCTATTATCATATGGGAACATTCTTTGTAAGATTTCATTTTTTTTTATATTAGTGATGATCTGTTTCATTAGTAAGTGATTGTCTACTTTGATAAATGTGTTACTGAACAAGGGCTCATGCCTAATGCACAAAGACTTCAATGCCATGACTATGGGTTTTTGAGAAAAGAAAGAGCTTTAATGCAAGGTTGACCTGTTTCAAGTCAGAAATCCCTGGCTCAAATCTATCTCCCAGAGTCTAAAGAGATGAGGGTTTTTATAGGAAACCACTCAGTTAATGAAAGTTAACAATATAATCTTTTTAAAAAAGGAAATCACCTAAAGTAACCATTATAATAAAAAGTATAAACAACTATATTATCATATAAAGGAATGGAACTAAGCTAAAGTAACCTTTACAATAGCAAGTAAAACCCCTGTGGTCAGCAGTTACAAATTTTCCATTTTCATTAAAAATATTTTGTAATGTGTTTTTTGTATGAAATGGTCCATTAATGTTAATGGTACAGTTTGGTTCTTCTATATGGTTACAGGGTTTTAGTATATTGATTCTATTGATTATTAAGAGAAAAGTGTTAAAATCCCCAAGAGTCATTGTAGACTTGTACATTTTACATTAGAGATCTGTCAGTTTTTGCTTTATCTATTTTAAAGCTTTTCATATGTATATATATTAAGATTGTTATGCCTTCATGATTAACTTTATCATAATATATAATATCTCACTTTGTCTATGTTAATTGCCTTTTCTCCAAAAATTTTTTTGCCTAATGTTAATATAGCCATGCAAGTATTCTTTTTCATAATATTTGCACAATATATTTTATTTTAATCCTTTTAATTTTAATCTGGTTATGCCATTATATTTCAAATAAATTTCCATAGACAATATTTTCAGTTGGGTCATTTTTTAAGTCAATTATTACAATAGTTATGTTAAATTAGTATAAATATACTATGTGCATTTAATTTAATTTTGGGGGAGTGGAAATGGCTCCAGTGGCTGGGCACTTGCCTCCCACATGGGAGATCCCAGGTTCAAGTCCTGGTGCCTCCTAAAGAATATGAGCAGATAGACAAGGGAACCATCTGTGTGTGTGGGGGGGGGCAGAATAAAATTTAAAAAAATACAAATTAAATACTTAAAAATAAATCATAGTGTATAAATAATAGTTTAAAAAATAAATTTGGAATTTTGGTGCCTATCAACTATTTTGTTATTTGTTTTATTATGTAACCTTTCATTCATTTTTGTTGTCTTTGAAGGTTTTTTTTTTGGATTACATATTCCTTTGCTTACTAATTTTTCTATTTTTTAAATGATTTTACATGTTGTTCTAGGCATTACTATTGCATCTATTTCTATTGCTATGCTAAATACATCACAAAGTTAGTGACTTAAGCCAAAACAAATGATCTCACAATTTTCAGAGTCAAAAGCCAAGGCACAATGTCTCTAAATTTTCTGCTCATAATCACAGTAGGCCAACATATTGGTGTCTTCAGGATTATGTTTCTTGCTGGAAATTATTTGAAAGAATCTGCTTCCAACTTCATTCAAGTTTTTGGCAGAATCTAGCTCCTTTCAGAGATGGTAGTGTCTGTTTCCCTGCAGGTTCTCAATTAGGGCCTCTCTTGGATCTTTAAAGTCATCCGCATTTCTTCTCACGTGGCTACCTATATCTACAAAGCCAGCATCATTGTGTTGAATCTTTCTCATATATCATATTTTCCTGACTTCCTCTCTGGCCACCAACCAGAGAAAGCTGTCTGATTTTGAGGGCCCATGCCATTACATTGCAGCCAGTGGATAATTCCAGATAGTATTCCTATTTTAAGGACAACTGTACTGTATATAATATAAACATGGGAGTAATCATTTATATTATCATGTTCTGTACATTAGAACATAAAATTTACAGTGGATCAATTTTAAATATTTTTCTTACCACAACTATATACCTTAAGTTTCACAGACATCTTAGAATCAATATTTTACCATTTTAAGTGGAATGTAGGAATGTTACCAACACATTGATCAATTGATTCCTCATTTTTGGTTTTAGATGTCTTGAGTTTTAAGATTTACATCCATTATCAACCCTATAAGATAATGTTATATTTTTTGTGCTTCAACATCCAAAATACATTGTTCAAGGAAGAACAATCATATTATGACATATATAGCATTTCTGTTGTCTTTCTTGCATTAAAGGTATTCCAATATTCTTTCTGGTTTCATTTTCCTTCTGTTTGAATAACTTATTTAGCCATGATGTTACCAGTGTGCTAAAAATAATTCCTCTATTTACCTTATCTGACAATTTCTTCATTTCACTTCATTCCCATATTAGGGTATTCCAGAAACAACATGGAAGCAGGCAAGTCTGAACTTCACTGAGCAAACTCCTATCCGGATACTCAAATAAAGGTAATGTTGAAGTCCTTACTCTGAGTACCCCAGGGGAAAATGCCTGGCTGGAAATTCCAGCAGGAACCTGATTGATGTTGAGGCAGAGGTAAAACTGCAGTTCTCACTTGTAAAACCTCAAACTGATCCCATCAAGAGATTACCCCAAATTGCTAAAGATTATATTTCTTTGTTGATTATGGATGCAATTAACTGATTATAATGCAAATCCCATCTACAACAAACCTTCCCAGTAACTAATTAAGACAGTGTTTGACCAAACAACTGGACACAATGACTTGGACAGGCTGACCCATGAAATTGACCATCAGTCCTGAAGGATATTTTGGCTTATAAAAAATTCTGGATTAACCAATTATTTTCTTTCAGGTTTTTAAACATTTGTTTCCACATCCTTTTGGCCTCCATGGGTACTAATGAGTATCCACATTCATTTGAAACATTGTTTCCACTTATATAATGTGTCCTTTTTCTTTGGTTGCTCTCAAGATTTTTCCTTTTTCTTTAGAATATGAAAGTTTTATTATGAAATTCTAGGCATGTATATCTTTGGTTTCATCCTTGGTTAAAACTCCTTTAGCTTCTGGAAATGATAATTGTTTCTCCTTCTCCTAACCTGGGCACATTAAAGCCATAGTTCCTTCAATTTTCTTTTTTCCCACTGTATTGTTTCTTCTATCCTTTTGGGCTTCCTGTGATATTAATGTAAGAATTTTTATTATTGCCACAGGTTTTTAAGGCTCTGTTCATTTATATATATTTTTAATACTTTGCATCTCTCTGGTTAAGATTGGGTCATTTCTATTCATCTATCTCTAATATTCTGATGTTTCCTCTGTGATCTCTGTATTATTTCACAGCCTGTATTGTAGTTTTAAAAAAAAAATTTAGTTAATGTATTTTTTCAGGTCCAAAATTCCTCTTTGATTCATCCTATTTTTTCTCAGTTTTTCTAATTTCCACTAATTTCAAGAATGTTTGCCCTTACTTATTTGAGCTTTTTTAAATAATTGCTCAAATTCTTTGTCATGTATTTCCAATATTTACGTCAACTTAGTATCAACATTTAAAAAATGTTCTTTTCCTTTATATGTTGAAGTTTACCTTGTTCTTTATATTTTAATCCTTTTTACATTGTATCCTATATATTTCAAATATTTAATAATGTGACTCTGGGCCTTGTTAAATACTATGGAGAATACTGAAATTTTTGAAGTCACAAGAATGCTCTCAGTTCTATTTATGGTACATGTTCTGACCAGCCTGCATTTCAAGAATCTGAATAGAAAACTTGGGTGAGTTTTAAAGTTTTACTTATGTATTAGTCAGCTAAAGGGGTGCTGATGAAAATACCAGAAATCTGTTGGCTTTTATAAGTTGTATTTATTGGGGTATAAGCTTACAGTCACAAGGCCCTAAAGAGTCCAACTCAAGGTACCATAAGAGGTACTATCTCACCCATAGTCTGTTGCCATGTGTTGGTGCAAGATGGTGGGCGACGTCTGTGAGGGTTCAGCCTTCCTCTTTCTCTTAAGGCCCCATAGGCCCAGTTTCTTCTGATCTCAGCTGTAGGCTGCAGGGCTCGTCTCTCTTCTCAGGACTCATTTCTTTCCAGGCCCAGCTGCTCTGGTCTCTTCACAAGGTCAGTTGTAAAGTTGAAGAAATGGAAAAGTGAAATGATAATGTTAATGAGACATATGAAGATAAGAAGGGAGGCAATTAAGGTAAAGAAAATAAGTGGAATAAATACAGATGGTTTCATATAGATATACATATAAATAAAAACATAGATGTAAAAATATAAAAATAAAAATTATATAACTGATAGATACAGATACAGATGCAGATAGTTAAAGATATAGATATAGACAGATATTGATAGGGATATAGGTTTGCTGATGGCTACTAATATAGACATAGGTAACGTGATCAGATACTATATTTACTTAAGACAGGTGCATTTATACCACTTATACCATTGCTATTAACAGTTCCCTGTTTTGCTTTCAGAAATGCTATATTTTGATGACTTTTTATAAATTTCCCAATGGACAGATATAGATGTTATAAATGCATGGACATAACAATACGTATATGTCTGTGTCTGTGTGCATATGTGTACCTTTATATGTGTGTGTATTATATAGACAGATATCTAGTTGTAGACATTCTTTCTATAAATTCTTCCAATTCTTGCTATTAATTCAATCTAAGTGGAATGCTAAATAAGTTCTTTGTCACTATTATGTTTGCTGTAACATAAAATTTTTTAAGAGCTCCTTTAACCTCTGTGTTTCTTAAGCTGTAGATTTTGGGATTTATCATTGGGATGATAATTGCATACAGCATTGAGATGAGTCTGTCTCTGTCTGGGGAGTGTTGACTGGAGGAAGGACATATATAAATAAATAGTATTGTGCAATAAAACTGACAGACCACAATGAGGTGAGAAGCGCATGTGGAGAAGGCCTTGCGCTTTGCTTCTGCTGACTAGATCTTTAGGATTGTGGATATGATGTAGATATAAGTAATAAGGGTGATCAGAAAGGCACTGATCCCCAAGAACCCTCTTTCCCCCAAAATAAGCATCTTTGCCACATACATGGAAGAACAAGAGAGGGAGGCGGGATATCACAATAATACTGGTTAATGTGATTGGACTTGCAGAAAGACAGGTGGAAAGTGAACACAGTATGAAGGAGAGAATTTAGAAACCCTGCTGCCCAGGCTCCAGCTGTTAGCTGAGCACAGCGTACCTTGGTCATAATGAGGATGTAATGAATGGGGAAACATGACCACATACCAGCCATAAGCCATGACAGCCAGAAGGAAGACCTCAGTCCCTGCCGGGGCACAAGGAAATAAAGCTGCAAAGCACACCTAACAAAAGAAATACTTTGCCTCTCAGTCAAGAAATTCTCAATCATTTTGGGAATAATAGCTGATGGGCAGAATATGTCTAAGAGGGACAGATTTGCCAAGAAGTAATACATGGGTGTGTGCAGCTTTTTCTCAGTCCCAATGGCCAGGAGAATGGTGCAGTTTCCCAATAAGGTCACCAGATAGATGACAGCCAAATATAGAAAGAGAGGATAGCACACCTCAGCAAGATCAGAGAGCCCTAAGAGGAAAAACTCTTTCACGGTGGTGAAATTGTAGATGTCTATCTCCTCTCTCCACACAGGTCTTTCTGGAGCCAGTGAAACAAACATACAAAGGTTAGGGTAAAAAAATCTAGGAGCTTAGAATAGATTAACACATGGAAAATAGTTTGGCCCTGGTCAAGGATAAATTGTGTTAGCTCTATTTTCATTACAGATTCAAATTATTAGAAATAATTCACTCTAGGTCTTTAAGAAGATGGTGAAACTCTTGTTGATCCTTCAGGAGCCTTTGTGTTTTCACATTTCAGTGAAAGTTGATGGTCCATCCTCCACATCTGCTTAGGAACTTTCTATTTGGCCTTATTATCTCATTGATTATACTTCTATGCACTGTCCAAACACTGTTTCATTAAGAGAGAAAATGTATATTATTCTTGAAAGTAAATTTTAATGATGGCGGGAAATAGCAGGTACATAATGAAAGACTGATATGTAATTTTTCAGTGAAATAAGAATGAATCATGTGTTACCTGGTTTGACGAAGTGTTTCCATTGGAAAGAAATAAATATGTCAATAATTCTATAATTTCAAAACCATAATCATTTAAAGATGAAGAGTAATGTTATATTCTCAAAACATAAACTTAATACAAATTAAATTAAGGCTATATAATAGAAATGAAATTTAGTTGGGAGTGTCTGAATATGAACCCAACAAGAAACAGACCTATTTTTCTATATATTCAAATCCCTTTCCCATTAAAATTTAAGTATTTGAGTACATTTCATGTAAAACTTGTATATGCTAGGTCATATTGTGCTCATTTGTCCTTGTTCTCTCTTCGTATTACATTTCAACATACCAGAGAGCCCAGTCACATCACAAAGTTTATGATTATTTACAATAATAATTAATTTCAATGAATGCAGGCAAACTGATAATTATGTAGAATTTTTTCAGATACATTAAAAACTAATATATTCTCTTTATATATATATATATATATATATATATATATATATATATATATAAACATCACATGTTCAGGCCAGGAAATCCAAGCAGAAAACATGTTTAGAAAATAAAATGCCAAATAACTCCATGGTTCCCCTACACTAATTTTCACCCCTCCTTTCTTTTACCTGGAAGTAATTTTCAATTATTTTTGGCTCAGATAAAATGTATAGCATAAATAATGCAAAGTATATGTAATGACTTCTTCAAACAAACGGAATTATTATTTTCTGCCATGTTTTTATTTTTCCCAGAAATATTTAAATTAGAATTGCTGAGATTAATTGAACGATGTTATTATTCTTTCCTTAAAATCACTATGACTGTTTCTACTCTTTCCTTTCACTAAACAGCAGCATCTCCGTGTCCTACTTGAGATTAAACAAACTCTTTCCAGTGATGCTCTGTAAATAATGAAACTCTTGGAAGAAAAGTATGATACTAAGCATATAATGCTTAGATAACATTATTCAATGAACAGAAGTTTATTAAAATGAGTGAATAAAGAAAAGACTAGGACAAAAAATATCTGCAGTGTTTACTATCAAATTTCAGAATTCTACTAATGTTCAGAATTCTACTAAGTATTAAATATCATATAATAATACATTGAAATATAATAGTGTATATGAAATATTAAAGGAAGTTTATAGTTAAAGACACTAATATTTTGAAAAAGTAAACATTACATTTTAAATGAAGTACTCATTTAACTTTCTAACCACACTTTAAAAATTGACTTATTTTTTCTAAACAAGGATTATGAGAAATAAGTCAAAGACTTCCTGTTAAAAACACACACATGGGATCTACTGAGGCTCCACAACCAATGTGTATTGTGAAGAAATGACAGTAGATTTCCCTAAATTTTGCCCTTGAATGCTTATGTTTCCCAAGTCAAATTTTTGGTGCTGGCATATTAAATGCAGAATTTGTTCATGTGGGAAGGAATATATGTTAACAAATCCCTCCCCTCATGTTGATGCAAACTTAATGAAATCCCAGACTTTGTGATTTTATTTAGAAAAATAAAAGTAATTTTTATTTACTTAAAAAAATTTTTTTTTAGATAGTGAGGGCCTGGGATTGAACCTGGGACATCATATGAGGGAACCCAGCACTCAACCACTGAGCCACATCAGGTTTCCTAAGTAGGTTTTTGTGTTTGTTTTGCTTGCTGTTTGCTTTTTTCAGGAGGCACCGGGAACTGATCCCGGGACCTCCCATGTGCGAGGTGGGAGCTCAACTACTTGAGCCACATCCGCTCCCAGACATTTTTAAAATAATATATTGCTGAGAAAAAGTTTTTATAACCTTCTTTATTAAGAAGCTAATTAACAGATAATATGCTCTAGAATTAGAAAAATCCTCATGCAGTGTAACCTCCACTTGCTCTGTGGGATTATATGGTGTGAATATTAGCAAGTGAATTCATGAATTATATATGTTGAACTGAGCTCTTTTCATATTCACAAACATCAAACCCTTTAAGGAGGATCTAGAGCTAGGGGCCTGTGGCTAGGATTAGCCCTACATTGGAAATTAACGAGGAATTAAACTTTTTTTTCTGTGACTTACATATTTATAAATGGTCAAAGACAAAGTTGCCATATATGAAGATTTCCTCTGTAGCAAACAGCTATTTCAAGTTTCCATTAAAAACAGGAAAAGAAAATGAGTTCATTAGGCAAATTTGCTATTGTTACATCTTAAGGTAATTCAAGAATAATTTATATGATACATTAATATCAAGAAAGTATTATGATTAAAATTTATTAATAAATTGTTTATTACATTGTATTTAAAAAATATTGCTAAAGAAGTGTTCTTTCATCTTCCTTTTCAACATAATGACTGATAGCTGATAAACTAGAGGAATCATAAAAGTCCTAGTGTAAAATCCCTTGCTTTGTGACATCCTTCTTGACTAATAGGGCTCATAGACCCAATTATCTAGGAAATATAAAACACGCTACTAGGTTCAGAAACATGCTTTAGATACAGTAAAAATTTACATGCAAGGTCATTGGAGATCTGTGTGTGCAAATGCACATTTTTTTAAACTCAAACCATTTCCATGCATTTATTTAGCCAGCCAAACTAATATTAAAAAATACACACTTCCTTAGTGTGGCCCACCAACCTCAATGAACTTACACATCCTGGAGCCTTGCCACCAACCATAGACCACAGTTCACACTGTAGACCACACTCTCTCCCACTCAGTTCTGAGTGGTGTGTGCTGATTTAAAATGGCCTACATCCATTGCCACAACAGTACTCAGGACAACCTCCAACTCCCAAAGAAGCCCCTGTATTTCAACTGCTCATCCCCTCCCTACCCAAAAAACTGTCAAGTGGCCACTGGCTCCACCTCATTGTTGGATGTGGTGGGAGGTGTGGGAGGTGGGCAACATGGGAATCCGAGTGGGTTCCGTATAATATTTTAGGTAATCTAAGCACCTCTTAAAATATATGTATATATATATATAAAAAATAACATTTTTGTAAGCAAATACACATATATGCATATATATTTATATATCATTTTACAAATGTTTGTATGTATTGTGAGAATTTTGATTTTTACCCATAATAAAAAAATAAATAAATAAATAATAAAAAAAAAAAAAAAGGAAAAAAAAATATACACACTTTGCCTAATTTAATTAATATTTGGTTTCAGCAAGTTCCTTAGATGTGTAAATTTTCACAACATTTTAACATCTTTACAATCATCTAATTGTTTCTTTTACCTTAGGCAATCCAGGATTTAGCAAAGTATTTTCTTGCTTTTTCAGTTTCAGAGATTTCATTACCAATATGACGTTTCAACATGGTGAAAGTAAAATGATCCAGCCAACAATGTCAGAGAGTTCATATTAGAATTTGTACTGTAATTTATATCATGCCCCCTTTCCCCTTTGGAAAAGCAACTGTTAGAACCCTAGAGAGATTATGCTTCTCTTCTTGGAAAAAAAAAAAGATCATTACCAACCTAATAATGGGCTTTCATTTTATAACTGATCAACTTCATACGTTGAAAGAGAAATCTTAATTGTACCAGAGTGACAATTTTGTTTCTTTTCATGTTCCAGAGTATGATACAAAAAAAGTTTTTCCAGGAATTGTTTGACCAGACAAGAGTAAACAATGAATTGATGTTATTAGTATATTTTTTTCTGTAACAGAAAAAAAAAATTGCAGTAAAATATGAATATATACAATTACCTTGCCATAAATCTGCATTATTTTTATAGACAGGCAAATTTCAATACTATTTTTAAAGTGTTATTATACCCTTTTATGTTATTGACACTATTTACCATACACATGAAAAATAGTGCTCTACAATCCTTTAGACCAGATGTGTGGGGTTTTGATCTTATTATATAACATGTAAGAATTACATGTTATTATTTTAACATGTAATTCTTAACTAGATTTTCCAGGAGTGAACTGATTACCAATAACCTTATAAAGCATTGTAAATTAATTGGTTTTAATTAAAATCACACACACTTAAATATATATTTTAAGAACTCAAAAGTTCATCCTAATTCTTCTAAATCTAATGAAACATCAATAAAGTACCTCAACGTACACTTCCATACTTCCCCATTCAATTTTAATAATTCATATTTCCCATAGTAAAAACCTGGGTTCCCAAAGAATTCACTACATTTAGTCATTTTTCATAGTCTATACTAAAAGTTAATTAATTTTGTAATTACTGCACTATTGCTACTACTACTGAGAAAAAAGATGCAAATTACTTTGCAGTCCATTTTGTATTTAGTACATAGGTCACTAAATTAGCATGACATATTTATAAGGTATTGAAATTAATTCTCTTTTTTGTTTTCTTTATGACCACACTAAATATATGATGTACAGTTAGGTCACTTTCCTTCTTTGCTTCCTATTTTAGCACTTTTTTTCTCATCCGTTTAAAAATAATTTATTTTTAAATAGAGAGACAGGAAATGTAATGATAAATATGTAAAAATTTATACTCAAAATTTTCACTTCCATCCTTACCCGTCCTACGCTATACCCAACCAATATAATAAACTCTTGGGTTTTGAAGCATTGTGCCAGAGAATCTTATTACATGTAATACTAAAAGTGCCAACCATATGGATGTAATCTATGGTGTACATCCAAGAAACTCGAGTCTTTGGGCTGTCCATGTGCCAGCAGGGCCCAGAACCTCAGTGGAATTGTAACACCTACTCTACAGCTCATTGGACTCACCCAGGATAGCTAAGAAGGAGATAATGATGGACAACAACCATCCCAAGGAACAGAGAGAGTTTGCAACTGCAAGCAAAATAGTTCCATCCATTTTCTCCAATGGATATATGCCCACTCTCAATTAGAGCTAGAGTGTACATCACCATCCCAGAATCTTCAGGATTGGGGAAAGAAATATGGACTAGAGTGGACTTACTAGTATTCTACTATAGACATATTGTGATTCTAGAAATGGAAGAAATTACAACATTCATGTGGAGCCAATGGCCACTGGAAGCTCTGGGGGCAGGGAGAGTGAAAAACAGTTGTAATACGGTTTTTTGGGGATTTAGAAATCACCCTGAATGACATTGTAATGACAGATATAGGCCATTTTATATCATCACATGACATGGAGAACTGTGGGGAGAGAGTGTAGACTACAGTGTGAACTATGATCCATGCTTAAAGGCAAAGCCCCACGATGCGTTTATCAATTGCACTGAATGTGCCACACTAATAAAGGATGTTTATGTGAAAGGATGTGGGAGGTGTGGGGAGTGGGGCATATGGGAATCCCTATATTTTTGGTGTAACATTTATATAACCTAATTATTTGCTAAAATTTTTTTTAAAATATTAATAAAAAAGGTGAAACTGTGTATTTAGGAGTGGGTATATATGTGTATGTATGTATTTATATGAATATTTTATTTTTATTATTTTCCTTTCTTTATTACATGAAAGGAGGCCTGTGGTAAATATTAATTGCTGCTTGCCTTTTATTTTAATTTAAGTATATATTGTTTAAGTCACTAATATTGGTTTATAGATAAACATATTCTTTGATCTTTATTATGACAATAACTTTGGTTAGATAAATTATAATTTACTCAAGTACAAAGGATTAACATCACATTAAATTTATTAATTATTTATCATATTTCATAATATGTAGACAGGTATATGATATGGTATAATATGTAATATTGTATGTATGTGTACATATTACAACTCTAATATTGTTAGATTAAGGTTGACACTCTTCCTTGACTATGAGAAAGCTGTTATGATTTTGTTGGAGAATGTCCTGATCTCATCATACATGTTCTAATGTGTTTAAGGAGGAAGTGTGGGTATTTCTGCAACATAATTTCAAATGTTTAACTGGTACATTGAGAAAAATGTTTATATTTTAAGAACAGTATAAATTTTATATGTATATTCAAAGAGGTATATATGATGATTACATTTGAATAAAAGAATGTGCACTATTTATGAAACAATTGAGAGAATCTATATCTGTAAATATCAAAATATATATGTATAGGTAAAATAATACGTTAGAAATTAATAAATTCAGTTAAAATATAATTAGATGCTCCTTATAGCATTTCAGTTATTCTATATCTTTGTAAGTTTTCCAGATAAAATGTTAGATAAAATAAAAAATGACCATAAAAACAATGATCTTAGGAAAAATATGTCTCACATTCTAGTGCAAACTCTTATCTCTAATCAATTTCCCTATTACTGTGCAATGTGCAGAAACACTTAACTATACATGTGATTCTTTGAGAAATAGTCTATTCACATTTAACCCTAGTAATATGTCTCTACGTGCTTTATGTGTTTATGTTTGTCCTTTGTTTGTTTTTTTATCTTTATGATGATTTAGAAGATTTGTAAAGTCTTTTTAGCTCCTTACAATTTTTTTTTCTTGTGCTTTTAGGAAATAACTTTTTATCTCTATTTCTTTGCATGTCACCTCTATGCTTTAGGCTGCAGACAATAGAGATGGATGCTTTATTATGAAATATGTGGAAATGCCTACATGTTCCTCCTAATTAATTTGAAATCTCCTCCTCTTCACTGCTGGAATGTGGTTGTTTCATGTATGGATATGGAATCATGATACTTTTGAATAAAATATCTTTCCCCAAAATGCAAAATAAGCTTTACTTTTCTGCCACAATACGATTGCAGAATTGAAATGTCAGTCCCAAACTTCACCATGGAACCATACTTTTAACACTTTATCCTTAGTAACCTGAGCACATGGCTCTGTTCCCCAACTATAGAAATGAGCACAGCAGCACCCAGCATTTCATCATGGTCCCGACACCTGGAAATGGAAAGACAGAAGTCGTTGGGGCAGAAGAGTAAGTGTGTTCCTAATCAAGCCCCTTGTAAGATTTTCCTGAAATAAGCTCCTAAAAATTCCACTTAATCTATATTTGAAAAAGTTGAGTTAAAAGGTTCTATACACCTTCAGTCCTTTCTCTAGGAAGACTGGGAAGCATTGCACTGTTTTTATTGAGACAAATCTTAGGCAGGGAACTAGCAGTGCCAGGCATTACATATATTGTCACTTATTTTCATTAATGTCATGTATAAAATAGCATACTATTATAAAAACTAAGTATCCTTAAAGAATATATATTGATACTTACATTGAAGTATTTGAAACACATCAGGTTGATTTGAAATCTTCTCTAGCTCTGAATTTTCATTTGTTGTTTGGTAAATTACTAATTATCTATCAATATTTATTCTCTATTCTGTTGGGGTTTTGGGGACCTCCCATTCAAATGTCATCTGCATACATAACTTCCTGCCTAGAGGATACAATTTCCAGGTTCTCTTGTAGCTAAGTGTATAAATATGATGGTGTTAGTCTATTGACATTTTAGTGGAAGTGATGTATGATCTGGGTCACAATCATATAATGAAGGTGATTGACATCTTCATTCTTTTACACTTTAGCCAGGGAGAATCATGCTTTGCAAATTTGTTCCACCAAAAAACATATGTTCAAGAGCAACAACCCAGGAAATGGCAGAAAAATAAGAGAGAAGAAACCTGGAAATCTGGAAATTTGAGTCCTTTGTGGACTGCCTAACCATTAAACCTGTACATGAGAGTCAATCAATCAACTAATCAATCAACCAGTAAATAAAATAAAGCATTCTTTCATAGGACAATGTTATATAAATCTCACCTAAAACAACTGGCTCAGTTCCTAATACAGTTATAATTTCAGACTGCCAAAATTTATATTTCTATATTTTAAAAATTTAATAATCAGCCAAATTTCATTAATTTTTAAAAATCTGTTTATCTGTTGCCACAAGGAGCTGCTCCTTCTGGATTTTTCTACCCATAGAGGGTATTGTTAAACTTCTATTCCTTGGTTTTATTATCATCATCATCATTGTCTTTAGAAAAATTATGTTGAAATAAAAATTACATATAGAGAAGATAATAAATATAGCTCATTGAATTTTCCCCTTTTATTTTAATTTTATATTTTACTTATAATTCTAAAATTAAATTGCAATAAAGATTTTTTTTATCTGTATGATCTTTGAAATTTAATACATCTTTAGATTCTTGTAACCACCACCAAAATTAGGATCTAGAATAGTTTGCAAATATTCCCTGTTGCTACATCTTTGTAATCACACTAATCTCCCAACCTAACCATTGGTAAATAGTGTTCTGTTCATCAACACTATATTTTTGTTATTAAAAAAATGTCACATAAATAGAAACATATTGTATGTCATCTTAAGACCATTTGAAGATATTTGCACCCAAAGTATTGCCTAATTTTTTGCATATATCAGTAGTTTATTCCTTTTTATTGTCAAGTATTATATTGTACAATGTTCCACTATTGGTTTACTCTTTCTTATACTGTAGGACACTGGGGTTGTTTGCAGATTTTGGTGATAATAATTAGAGTGACTATAAATGTATATACTAGTTTTTGCATAAACATAAATTTTCATTTCTCTCATATAATTATCTAGCAGCGGAATATTGGGGTCCTATGTTGGGTATTCACTATTCAAAACTGACAAATTTTCCCAAGGGGCTGTACCATTTTACATTCATACCAGAATTGTAGGAGAGTTCCAGTTGTGACACATCCCTTGCATATTTTGGTATTGTTGTCATATTTTATTTTAGTCATGGTTTCACAAGTTAGTTTAAATTTGTATTTCCATAATAGCTACTGCTGCCGAACATCTTTTCATGTGCTTTTGTGCAATTCTTTATCCTCTTAGTGCAGTGTCTATACATGTTTAATGGCATTGTTTATTTTATTCCTTTGTGGTATTTTGTTCTATACATATCATATTCTGGTTAGAAGACCTTCATCATTATGCCATTTTCAAATATGTTCCTCTAATCTGAGTATTGTTCTTTTCATTCTTTCAGAAAACTCCTTTTTATTTAATGAAGTCCAGTGTGTTATTATTTTCTGCCACCATGATTTGTGCTTTTTGGGTCATTTCTATGAGCACTTTGTCTAACTTTATTCATGAAGAATTTCATTACATATTTTTTCTAAAATTTTAACAGTGTGAAGGGAAATACTCCAGTGAAAGGAAATTTTGTTCACTGAAAGAAGGGAAATGTTGAGTTATGACGCTATACCATTCATAGAAGGAAGAATGGATAAACTGCTGATCATGGATTTGGGAAGAATGAGATAAGAATGGCCAATTTTGGAATGGACAATAAATTGTAAATTGCTCTAATGGCTTGCTTCAGAGTGGCATCAATTCAGAGAAAGACTCCAATAATCTGGTGAAGACATTGACTCTTCCTGAGTTATGTAAGTATCACTCACCCTGTTGCTTACTTCATAGACTCCTTTACAATATATCTGTGGTAGCTTAGACAGAGATGTGCACAGAATCGGTAACAGGAGCTGGGCCTCAATTTCTACTTGTTAATGCCCAACTGTCCAGAAGGATAAGCAGAAGGTAACTCTCTCATGCCAAAGACATGGATAGTTCACTGAGGGAATGAACCAGGGAACTGCAGACAAGTTTATTATATTGGACATTTCTATCTTACAAGGGGAGCCAATTTAATCTCCAAAAGATGGACACATGATTTAGGCATGAATGACCAATCCCTATTATTGAGAGATTCCAGATATTTGAATTCCTTCACTCATTAAAATTTACTTATAACCCCTAAGTCATGATTTCAGTGATTTCACAATCATTTTCACAAATGTTTAAATTGGCAAAAAAATTTTCCTCTTTCAATGAGCTATTTCCAGCTGTGGAAAAAGAAGCTATGTTTTGCTTTCTTGGATCAGATTTTATACTGTACACACATTTCCTTTTTGCAGTTTATTTTGTGCCATGTTTTCACATTTTTGTGCTTTGTGTTGATTTCTTTGTTTAAAATGATCTTCCAGCACAGTGCTGAAGTCATGTCTAGTGTAGTTAAACATAAGAAGGCTGTATTATTCCTTATGGAGAAAATGCATGTATTCATTTAGGCATGAGTTATAGTGCTGTTGGCTATGAGGTCAATGTTAATGAACCAATAATATATATTTAGGAAGGTTTTTGAAAACAGGAACACATGTTTAAAAAGGTTATGTATTGATTGATGATAATATTGTGGACAGTCTTGCAAATAACTAAGCCTCTATTTCCCCTAGAAGCAATGTTATAGTACTTGTTAATTCAGTGTTTGCTGGTTCTAAAGAATATGACTATCATGAATAACTGGATTTGCCTGTTTTTGCCTTTCCAGGTAATATCACATTCCACTATTCTACCAATCATATATTTACATAATGCCTTACACATGGGATATTATGCTGTATAGCCTCTGGCCAGCAGACAGATTCTTATCCAAAAGAAAATGGGAAAAGGACTCTTTCAAATGGAATCCACCAGTCTTATAACCTGCACTATGACCCAGAAATTACTGTCTTGACACCACTGAAGAAATAAATGAATGCTGAAGGCTGTTCAGCTGAGAGCTGGGAAGGACACCTTGCAAGGTGGTTTTTGCATTTGTACTTTATGAATTAACCCAGTGGCCACTATGTCTTCTCCAGGCTCAAGTACATTACCAAAGAGTGGCTATGAGAGTGCCATTTTCATTATCAAGCATAATAACTCACTTATATATATTTTGTTTTCTATCCATGTAACTTTGAGTTGGTGAGTCTATCAATTCTAATATTCAAGGGAGAAATACATATGCAATGTTATACAGTAACATTTGCAATCAATTTGAATCTGAAATTGTACCTAGTCGACCTTCTTGAGCTCCTCCTAAACCAACAGGTATAAAATGTTAGCTACACTGGTCAGGATAATTAATTTAAATTGTCATAGGAAAATTGGCTTCCTGTCACCCCAGGGGTAAGGAGTACTATGCTTGGAACATAGGTAATTCCCTGGACAGTCACTGGTCCAGGAAAATGAAAATCACCTCCTTTCAATGATGACAGATTAGACAAAAATGAAATTTTGAGCTACCCTATTAGGTAACAAACCTTATCCAGCCAAAATGCTGGTTTGAGGATAGTGAAGGGAACTTAGAATATGTGTTGACAGAAGGCTGTCTTAATTATTCTTTCTGAATTTAACTGCAGAAGTACTATTGATAACCTCTATATAGTACATTGTTTTTGTCTTCTCCCCTCAACATGAAGAACAATGATGGTGGGTATTGATTTTCTATTTTATTTGGCAGTATTACCAAGTTGGTATCAATCTATGTTACCAAGTTCACCCCTTCAAGTGGCTGGGTGGAGAATATAGAGATATCTTCTGTTTACCTTTCTAGTTCCTCTTTCCACCATCACCCAGACTGCTCTGTGTTCCAGAATGGACAACACAATGATTTTTCCAGTTGTCTCATTAACAGGTAGGGTTAGCCATTTGGGAGCCCTGCAAAGATTTGGGGAAGGAAGACAGCTGAAGAGTGAGAATTAATTTCCACAACTCTATCCCATCAGGTTGTCTCAGGCTGGCTGCACTCTTAAGAAATGTCACACCTCATGTGTCAGGAGGTCCCTTCTATTTTATACTCACCTTGAGTGTTCCAAAAGCTACTATGTCCTAGCATTTTAAAGTTATAGAGTAATAAATGTTTCCCTGATACTAGGCTCAGAATCTGAACAATACCTTAAGATCTTGCTCTCACAACATTGTTATAATTTCTTTAATATTTGCCCTCAAATTTGCCCAATTTGTATGAGACACCGTCTCATACAGGAACTGAGGAACAGAGACCTTTACCAATTTTTCAGGGACTGCAGTTAGAAATGGTAGAGTCAGGATTTGAATCAGTGCATTCTAAATAATCACACTACAGCTGCCTCTCCATGAGATGTCAATAGGATGCAACAGAAAGTCTTTTGAATGACTTTAAATAAAATAAAGTCGTCTGATTGAAATCGAAGCCCCCTCCCTTAACATTATGCACTTCTCCCACAATGTCTTTGTGTGGAATATGGTCATTATTTATGGAAATAACAGCTGATATATAGGTATAATAAGGGAAAGCCAAGAGTTTAACTGAGAATTCAATATTGACATCTGTGAGGTTATAAAACCAGTGGGAATATATTAGATGATAAAACAAATACTTTTCAAATACCATAAATTACCATTTTGCAGTGGGAAATTGGAGTAAGGCTAATAGAAAATAATGAAATGACATATTGTTCTCTCACTGGGCCTACTATTTCAAATTATCCCAACATCAGTATAATCCATTTGGAGTGCATGCATAGAACAGACGTGGGGAGTAAAGATGTGAGGATTTATGCTCAAAAATATCCTCTAGGCCAAAACTTTTAAACTATAGTTATTTTGATACAGAATTGACTAGAATTTTTTTTTTTTTTGTCCAAGAAATGGATGGTTTCACTAAAAAATCTCGAGCTTTGGTGTCAACAGCCTGTGAGAATTCCACCTTAAGGCAATTGTTGGACTCCTGAACTTGAATGTTGTGTTAAAAACTACTGAAGCTTCCCATTCTTCTCTGAATAGTGTATTAGAGAATAACGAACAAGAAAGAAATTCACAGAAGATGGACAATGGAAACAATTTCTCAAAAAAAAAAAAAAAAAAAAAGAGAGAGAATTATACCTATTTCATGGGCTAAACAAAGAAGCAAACATACTACCAAGGTGAAGAATCAAGGTTCATACTTCTCTTCCAGTATGATATATTTACTATGAAAAAGTGGCTGCTCCACAATTCCTATTCAACCCATTTCTAAATGTGAATTTATTATAAATTTTTGTGGTTTATCCTTATCATTTTACCTTTGGATGTTAGTATATACAACACTTGTTTTTGTTTAAAAGTTTTCATAATCTGAGGAACTAAAAGCAGATGTCTTGGAAAGGAGTGTGCATCATCAAAATACTTGTATTTTGAGCTTAGTCGAGTAACTGATTGAACTTTAGTTTTATTTATCTGATGAAAGGGGATGAGTGTGTCCTGTGAAAAGGAGGAAGGGTAGATGAAAATAAAGAATAGGCAAAAATGTGTGCTTCATCCTTAGAGAATGTGAGCTCATCTTTCCACACAAGGACTCCCTTCAAGTGTTCACTTCATAATAAAACAATCATGTCTCAATGTGTGTTAGCAAAATAAAGTGTGGCAGAGGCTCTTAGTTTCCTACCTAATGTCTGTGCTCCACTTTTGGGAAAACCAGCAACCCTGAGTTTTGTGTGCTGGAATGTAACCAATTAAAAACATTTCCTTCCCAGCTGTTTCTGAAAGTTGGAAGTTCTCACTGAGATGGACCTTCTTTCATGGAGCATGATCATCCTTTACTTGCCCTGGGAAGATGAAAATCTGACATTTGAAGAAACACATTCATTATCAGTACCATAAAACAAAGGCCATCAGAATTATGGAGATTTCCTGCTGCATATCCCTGACCTGTGAGATCAAAGAAGAAACTGCCAACTTCAGAACAAAAAGTTACCAGAGAATACAAATTCTTTTAAATGCTTGTGTCACTGAATAGGTTTCAGTTACCTGTGGCCAAATGAAGTATCTGACAAAAACAATATCTGTTGATTTGGCTTTTTTTAGAAATAAATAAAATCTAGTATGTCAAACTGGAGATGGCCTATGCTAAGCCCCATGCCAGCAAAGCAAAAATCTAAGTTTTCTATTCCCTGTACATGCCTGGCATGCCCAGGAAATAGAATTTAAATCAGCCAGTCAAGCTATCACCAACTCCCAATTCTGACACAAGCTTACCTCATCATTGCTAAACAACCACTTGCATTAACCAAATTAGGAAATGTAGTTTGCATTAATCAGTAAAGATGCCCTCCCAAGTACTCCCTTGTTCTGTCTACAAAAGGTCACTGCTCTCTTTGCTTATGGGAATTCCTCTCTACCTTGTGATGACTGGAACTACCCAATTCATTAACTGAATTCTAATTTAATAAAACTCTAAGAGATCCAAGGAAATTTTGATCTAGTTTTTGTTTAACAGAAACCATTTACCAAATTCTGGTTGAACTGATATAAATATCTTTAGGTATTTCATGTAACCTATTGCATCGTAGCTGTAGATACTCAATTAATAAACAATGAATGAAAAGGCAATGGAACAGATGCTGAGTATAATAAAGGAATCCTACAAACTTTTTTTTGTATTACAGAATTCGTAGGTTTACATAACAATCATTCATAAAATACAGGATTCAATATATTATCCCAACACCAATATTTTGCTTTGGACTAGTTGTTACAATTTATAATAGCACATTATTATAATAAAACTATTATTTAAGTCCATGGTTTAACTTAGGGTTCAGTGTGTAATGATGTTCCATGGATTTTTTAAAATATTGTATTCTCTTTCCATATATACAATCTAACATTTGCCCTCTTAATCATATTTAGATATGTTTTTCAGTGCTGTTAATTGTGTTCACAATATTATGCTACCACCACACTGTCAATTACCACAATATTTCCATCTTTCCAAATAACAACCTTGTATATTTTAAGCCTTCATTTCCTGTTCCTTATCCTCTGGTAACCTATACTGTAGATTCTGACTCCCTAAATTTGTTTATTCTAATTGTTTCAAATCAGTGAAATGATACTATTTGTCCTTTAATGTCTGACTTATTTCATCCACAATGATATCTTCAAAGTTCATCCATGTTGTCACATTTATCAGGACTTCATTTTACTTTACTGCTGATTGTATGTATATACCACATTTTGTTAATCTGTGCTCCTGAGAGTGACAGAATTAGACTCAAATAAGTCCTCCCTGCACATGGTTCACCAGTCCCTTCTATTCAAACCTACATGTGATGCTGGAGTTTCTTAGATATACTTCCAGAGACTGGAGCCTCCCACCTACCTATGTGCCAGGTGTGCATGAAATCTAGGTGGAGCTGCAACTCCTACCCTACAGCTCAATGGACTCATCCAAGTCACCTGGTGAGGAGACAACGATGGGAAATGGCCATCCCAGGGAATGGAGAGGGCCTGCATCTGCAGGCAGGATCATCCCACCCACCATATCCATGGGATATAAGCCCTCTCTCACTTGGAGTTGGAGTGGACATCACCATCCCAGTCGCCTCTGGATTGGGGGAAGAACTATGGACTAGAGTGGACTTGATGGTATTCTCTTGCTCACATATGGTGATTCTTGCAATGCAAGAAATTATAACAATGAGGTGGAGCCAGTGGCCACTTGACAGTTTTTTGGGTAGGGAGGGGATGAGCAGTTGAAATACAGGGGCTTCTTTGGGAGTTGGAGGTTGTCCTGAGTACTGTTGTGGCAATGGATGTAGGCCATTTTAAATCAGCACACACCACTCAGAACTGAGTGGGAGAGAGTGTGGTCTACAGTGTGAACTGTGGTCTATGGTTGGTGGCAAGGCTCCAGGATGTGTAAGTTCATTGAGGTTGGTGGGCCACACTAAGGAAGTGTGTATTTTTTAATATTAGTTTGGCTGGCTAAATAAATGCATGGAAATGGTTTGAGTTTAAAAAAATGTGCATTTGCACACACAGATCTCCAATGACCTTGCATGTAAATTTTTACTGTATCTAAAGCATGTTTCTGAACCTAGTAGCGTGTTTTATATTTCCTAGATAATTGGGTCTATGAGCCCTATTAGTCAAGAAGGATGTCACAAAGCAAGGGATTTTACACTAGGACTTTTATGATTCCTCTAGTTTATCAGCTATCAGTCATTATGTTGAAAAGGAAGATGAAAGAACACTTCTTTAGCAATATTTTTTAAATACAATGTAATAAACAATTTATTAATAAATTTTAATCATAATACTTTCTTGATATTAATGTATCATATAAATTATTCTTGAATTACCTTAAGATGTAACAATAGCAAATTTGCCTAATGAACTCATTTTCTTTTCCTGTTTTTAATGGAAACTTGAAATAGCTGTTTGCTACAGAGGAAATCTTCATATATGGCAACTTTGTCTTTGACCATTTATAAATATGTAAGTCACAGAAAAAAAAGTTTAATTCCTCGTTAATTTCCAATGTAGGGCTAATCCTAGCCACAGGCCCCTAGCTCTAGATCCTCCTTAAAGGGTTTGATGTTTGTGAATATGAAAAGAGCTCAGTTCAACATATATAATTCATGAATTCACTTGCTAATATTCACACCATATAATCCCACAGAGCAAGTGGAGGTTACACTGCATGAGGATTTTTCTAATTCTAGAGCATATTATCTGTTAATTAGCTTCTTAATAAAGAAGGTTATAAAAACTTTTTCTCAGCAATATATTATTTTAAAAATGTCTGGGAGCGGATGTGGCTCAAGTAGTTGAGCTCCCACCTCGCACATGGGAGGTCCCGGGATCAGTTCCCGGTGCCTCCTGAAAAAAGCAAACAGCAAGCAAAACAAACACAAAAACCTACTTAGGAAACCTGATGTGGCTCAGTGGTTGAGTGCTGGGTTCCCTCATATGATGTCCCAGGTTCAATCCCAGGCCCTCACTATCTAAAAAAAAATTTTTTTAAGTAAATAAAAATTACTTTTATTTTTCTAAATAAAATCACAAAGTCTGGGATTTCATTAAGTTTGCATCAACATGAGGGGAGGGATTTGTTAACATATATTCCTTCCCACATGAACAAATTCTGCATTTAATATGCCAGCACCAAAAATTTGACTTGGGAAACATAAGCATTCAAGGGCAAAATTTAGGGAAATCTACTGTCATTTCTTCACAATACACATTGGTTGTGGAGCCTCAGTAGATCCCATGTGTGTGTTTTTAACAGGAAGTCTTTGACTTATTTCTCATAATCCTTGTTTAGAAAAAATAAGTCAATTTTTAAAGTGTGGTTAGAAAGTTAAATGAGTACTTCATTTAAAATGTAATGTTTACTTTTTCAAAATATTAGTGTCTTTAACTATAAACTTCCTTTAATATTTCATATACACTATTATATTTCAATGTATTATTATATGATATTTAATACTTAGTAGAATTCTGAACATTAGTAGAATTCTGAAATTTGATAGTAAACACTGCAGATATTTTTTGTCCTAGTCTTTTCTTTATTCACTCATTTTAATAAACTTCTGTTCATTGAATAATGTTATCTAAGCATTATATGCTTAGTATCATACTTTTCTTCCAAGAGTTTCATTATTTACAGAGCATCACTGGAAAGAGTTTGTTTAATCTCAAGTAGGACACGGAGATGCTGCTGTTTAGTGAAAGGAAAGAGTAGAAACAGTCATAGTGATTTTAAGGAAAGAATAATAACATCGTTCAATTAATCTCAGCAATTCTAATTTAAATATTTCTGGGAAAAATAAAAACATGGCAGAAAATAATAATTCCGTTTGTTTGAAGAAGTCATTACATATACTTTGCATTATTTATGCTATACATTTTATCTGAGCCAAAAATAATTGAAAATTACTTCCAGGTAAAAGAAAGGAGGGGTGAAAATTAGTGTAGGGGAACCATGGAGTTATTTGGCATTTTATTTTCTAAACATGTTTTCTGCTTGGATTTCCTGGCCTGAACATGTGATGTTTATATATATATATATATATATATATATATATATATATATATATAAACATCACATGTTCAGGCCAGGAAATCCAAGCAGAAAACATGTTTAGAAAATAAAATGCCAAATAACTCCATGGTTCCCCTACACTAATTTTCACCCCTCCTTTCTTTTACCTGGAAGTAATTTTCAATTATTTTTGGCTCAGATAAAATGTATAGCATAAATAATGCAAAGTATATGTAATGACTTCTTCAAACAAACGGAATTATTATTTTCTGCCATGTTTTTATTTTTCCCAGAAATATTTAAATTAGAATTGCTGAGATTAATTGAACGATGTTATTATTCTTTCCTTAAAATCACTATGACTGTTTCTACTCTTTCCTTTCACTAAACAGCAGCATCTCCGTGTCCTACTTGAGATTAAACAAACTCTTTCCAGTGATGCTCTGTAAATAATGAAACTCTTGGAAGAAAAGTATGATACTAAGCATATAATGCTTAGATAACATTATTCAATGAACAGAAGTTTATTAAAATGAGTGAATAAAGAAAAGACTAGGACAAAAAATATCTGCAGTGTTTACTATCAAATTTCAGAATTCTACTAATGTTCAGAATTCTACTAAGTATTAAATATCATATAATAATACATTGAAATATAATAGTGTATATGAAATATTAAAGGAAGTTTATAGTTAAAGACACTAATATTTTGAAAAAGTAAACATTACATTTTAAATGAAGTACTCATTTAACTTTCTAACCACACTTTAAAAATTGACTTATTTTTTCTAAACAAGGATTATGAGAAATAAGTCAAAGACTTCCTGTTAAAAACACACACATGGGATCTACTGAGGCTCCACAACCAATGTGTATTGTGAAGAAATGACAGTAGATTTCCCTAAATTTTGCCCTTGAATGCTTATGTTTCCCAAGTCAAATTTTTGGTGCTGGCATATTAAATGCAGAATTTGTTCATGTGGGAAGGAATATATGTTAACAAATCCCTCCCCTCATGTTGATGCAAACTTAATGAAATCCCAGACTTTGTGATTTTATTTAGAAAAATAAAAGTAATTTTTATTTACTTAAAAAAATTTTTTTTTAGATAGTGAGGGCCTGGGATTGAACCTGGGACATCATATGAGGGAACCCAGCACTCAACCACTGAGCCACATCAGGTTTCCTAAGTAGGTTTTTGTGTTTGTTTTGCTTGCTGTTTGCTTTTTTCAGGAGGCACCGGGAACTGATCCCGGGACCTCCCATGTGCGAGGTGGGAGCTCAACTACTTGAGCCACATCCGCTCCCAGACATTTTTAAAATAATATATTGCTGAGAAAAAGTTTTTATAACCTTCTTTATTAAGAAGCTAATTAACAGATAATATGCTCTAGAATTAGAAAAATCCTCATGCAGTGTAACCTCCACTTGCTCTGTGGGATTATATGGTGTGAATATTAGCAAGTGAATTCATGAATTATATATGTTGAACTGAGCTCTTTTCATATTCACAAACATCAAACCCTTTAAGGAGGATCTAGAGCTAGGGGCCTGTGGCTAGGATTAGCCCTACATTGGAAATTAACGAGGAATTAAACTTTTTTTTCTGTGACTTACATATTTATAAATGGTCAAAGACAAAGTTGCCATATATGAAGATTTCCTCTGTAGCAAACAGCTATTTCAAGTTTCCATTAAAAACAGGAAAAGAAAATGAGTTCATTAGGCAAATTTGCTATTGTTACATCTTAAGGTAATTCAAGAATAATTTATATGATACATTAATATCAAGAAAGTATTATGATTAAAATTTATTAATAAATTGTTTATTACATTGTATTTAAAAAATATTGCTAAAGAAGTGTTCTTTCATCTTCCTTTTCAACATAATGACTGATAGCTGATAAACTAGAGGAATCATAAAAGTCCTAGTGTAAAATCCCTTGCTTTGTGACATCCTTCTTGACTAATAGGGCTCATAGACCCAATTATCTAGGAAATATAAAACACGCTACTAGGTTCAGAAACATGCTTTAGATACAGTAAAAATTTACATGCAAGGTCATTGGAGATCTGTGTGTGCAAATGCACATTTTTTTAAACTCAAACCATTTCCATGCATTTATTTAGCCAGCCAAACTAATATTAAAAAATACACACTTCCTTAGTGTGGCCCACCAACCTCAATGAACTTACACATCCTGGAGCCTTGCCACCAACCATAGACCACAGTTCACACTGTAGACCACACTCTCTCCCACTCAGTTCTGAGTGGTGTGTGCTGATTTAAAATGGCCTACATCCATTGCCACAACAGTACTCAGGACAACCTCCAACTCCCAAAGAAGCCCCTGTATTTCAACTGCTCATCCCCTCCCTACCCAAAAAACTGTCAAGTGGCCACTGGCTCCACCTCATTGTTGGATGTGGTGGGAGGTGTGGGAGGTGGGCAACATGGGAATCCGAGTGGGTTCCGTATAATATTTTAGGTAATCTAAGCACCTCTTAAAATATATGTATATATATATATAAAAAATAACATTTTTGTAAGCAAATACACATATATGCATATATATTTATATATCATTTTACAAATGTTTGTATGTATTGTGAGAATTTTGATTTTTACCCATAATAAAAAAAAAAAAATAATAATAACTAAACCAATAATTAATTTCATTCTTAGAGATTATTATGTCCAATAGTTAGAGCTGTAATATAAAAATTAGAATTATGGTATACTTAATTTCTATTATAGTAGAATTATTATTTGCATTTATATATGTTTGTTGCTATACTATTTATTTCTTATAATTGATTATATTAAATTGAATGTGGCCTTAACTCTTTTTTAAAATTTGTAATTTTTTTCAATCTATTTTCTATTTTACTTTACAATTTTACAATAAAGATCTATTTAAAAGCTGAAAAAAAAAATATCAAGGGTTTGACATATTGGTCTGTCTTCTTTTATTAGGCACTGCCTATGTACTCAAGAGATTCTTGCCTCTCTCTTTGAGAACACAGATGTACTCCCGTGGATATCATGTTAATATTTTCTTGTTTATTGTGTGTGTCTCTCACTTGATGAGATAACACCCTAAGACAAGGTGAACACGTTCATATTCCATAGAAGCATGACTCAGGTGCACCCTTTCCCACATATCCCCCCATTTTTGTAAATGGTATGTTTCAGATTACCTTCTTCTTTTTTTTTTTTTGGCTAATGAAGTTCTAGTTTTCTCAGCACCCTTTGTTGAAGAGATTTTCTCTCAATAGAGTGGTTTTTGTCACCCTATCAAAAATCAGTTGACCATAAAAGTGAAGATTCATTTCTGTGCTCTCAATTAAATTCCACTGGTCTAGCTGTCTGTCCTTGTGCCAGGACTATGCCGTTACAATACTGTAGCTTGTTAATAAGTTTTAAGATTGAGAAGTGTGTCTTTCATTCTTCTTTTTCAAGATTGTTTTAGCTATTTGGGGGCCCTTACCCTTCCATATAAATGTAATGATTGGCTTTTCCATTTCTGCAAAGAAGGATTTTGGAGTTTTGATTAGGATTGCATTGAATCTATAAATTGCTTCAGGCAGTATTGCCATCTTAACAGTATTTATTCTTCTAATGAACATGGAATGTCCTTCCATTTATTTAGGTTTTCTTTGATTTCTTTTAGCAATGTTACGTAGTTTTCTGTGTACAAGTCCTTTACAATCTTGGTTATATTTATACATATATATTTGTTTCTTTTTATTGCTATTGTAAATGGAATTCTTTTCTTCATTTATTCTTCATATTGTTCATTGCTTATGTATTGTATATGGAATACTTTCTTTCACTTCTTCTTCATATTTGTCATTGATTGACTAAAGAAACACTACTGATTTTTTATGTTGTCTTGAACCTGATATGGTAGTTTGAGAATTTTGTGGGCCCTAGAAAAGATCATGTCCTTAGAGATAATACATTCATCTTGGTGCGAACCTAACCTGCTGGAAACTTTGATTAGATTATTTCTAAGCACCTTTTATTAGATTACTCCAGTAGGGTGTGATCCAGGGTGGGTCTTAATGCTCTTACAGGAGAACTTTTAAAACAGAATGAATATGGAGAGATGCAGCCTCAGAGACAAAAAGAAACCCCTAGAAGCTGAGAGAGAATGTCCAGGAAGCCAGATGCTGAAATCAATGGAAGCCAGGAGAGGAAAAGCCACAGGAGAAGAGAGAAAGTTGGAGGGAACCAGAAGCTGAAAGCAATGAGAACAGGAGGAGAATGGAGAGACAGCAGACACCAACATTGTACCCTGTCATGTGGCAGGAATCCATAATCATTGGAAGCCATGTCTTTCGGGAGAGAGCTTGGCCTGATACCTTGATTTGGACTTCTTTCTCAGCCTCAGAAGTGTAAGCTTATAAATTAATAAATCCGATTGTAAAGACCAACCCAGTTTTTATATATTGCCTTGGAAACCTTGTACAACCTAAAAATACCTGACTGCTCTGCTTAGTTCACTTATTAGTTCTAGGAGTTTGGTTGTGGATTTTCTGTATATGGGATCATACCATCTGCAAATAGGTAAAGTTTTACTTCTTCCTTTCCAAATTCAACATTTTTCATTTCTTTTTCCTCTCTAATTGCCCTGGCAATAACTTCCAGTACAATGTTGAATAACAGTGGTAAAATGGGGTATCAACATCTTGCTCCTGATCTAGAGATAAGCTTTCATTCTTTCACCATTAAGTAAGATGTTAACTGTGAATATTTTATAAATCCTTTAACATGTTGAGGTAGTTTCCTTCCATTCCTAGGGTTCTAAATGTTTTTGTCATAATGGGGTGCTGTATTTTGTCAAATGCATTTTCTGCATCAATTGAGATGATGCTATATTTTTACCTTTATTCTGCTAATGTGGTGTATTGCATTAATGGGTTTCCTTATGTGGAACCAACCTTGTATATCATAGGTAAATCATAATTTATCATTGTGTTTCATTGTTTTAAAATGTTCATTTCAGTTTGATAGTCATTTTGAGGTGTTTTGCATCTATATTCATAAGAGATATTGGTCTGTAGTTTTCTTTTCTTGTGGTTTTTTATCTTGTTTTGAAATGAGGGTGAACTTGCCCTCATAGAATGAATTAGGTAGTGTTCCTTGTTTTACTTTACCAAAATCTGCTAGGAACAATATACCAGAAATGGTTTGGCTTTTATAATGTAACTTAATTTGTTTAGAAGCTTATGGTTCTGAGGCTGTGAAAGTGTTCAAATCAAGGTATTGTCAGAGATGCTGTCTCACCAAAGGATGACTGGTGGTGATGCTTAACTCCTGCCATGTGGCAAGACATATGGTGACTCTGCCAGTCTCGTCCTCTGCCTTCGTCCCATAACTCAGCTGTGAGCAATTAGGTATATAGCTCATCTTTCTCCTCACCTCCAGGTTTCCTCTCTTTGAGATTCTTGAGGGCATCTTTCTCAGCCTCAGTGCAATGCTGTTTCCAGCTTCCATTCTCTAGAATCTCTCTTTTAGCCTCTCAGGTTTTCTCTGTCTCTGTCAATTTCTTCCCGTGTATCTGTGGCTTTTAGGTCTTATGTTTATAAAGGACTCCAGCAAAAGGACAAAGATCCACCCCTTGCCATGTCTCACTGAAGTAATCCAATCAAAGGCCCCCAAATGAAACTAATTCAATCAAAGTGTCCCACACCCATAGAAATAGATTATCTTTAAGAATCTGATCTTTTCTGGGATCCCTAAAAAACCTTCAAACTGTCTCACCCCTATTCAAATTTTTGGAAGTGTTTTGGCAAAGTTGGATTTAAGTTTTCTTGAAATGCTTGGTAGAATTTTACTGTGAAGCTATCTGGTCCTAGTCTTTCCTTCACTGGAAGATTATTTTTTTATTTCTGATTCCATGTCTCTACTAGTGTTTTGGTCTGCTAGGCTGTGAAATGAAATACACCAAAAAGGGTTTTGCTATTACAATGGGAATTATTACCATACAAGCTTAAAAGATTGTGGCCACTAAAATGTGCAAATTAAGACATCATCAGGTGGTGCTTTCTTTTTGAAGACTAGCTGCCCGAAATCTTGGACTCTTCTCTTACATGATAAGGCACATGGCAGCTTCTGCTGGTCTCTTGCTTGCAGCTTCTTGTTTCTCTGGCTTTGTCTCAGCTTCTGTGACTTGCTCCTGTCTTTCTCTTCATATTCAACCTGTTTTTAAAAGACTCCATTAAGAGGATAAAGACCCAGACTGGGCCATGCCTTGAAGTAACCTAATCAAAAGACCTTTAAATCTACTAACTAATAAAAGGGTACCGATCACACTAGGTTCCCATGCTCAAGAATGAATCACCTTTAAGAACATCATATTCTGAGGTGCATACAGGCTTAAACTACCACAGCTTATTTAACTTATTGGCATACAGTCACTCATACCTTCCTCTTATGTTCTTTTTCTTGGATTTTGTATTGGTTTGATTTGAAATGCCACCCGTTTCATTTTTCATTTTCTTTATTTGCTTCTTCTTTTTTTAAATTCTTTGTCAGCCTAACTAAATGTTTTTGCAATTTTATTGATCTTTTCAAAGAAAATATTTTGTTTTTCTATATTCTCTCTATTGTCTTTTGTGTTTGTTTTCTATTTCATTTATCTCTGCTCTAGTCTTGGTCATTTATTTCATTCTGCTTGTTTTTGGCTTAGTTAATTATTCTTTTTCTAGTTCTTTGAGATTTTGTAAAATATATTTTTTATTTTTTCTAAAAGATAAATAGATTTCATAAAATGTTACATGAAAAAATATAAGGAATTCCCATATGCTCTACTCCCAACACCTCTCACTTTTCCCCACATTAGCAATTTCTTTAATTAATGTGGTATATTCATTTTAATTGATGAATATATTTTGAAGCATGGCCACTAAGGATAGATTACAGTTTACATTGTAGTCCACACTCTCTCCCACTCAAGTCCGTACGTTATGGTGGGATATACAATGGCTTGTATATGTTGTTGCAATGTCATTAAGGACAACTCCAAGTCCCAAAAGTGCCCACATATTTCACCTCTTTTTCCCTTTCCCAAACCTCAGCACCTCCAGTGGCTATTGTCTCCATATCAATGATATAATTTCTTCCATTGCTAGAATAACAATAATTCTATAGTAGAATAGCAGTAAGTCACTCTAATCCATATTTCATTTCCTAATTCTGAGGATTCTGGGATGGTGATGCCCACTCCACCTCTAATTGAGAATGGGCTTTGATCACATGTGGCTGATGGATGGGACTTTCTTACTTGGAGTTGTAGATTCCCTCAGTTCCTTGGTATGGTGGTTCTCCATCCTCACCTCCTTGTTAGTTGTCCTGGGTGAGTCCAATGAACTAGAGAGTAGGTGTTGCAACTCTGCTGAGGCTAAAGGCCCAGCTGACACATGGACAGCCCAAAGATTCAAGTCTCTTGAAAGTATACCTACCAACTCCAGCACCAACTATAGGTTCAAATAAAAGGGACAGAAGAGGCATGTGTAAGGAAATCACAACAGAGTCCAACTCTGTCACATTTGGAAGCACAAACTCCAAAGGATGGTCCACTGGCAAGGCACCAAACTCTGGAGTTATCTTCCATGACTGTAGGACTTGGGTGTCTCCAGAGCCCTCAGGAATCCCAGTATTTGGGGTAGTATATACTTTGGCAGTCTATGTAATCCTGCTGAGATGTGCATAAGCGTTTCCGCTGGGATGACCTCTCATCTCATTTTGAAGACTCAGCCATATAAACTCAGTTGTCTTTACACTTTTCCCCTTTTATTCAAGATTTTTTTTCAATTGTACTGCTAGTTGGTGCTTGGTAATAATCATTTGGTGCCAGGATCCATGTCCCCTGCTGGGGGAAGGCTATATACTGAGTTTGGCTTAGAAAGAGGCCACATTTGAGTAACATGGAGGCTCTCAGGAGGTAACTCTTAGGCACCCTACACCACTAGGCTAAGTTGCAATTTTATGAGCAAAGGCTCATAAGCATAGTCATCAATATCAAGGACCCATCAATGGACCATCCTTCTTCATTAGTCATTGCCCCTATACTCAGGGGATTGTTGCTGTTCCATTAGAAAATGTGATAGAGATCCCCAGGATGGGAATTCAATACTGTTTCATTTATTGTGTGCATCTCTACCCATTATGACAATGCCCCATGAACATTTGAAAACATTTATATGCCATATATGTATGTCCAGGTGAACTTCCTCCCATGTATCCCCTATCACTGATGCCCCAGACCAATGTTCCTCCCCTGCCAAGTTGTATTCCTTCTGTGGTCCAAAACTTCTTCAAAAAATGGAGAAAAGAATATCTGCAAATACAATTACTAGGAATAATAATGATAGGTTTAAACATAAAAAAATAAAATATTTAATAATTTAGAAAAATAAAAACTAAATTAAAATTTAAAAATTGGGATATTCTGTATGTGATACATGGAAGGAAGTTCACCTGGGCATAAATATAAGGTATATACAAATGTTCAAATGTTCATGGGGCATTTTCAGAGTGGGTGGAGACTCACACAATAACTGAGAGAATATTAAATTCCCATCCTGGAGAGCTCTGCCATCTTCTCTAATGGAGCAGCAACAGTGTCCCAAGTGCAGGAGCAATGACTGGTGAAGGAGGATGATCCACTGATAGGTCCTTGACATTGATGACTATGTTTATGAGCTTTTACTCTTGAAATTGAAACTTAGCCTATTGTGGGGTGATTAAGAGTTGCCTCCTGAGAGCCTCCATCTTGCTCAAATATGACCTCTCTCTAAGTCAAATTTAGCATATAAATGCATTAACTTCCCCCAACATGGGACATGACTCCTGGGGATGAGCCTCCCTGGCGAAGGGATTACTACCAAGCACCAACTATTAATGCAACTGGAGAAAGACCTCAAATAAAAGGGGGAAAAGGTAAAGAGAAATGAGTTTATATGGCTAAGAGACTTCAAAGTGAGTCGGGAGGTTATCCCAGAGGTTATCGTTTACACACACCTCAGCAGGATCTCATAGACTGCCAAAGTGGATACTACCCAAAAAGTGGGGCTCCCGTGGGCTCTGGAGACACCCAAGTCCTATGGTCAGGGCAGATCGCTCTGGAATTTGGTGACTTCCCAGTCAGCCCTATTTTGGTGTTTGTGCTCTTGAGAGGGACAGAGTTGGACTCAATTATGTCTTCTCTACACATATCTCATCTGTCCCTTCTATTTAAACCTATACTTGGTGCTGGAGTTTTTAAAAGTACATCCACGAGACTCAACTCTTTGGGCTGTCCATGTGACAGCAGGGCCTGGAACCTTAGCGGAGTTGCAACACCTACCCTACAAGTCATTGGACTCTCCCAGGACAAATAACAAGGTGATGATTTTGTACAATGACCATCACAAGGAACAAAGAGTGTCTGCAACTGTAAGCAAGATAGTCATATTCATCTTCCCCATAGGATATAAGCCCCCTCTCAATTGGAGGTGGAGTGGCCATCACCAACCCAGAATCTTCAGGTTTGGGGAAAGAACTATGGACTAGAGTGGACTTACTGTTTTCTACTGTAGACATATTGTAATTTTAGCAGTGGAAGAAATTACAACATCGATGTGGAGCCATAGGCACTGGAGGCTCTGGGGGCAGGGAGAGGGAAAAAGAGTTGTAATACAGGGGCTTTTCAGGACTTGGGATTTGTCCCAAATGACATTGAAATGACAGATACACTGTATTAATCAGCCAAAGGGGTGCTGATGCAAAATGCCAGAAATCAGTTGGTTTTTATATATTTGTTTGGAGTATATGTCCACAGTTACCAGGCCGTAAAGCATGAGTTTCTTCCCTCACCAAAGTACATTGCCACGTGTTGGAGCAAGACAACTGCTGACATTTGCCAGGGTTCAGGTTTCTTGGGTTCCTCTTTTCCCGGGGCTCTGTTTCTTTCTGGGCTCAGCTCCTCTGTTTCATCCACAAGGTCAGCTGTAGACTATGAGGCTCTCTAGGCTTTGCGTCTCTCCACAAGGCCAGCTGTAGACTCAGGCGAACTGCTCCTCTCTTTTCCTGGGGCCTTCTCTCCTTCCTCACGGTCAAGCTCTCTTACTTCCCGGGGCTCCATCTCAATACTCCAACATCAGAACTTCAACTCAAAACTCTTGCCATGTCTTTTTATCTTTGAGATCCCACCCACCAAGGGGTGGGGCTCAATGCCCTACTGATGTGGCCCAGTCAATGCCCTAACCATAACTAAATCATGCTCAGATGAACAGACCAGTTTACAAGCATAATCCAATATCTATTTTTGGAATTCATAACGATATCAAACTGCCAAACTGCTGCATATGCCATTTTATATCATCTCAAATAATGCTGAACTTTGTGGGAGGGAATGTAGACTACAATGTGAACTATGGTCCATGATTAATAGCAAAGGCCCAGGATGCATTTATCAGTTGCAAAGAACGTGCCAAACTAATGAAGGATCTTTATGTGGGAGGATGTGCAAGGTGTGGGAATGGGACTATGGGAATCCCTATATTTTTTGTGTAATATTTATGTAAGCTAAGTATCTTTTTTTAAAATAAAAAAAAATATTATTAGAAAAGCAAAAAGAAAAAGAAAACTATTAAAAATTATTTTTACATTTTCCTTTCATCACTGTAATATCTGTTGTCCTGTATGTACAGTGACATCTTCTTTCATTTGTTCCCCAGTGTCTTATTTTTTTTTTCTTCAATGAAGTTTTATGTCACATTAAATTCAAATACAGAATATAGGGGACTCCCATATACACGACATCTTCCCCATTTTCCCCCTTCATATCTTAATAATCATTTTATGTGTAGATGGTACATTTGTTACAACTTATGAATAAAAATGGAAACATAGCTACTAACCATGGTCATTGGTTTACATTATGGTTTACATTTTAAATGATACAATTTTATAAATTTTTGTGAAATTTAACATGGCCTGTATCCAAACTTGCAAGATCATGCAGAGCACTTCCATTGCCCCCTAAATACCCCCTTTTCCATCTATTCTATTTCTCCCTCCCTGACCCCTTGGGGCCCATGGTGACAGCAGGCTTCACTCCTTGAATGACAAGATTCATAGTTACTTGCCTCAACACCGAGGGCTTGACACACTGGTCTGTTCTCCCTTATTAGAAACCACCCATGCTCTTGAGAGACAACCACCCCTCTGTTTGAGAAGATATTGGGCTTCCCCAGGATGGGAGTCCAAAACCTTCCCACTCATTGTGTGGGTTTCCACACACTGATACAGCATACTATGACCAAATGGTCACATGTGCATTCTTTAGAAGACTGCCCCTAGTGCACCCTGTCCCAAATGTCCCCTCATTCGACACCCTAAACCAGTATTCTTCCTTGTCATATTCCCAAAAGAGCTTTCCCAACATTGTAGTTTCAACCACATACTTACCAATCTCCAGTTTTCACCTGCCCCTTCTCCCAACCCTCTCCACTGTTCCATGGCCCAACCAACCCACCCTCTTTCCCTACACCACTGTCAAATTTGCACCGACCAACCCAATAGTACCACTACACTTGTCATATCCATTCATTGCACAACTACTCACTTCCACCTTATCATAGATTTCACCTGTATGGGCATTGACTCACAAACTTTTTCTCCCTTCCTATTTCCTGTAAACCAATCTTCCAGACCTTATCTCTCTGAGTGTGCTAAATTTGCTTAATTCGGACCAGAGAGGTTATGTAATATTTTTCCTTCAATGTCAGGCTTGCTGCACAAAATATTAGGTCCTCAAGATTCATTCATGTTATCCAATGTGTTAGTACTTTATTATTTCCTACAGCTGAGTAATATTCCATTGGATTTATATACCACATTTTGTTTATCCATTCATCTGTTGATGAACATTTGGTTTGATTACAACTTTTGGCAATAGTGAATAATGCCACTATGAACATTATTGTGCATATATCTTATCATATCCTTGTTTTCATTTCTTCTTGGTATATACCCAGCAGTAGAGTTGCTGGATCATATGGCAGATCTATAGTTAGTTCTTTGAAGAACTGCCAAACTGTCCTCCACAACGGCTGGGACATTTTACATTTCTGCCAGCAGTGGATGAAGGTTCCCATTCCTCCACATCCTCTACAACATTTGTAGTCCTTTGTTTTTTTAATGGCCACCAGTCTTTTTGTATAAGATGGTATGCCATTGTAGTTTTGAATTGCATTTCCCTAATAGCTAGGGATGTTGAGCATCTATTCATGTGTTTTTTAACCATTTGTATTTCTTCTTTGGAGAAGTGTCTATTTAAGTCACTTGTCCAATTCTTAAATGGTTTTTTTTTGTCTTTTTATTTTTGAGAAATAGGTTTCCTTTATAAATGCTGTATATTAGGCTCAAATCAGATATATGGTTACCAAATACTTTCTCCCATTGAGTAGGATGTCTTTTCACCTTCTTGATAAATTCCTTTGAGGTTCAAAAGTTTAAATTTTGAGGAGACCCCATTTATCTATTTTTCCTTTCACTGCTTGTACTTTGGGTGTGAAGTCCATGAAACCATTTCCTATTACAGGGTCCTGTAGATGCTTCCCTATATTATCTTCCAATGTCTTTATGAACTTGGTACTGATATTTAGATCTTTGATCCATCTTGAGTTGGTTTTTGTATAAGGTGCAAGATGGTGTTCCTCTCTCATTCTTTTGGTGGTGGATATCCAGTTCTCCAAGCATCACCTATTGAAGAGGCTATTCTCTCCCAGTTGAGTGGACTTGGTGGCCTTATATCAGATAATTGTATATTAAAGGATCTATATCACAACTCTCATTTTGATTCCATTGGTCAGTATGTCTATCCTTGTGCCAATACCATGTTGTTTTCACCACTGTAGATTTGTAGTATATTTTAAGTCAGATAGTGTGATTCCTCCAATTTCATTTTTATTTTTCAATATCTCTGGCTATTCAGTGCCTCTTGCCCTTCCAAAGAAATTTCATTGTTAGTTTTTCCAATTAGGTAAAAAAATGCTGCGTTGATTTTTATTGGAATTGCATAAATCTGTAGATCAATTTGGGTAGGATAGAATCTTAATGATGTTTAGTCTTCCCATACATGAACAGGGAATATTATTCCATTGATTTATGTCTTCTTTGATTGTCTTTAACAATGTTGTGTAGTTTTCTGTGTATAAGTCATTTACATCGTTAGTTAAGTTTATCTCTAAGTATTTGATTCTTTTAGTTGTTATTGTAAATGGGATTTTTTTTCTTGATTTCTTCCTCAGATTGCTCATTATTGGTGTACAGAAATGCTACTGATTTTTGTGCATTGATCTTATAACCTGCGGCTTTACTGAGCTCATTTATAAGCTCTAGAAGCTTTGTTGTAGATTTCTCAGGGTGTTCTATGTATAGTATCATGTTGCCTGTGAATAGTGACATTTTTATTTCTTCTTTTCCAATTTGCATGCCTTTTATATCTTTTTCTTGCCTTAGTACTCAAGCAAGAACTTCTAACACAATGTTAAATAGGAGTGGTGACAGTGGCCCTTATTGTCTTGTTCCCAATTTTAGATGGAAAGTTTTTTTAGGATTTCACCATTGTATATAATGTTAGTTGTGGGTTTTTCATATATATCCTTTACCATGTTGAGAAAATTTCCTTCTATTCCTGTCCTTTGCAGTATTTTTATCAGGAAAAGATGCTGTATTTTGTCGAATGCTGTTTATGCAGCTATAGAAATTATGTGATTTTTTTTCTTGCAATCTGTTTTTGTATTGTATTATGCTGATTGATTTTCTTATTTTGTACCATTTTTGCATACCATGAATGAAAACCACTTGGTCATGGTGTATAATTTATTGATGTGTTGTTGAATAAGATTAGCAAGTTGGTTTTTTTTTTTTTTTTTTTTTTTTTTTTTTTTTGAGGATTTTAGCATCTAATTTCATTATAGAGATTGGTCTGTAATTTTCCTTCTTGTGGCATCTTTGTTTGGCTTTGGTATTAGGATAATGTTGGCATCATAGTTTGAATTAGGCAATTTTCCTCTACTTTTATTTTTTAGAAGAGTTTAAGCAGGTTTGGTATTATATTTTTGGGGAATGTTTGGTAGAATTCACCTGTGAAGCCATCTGGTCCTGAGCTCTTCTGTTTTGGGAGGTTTTTATGACAAATTCAATCTTGTTACTTATGATTGGCCTGTTGAGTTCATCAATTTCTCCTTTCATCAGTGTAGGGTGCTTGTGTGTTTCTAGGAATCTGTCCATTTCCTCTAAATTATGGTTCTTGTTGGCATATAATTTTTCAAATTATCCTCTTATTATACTCTATTTCGGTGGAGTCAGTGGTGATATCCCTTTCCTGATTTCTTATTATGTGTATTTGCATCTGTTCCTTTTTTTCTTTGTTAATCTACCTAAGGGTTTGCCAATTTTATTGATCTTCTCAAAGAACCAGCTTTTGGCTTTGTTTATTTTTTCTAGTGCTTTCTTTTTTTCTATTACATTTAGCTCTCTTCTTATCTTTCTTATTTCCTTCATTCTACTTCTTCTGGGGTTAGTTTGTTATTCTTTTTCCAATTCCTCCAGGTGTGCAGTTTGGTCTTCAGTTTTAGTTCTTTCTTCTTTTTTTGATATATGCATTTATGGCTATGAATTTCCCTTTCAGAACAGTTTTTGCTACATCCCATATGTTTTGATATGTTGTGTTGTCACTTTTATTCATTTCAAGGTAGTTAGTGATTTCTTTTGTAATTTCCTCCTGACCCACTGTTTGTCTAAGACTGTGTTGTTTAACTTCCATGCCTTTGTGCCTAATCTGGTTCTCTGGTCCTTATTGATCTCCAATTTCATTCCATTATGGTCAGAGAAATTATTTTGTATTGTTTCAATCTTTATGAATTCATTGAGAGTTGTTCTGTGGCCTAACATGTGATCCTTCATGGAGAATGATCCATGTGTACTTGAGAAGAAAGTATATCCTGCTGTATTTGGGTGTAGTGTTCTGTCTATGTCTGTATGGTCCAGATCTTCTAATATAATATCCAAAGTCTTTGTTTCTTTCTTTATTCTCTGTTGAGATATGCTGTCTAATTGTGAAAATAGTGTATTAAAGTACCCCTCTATAATTTAGAGGCATGTATTTCTTTAGTTAGCCTTTCTAGTATTTGCCTCATGTATTTTGAGGTGCCCCAGTTAGGTACATAAATGTTCATGATTGTTCTCTCTTCATGAAAAATTACCCTTTTACTAATATATAGTGACCATCTTTTCTCTTAAAATAGTTTTGCATTTACAACTATTTTGTCTCATATTATTATAACTACTCCTGCCCATTTTTGGTTGTTGTTTGCTTGTAAAATTGTTTTCTAGCCATTCACTTTCAGCCTCCTTGAATTCCAAGGTCTAAGATAGGTTTCTTGTAGACAGCATATAGATGCATTATATTTTCTTATCCATTCTGCCAGTCTTTGTCTCTTGAAGGTGAATTTCATCCAATAACATTCAGTGTTTAGACTGTTAAGGAATTCCTTACATTAACCATATTTTCTTTGGGTTTATGTATGTCATATGTAGTTTTTATTTCTTTTTGTTTTGTTTTTTAAATTTTTCTTACACTCTCCTCCAAGACTCTCTCTCTTGTTTTTTCCTTTCAACTTGCAGCACTCCCTTTAATATTTCTTGAAGTGCAGGTTTCTTATTGTCATACTCTCTTCATTTCTGTTTATCTGTGAATATTTTGAATTCTCCATCATTTTTGAATGCCAGCTTTGCTGAATAAATAATTCTTGGCTAGAAGTTTTCATCTTTTAGAACCTTGACTATGTCATACCACTGCCTTCATGCCTCTGTGGTTTCAGATGAGAGATCAGCATTTAAATTTATTATGCTTCCCATTATATGTAATGGTTCTCTTTTCTATTGCAGCTTTCAAAATTCTTTCTTTGTCTTGAGCACTGGACAATTTGACAAGTATGTCTCTTGCAGTAGACCTTTTCAGATTTGTATTGTGTCGGGTGTACTTTGCTTCCTGCACATGTATATCCATCTCTCTCAATAGGATTGTGAAGTTTTCAGCTATTATTTCTACCAACATTACTTCTGTCCCCTCTCCCTTCTCTTCTCCCTCTGGGATGCTTATAATGCATGTGTTTGTGCATTTTGTATTGTCATTCAGATCCCTAAGTCCCCACTGGATTTTTTCTATCTTTGTATATATCTGTTCTACTATCTGTTTGATTTCAAATATACTGTCTTACACATTGCTAATTCTTTCCTTTGCCTATTCAAGTCTGCTGTTACGTGCTTCCAGTGTATTTTTGATTTATTGTATTATGCCTTTCATCAAAATAATATCCATGACAACCAGCAAGATGGTAGCAGAGTAAAGAGCTCTGTGAATCAGCTCCTGCTACAGGGCAGTTGGTGATCACCCACAGCCATCTAGAGCACTTGTTTGGGGGCTCCAGAAGACCAGAAGTGCATCCTGCCACAACTTTGAAAGAATGGAAGGAGGAGACTGATCATCTGCAGAGATGATTCATAAGTAGAGCACTTCATGCCACGGAGGTCAGTGCCCATCCTCCACTGGAGGCACAAGACACCACGGGAGCTGTTCTGTGACTGGAATTGAAATCTCCACTTCCCGAAATGGGAAGGAAGAGACGATTGGGCACCAACTTCAGCCACTGATTAGTAAATGTGGCAGGCTAAAATATAATCCTAAGAACAGCTAAAGTTTGAATCTGTCCAAGTCAGAAAGACACCGTTGGCCACCATCTTAACTCCTCTCATGACATGAGGGGAAGTGGGGCTGACTAAAAATCATAGTGCTGGTAGAGACTGGCTTTTTTTCCATCTAGATCAGATTGCTGCTCTAGCCTAAGCCCAGGCCCACCTCAGGCAGGGAGGAAGCTGGAGGGAGCTGGGCCAGCCTTTCTGGGAAATTACCGGCCATGCCAAAGAGGCCAGTGATCATCATACTTTGGCAGTGCAAGCCATCCCAGGAGCTATTCTGTGGCAGGAATTGGAAGCTCCATTTCCCAAAAATAGGGGAGGAAGAGATGCTTGGCTACTGATTTTAGCTACTGATTAGTAAATTTGGCTGGCTAAAGTATAACCATAAGAACAGCTAAAGTTTGAGACTGTCCAAGTCAGAAGGAGGCCTGTAGTCACCACTTTGACTCCACCCCAGCATAAGATGAAGCCAGGCTGACTGAAATCACAGTGACGATAGAGACTGGTTTCTTTCACCCAGATTGGCTTGCAGCCATAGCCAAAGCTTCAGCCCCACCATTAGCATGGCAGAAGCTGATGGGCCTTGCACCAGCCTATCCAGGTAACTGCAGATACATTTAACTGGCACAGACTGAATAATCGGAAGTCTACCTGGACAACTGTGGTCATCATGGACCTGCACTGCATAGAATGCTGCCCACACCTGCAGCCCCATTCCTGCCCCAAGTAGGGAGAAAGGGACATGAAGCTTCACCAGTTTCTCTGGGCAACTACAGTTTAGACCTGCATGAGTTGGATTATTCCACATACCTGTGGCTCTGTCTCTACCCTGGCAAAGGAGAATGTTTGGAGAAGCTTCATGGTTCCTTGGGGCAATGAGGGAAGCTTGAGCCTCCACAGCTTATAACACAAGCTACATCCTTGGCTCCTACTATACAACCAGCAAAGAGAATGGCAGGGAGCCCTAAACTAAGAGATAACTGCACCCAGAATAAATACTCCAGTAAGCCAGATGCCAAGACAGCAACAAAAAATTACAATCCACACCAATAAAAAGGAAGATATGTCCCAGTTAAAAGAACAAGATAAGCCTCCAGATGACATAAAGGACTTGAGACAATTATTCATAGATTTTGAAACAAATCTCCTTAATAAATTCAGTGAGATGGCTAAAGAAATTAAGGATATTAAGAAGACATTAGAAAAGCACAAAGAAGAGTTTGAATGTATACACAGAAAAATAGCAGATCTTATGGGAATGAAAGGAGCAATTAATGAAACTAAAAATATGCTGGAATTATATAACAGCAGATTTGAAGAGGCAGAAGAAAGATTGATGAGCTTGAATAAATGGCCTCTGAAAGTGAACATAAAAAAGAACCAATGAAGAAAGTATTAGAAAAACTTGAACAAGGTCTCAGAGAACTCAAGGACAGCAAGAGATGTGCAAACATATGAGTCATGGGTGTGTCAGATGAGAAGAGAAGGGAAAAGGAGTAGAAGGAATATTTGATAAAATAATGGTAGAAAATTTCCCATCCCTATTGACGGACATAGATATCCATGTCCAAGGAGTATGACATACTCCCATCTGAAAAAATCTTAATAGACCAACTCCAAGACATATACTAATCAGAATGTCGAATGCCAAAGACAAAGAGAGAATTCTGAGAGCAGCAAGAGAAAAGCAATACATAATGTATACGAGATACCCGATAAGATTAAGTGCTGATCTCTCACCAGAAAATATGGAGGCAAGAAGACAGTAGTATGACATATTTAAGATACTGCAAGAGAAAAACTTCCAGCCAAGAATCGTATATCTGGCAAGATTGTCTTTCAAAAATGAGTGTGAGTTTAGACTATTCACAGATAAACAGAAACTGAGAGAGTTTGTAACCAAGAGACCTGCTTTGCAGGAAATACTAAAGGGTGTGCTACAGGCTGAAAAGTAAAGACAGAAGAGAGAGGCCTGGAAGAGAATCTAGAAAAGAAAATTATATCAATAAAAGTAACTTATGAATAAAAAAAAAAGAAAAAGAAATAAACATAAAAAAGTAACTTAAAACATCAAAAGAGTGGTGAAAATAAAACATGACAGATAAAACCCAAATATTCAGGCATAAACTTAAGCAACGATTTAAAGTACTTGTGTTCATAAAATTACAACTCATTATTAAAAGAAATAAAAAAAAAAAGACCTAAAGAATTGGAAGAATATTCCATGCTCATGGATTGAAAGACTAAGTATCATTAAGATGTCAATTCTACTCAAATAGATATACAGATTCAATGCAATCCTGATAAAAATTCCACCAGCATTTTTAAAATAAATGGAAACCACTATTATCAAATTTATTTGGAAAGGTAAGGTATCCTGGATAACCAGAAACATCTTAAAAAGGAAAAGCGAAGATGAAAGACTCTCATTTCCAGGCTTCGAGTCATATTACCTAGCCACAGTGATAAAAACAGCATGGTACTGGCATAAAGACAGAAACATAGACCAATGGAACTGAATTGATGGTTAAAAAACAGACCCTCACCTCTATGGTCAAGTGATTTTTTGACTAGCCTGTCAAACCCACCCAGCTCAGACAGAACAGTCCATTCAACAAATGGTGTTGAGAATTGGATATCCATAGCAAGAGAAGGAAAAAGAACCCCTATCTCACACCCTATAAAATAATTAACTTAAAGTGAATCAAATACCTAAATATAAAAGAACCATAAAACTTCTAGAAGAAAATGTAGGAAAATATCTCAAGACCTGGTGGTAAGTGGTGGATTCTTAAAGGTGATAAGAGAAGGAATGAGATGGACTACTGATGTTTAATGTATGTAGAAGTTTTAATTAGCTTTACTCTAAAAGTGTGGAAATGTACAAAGTTGATGGTAACACATTATAGTGAGTAACAGCTGGTTTATAAATGCGAATGTGGCTGAAAAGGGTAGTCTAGGGATGTAAATGCCAATTGATAGAAAGCTAGAGATTAATCTAGGAACTGAATAGTGCAGTAAACCCAGAGGTGGATGAGAATAGTGGTTGATGGTACAGATGCAAGAGTGCCCTTTGTGAGCTAGAGCAGTTGTACATCAGTATTGCAGGGTGGTGGGAATGTGGAGAAGCTGGGAAAAATACAGCTGGAGTGACCTATGGAGTGTGGTTAACAGTAATAATGTAATATTCTTGCATCTATGCCAAAGATGTACAGTGTTGATAATGGGAGAGTATGGAAAAAGTGTGTCAAATGTACGCTGAGGACTTGATAATAATTGGACGGTATTATCTCATAGTTTGTAACAAATATTCCACCAGGGTGTGGGTTGTTGATAGAGGGGTGTTTTTGGGGAATTCTTCACATGTGCATGATTGTTTTGTAAGTCTATAAGTTCTGTCATAAAAATATATCTAAAAAATAATAATATGGTAGGTTGTGGGAAAAATACACCAAATGTAAGATAAGGATTATAATTAGTAGTAAGATTTTGACAATATTCTTTTATAATTTGTAACAAATGTCTCACGACAATGCAACGTGTTGGTGGAGAGTTGATGTATGGGACCGCTGTATGATGTTATGAATGTTTGCTTTTTAAGTTCACATCTTTAACTATACACTTATTGTTTATGTATGTTCATGTATAAATTATATAAAAATAATAATAATAATAGGGTGGGTTGGGGGAAATACTTTGATTAGTAGTAATATTTTGAGTATGCTCTTTAATTATTAGTTAAAATTGTTTCACAACAATGCAAGGTATTGGTGATAGGGTGAGGAATGAGAGCCCTGTATGATGTTATTTATGTTTGTTTTATAATTCACAACTATTACTATATACTTATTGTTTATGTATGTTCATGTATGAGTGATATACTTCAATAAATTTTTTTTAATTAAAAAAAAGTGAAAAAATCATATCCGTTATCTTTTTATGTATGTTTACAATTTCTTCAGTATGTTCTCTCAGTGTTTTCTTAATATCCTTAATGTCTTCCTTCACTTCATTATGTTTGTTCATGATATTTGTCTGGACAGTTCTCTTTAGTTGTTCCATGTTGTGTATTTACTCCTGCTTTTTACACTCTTCATTGGACTGGCCATGTCTTCCTGTCTCTTAGTATGGTTTATGATTTTTTGTTGATGTTTAGGCATCTTTTTATCTTGATGGACTTATTCAGTTGATCAGTTTCTGTCTCTACTGTGGGGTTTTGTTTAGTTGCTGTTTTTGTGTGTTTGGTGAGTTTTCTCTTTGACACTTTGTTCCTCTTATATTTCCTGTTGTAGTCTGTGTTCCCTTGGATGAAAAAAGATTAGGGCCAGAGAAAGGGAAAAAGGTAAGAAGAAAAAAAGGACAATAGTAATAATAATTTAAAAAACATAGAAGAGGAAATGTATAAGACCTAGTAAAATGAATAATTAATCATGTAAGAAGTACAGAAGAATAAGAATAAAATAGTGAGTTACAAACAATGAAATGAAAAACCAAATAGAGGAAAATATCTAGAATGTATTACCAGGCCAGAATGATAAGAAGAGAGGGAAAGAGAAAAGAAAGGACAATAAGAAAAAAGGTTTAAAAAAGAAAGAAAACAGAGAATAGAAGAGATCGAAATAAAATTTTAAAAATTGAAGACTAAACAGGGAGAAATATAAGAAAAATAACAGAAAGCAGAAAATAGGAAAATGAATGTAGAAAAAGAATTAGTATAGGTAGACAAAATTGATAAACAAAAAAGAGGGAAACAAAAGGAAGGGGGGAACACAGCAAACCAGAAACAAGACAGCAGCACCTATATAAAAAAAGGGAAAATAAAATGGTGGGGAGGGAAGAAAGAGGGGGAAAAAAGGAACAAAATACAAACACTCAAGGAAAAAACAATGAAACAAAAACTTCAGAAAAACAGTGTTTGCTCTTAGGCCCCTGATGAGCTGCTCTGGCTGCTGGTGTTTGTCAAGGAATTATCCTGCAGTGTGCACTCTGCAGGTTTTGAATCGGGTTTCAGTGAGTAAAATAAGCGAAATTTTTAAAAAAGGAACCTTTTTTAAGAAAAGTAAGAGACCCAAGAGAAGCTAATACCAAAATAATTTCTATGTATTCCCTATCCTAAAATATCAGCAGGGTGTTAGATAACCCAGTGTATCACAACTCTAAGGAAAGCTGGGAATCAAACCAGGGACCTCTTATATTTAAAGTGGAGACTCACCACTGAGCTAAACTTTCTTGTTTGGACAGTTAACTAGAGAGCAATGCAGTCACTTTCCCTAGGGCAGGTTTTACTCTTTGCAGTTTGGTAGATTCCTGATGATTAGGAGCCTGTGTGTCTCTGGCCCCTTTCTATTCTTATTGCTTTCTCTTCTGGGGCAGGAGGATGTGCTAGCCTGTGTGATCAGATCTCCTCTGGCTTCTCCTGGTCAGGTTGAGTTCCCTTATGAAATTCAAATGGGACCCTGGTATCCAAACTCACCAAGGAAAATGACTCTCAACCCTCTTCCAGAACCCCCCTTCTCCCAGGGGACCCTAAATTGGCACTTGGAAGGTTATTAAGCACTTCCTACCACTTGCCTCCTTTAGGGGGATGGAATTTTGATAGTTTTCAGCACTGAAATAGGCAATTGCCTAACTCCTCTATCTACCAGCCCAAGTTTGTTTCTCCCAGATCAGCTAGGTAAATCAGGCTGCCCTAGCAGATTCACCTCTCCCCTCTTCCCAGAGCCACCTCTTGCCAGCTGGTATGCTCCCTAAAGTTCAAAGGTGGTCCACCTAACAAAACCACAAAAAGGAAACCCCTCTCCACCCTTCACCAGTACTCCCTTATTTCTGGAGAATGCTCCCTCTCACTTGATGACTGGTGGGAGTCAGGGGGTTCACAGTGGTTTTTTGCTTTAAGGGTGGGGCTTAGCTGCCCACTGTTTTCAGCCACAGAGGTAAGAAACTCACAGTTTTCCCTTGGACTTTTTATCTCTTTGTCCAGTCCCCTCCAGATCGATGCCCTGAATCCTCGTGCTCTTTGGGTTCCCAAAAGAGCTTACTCATGCAGGATCTTGCCCCTTCTCGACCATTTTTTGCAAAAGAGCTGGTGAGTGCTCACTTAAATCAATGCCATCTTGCTCTATCTAGTTCTTTAAGTGCTGATGTTATGTCTCTGATTTGAAGTCTTTTCTTCTTTTTAATGTAGCATTTAGAGCTATAAATTTCCTTCTCAGCACTTAATTCACAGCATCCTATAAATTTAGGTAGGTTGCTCTTTCTTTTTCATTCATCTCAAGATAATTCCTGTTGCAGTTGGGCAGTTTGATGTAATTATGAATTCCAAAAATATAATTGGATCATGCTTGTAAACTGATATATTAATCTGGGCATGATTAAGTTATGATGAGGGCGTTGACTGGGCCACGACAGTAGGGCGTTGAGCCCCACCCCTTGGTGGGTGGGGAATCAAATATAAAAGGCACGGCAAGAACAAAGTTGAAGCAGTTTTTTTGAGAAGCCGTTTTGATGTTGGAGAAAAGGCCCCAGAAGAAGAGAAGTAAGCTGTTTGCATGATAGTCTACAGCTGACCTTGTGGAAGAACCAGAAGAGCTAAGCCCAGAGAGAAAACAGCCCCAGGAAGAGAGGAACACAAGAAGCCTGAACCCTGGCAAACGTTGGCAGCTGTCTTGCTCCAACATGTGGCAATGCACTTTGGTGAGAAGAAACTTATGCTTTATGGCCTGGTATCTGTCGGCTTCTACCCCAGATAAATACCCTTTATAAAGACCAACCCATTTTTGGTATTTCCTATTAGCACCCCTTTGGATGACCAATACACTTCCTAATTTCACTTCTTTTCCTATTTATCTCATTGATTGTTTAAAAGTACATTGTTTAATTTCTACATATTTGTGAATCCTCAATTTCTCCCTTGGTACTGATTTCTAGTTTCATTCTGTTGAGGTCCTGCCATGTGATAGAAAGGAGAAAGCTCAGAGTATTATAAGTATTGTATGATTTCAAAATTTTTTAATTCATTGAGACTTGTTTTGTGACCCTATCATCTATCCTGGGAAATGAACCATGTGCACTCGAGAAGAATATATATTTTGTTTTGCTTGGTAACATGTTCTATATATGTCTGTTAGGTTTAGTTGCCTTAGAAAATCACTCAGGCCTTGTAATTCCTTAATGATCTTTTCACTAGATGTTTTATAAATTAGTGAAATTACTATTAATGTAGAGCTGTCAATCTTTTCCTTTGAATAGGACAGTGTTTCCTTTCAGTATTTTGGGTCTATGCTGTTAGGTGCATATATATTTATAATTGATACATCTTCTCATTGAACTGTCCCTGTTATCAGTATTTGATGATCATCTTTGTCCCTCATAACTGTTTTGACTTATAGTCTCTTTTATGTGATATTAGTATAGCCATTACATCTCTATTTTCATCACTATTTTCAAGTTAATGTTTCAATTCTTTAACCCTCAGCATACTTGTAACTTTGACTTTAAGGTAAATCTTTTGGAGAAATCATTTAGTGGGGTCATGATTTTTTAATAATTTTATTTAAATTTCATTGATATTTATATTGACCTAATAATCCTATATTGTGTAAGAGAACACATTTTCTCACTTTTAAAGAATCAACTTTTAGATTTCTTTTTTTCAATCCTATTACCTCCTATAGTTACATTAAAAATATTTTTTGTCACTTTGGTTAGGTAAGTAACCAAATGTTGTTTATCAGTGGATTCTGAAACTAATTAGTCAAATGTTCAAACCTCCTGATAAACTTGATATTTTTCTAAAGGATAATTTTTTTTCAAACTCTGTAAAATCCCAAAGAATTTGTTCTTACACCTTAGAAAAAGAGAGGTGCCATAAATAGTTAGGTTCATTTGATATGTTATGAGTTGCATGAGAAGTATTGTCAAATTGTTTGGGATTTTCTAACCTTCTGTTGGCTACATTTGTATGGATAAAATATTATTCATTTAAATATACAGATATTATTTAAAATTCCTAGAGGTTTGGCAATCATCTAACTGTCTATGATATGTCCTGATGTAGCTACATGATATTAGAAAACAGCATGGTGTTATTGAGCATAATTTTAGGTATTAGAAAAAATGCCACATGCCACAAAACAACCAAATTTCCTTGTAAATTGCATTATTTTTCTCTGCTGCTTCTATGAAAGACCTCACAGGCATCTATAGTTTAAAGTTTCATCTCCAGTCAAATAAAATAGTAAAGGGCAAATGACATTAAACATGATAGAAGGTGGGTATATAAATTATGTTTGCTTCTTAATTAACATAATCCTGGTAAAACTTTAAAGGTGGGACATGGACAAATGCCTCAACTGACAGAGATATTTTGGTCTTCTTAAAATGGACTTTGCACAGCTTCTCCCTTTTATGATATATGAATAAGTCTTTGTTATCATACACCTATTTTCCTTATAAATAAAGGATTTTCTTTGTCAGAATCATGGCAGTGTGAGATTATTGTGTGAATCCATGTAGCAGCTTGATCTTATTTTTGAATTCCAAAAAGAGATAAGGATTGTATTTGTAAACAGGTCTGTCCCTCTCGTGTGATACCATTGGATTGTATTAGATTCATCTGATATATCTTTGATTAAACTATGCTAAGATTAGGGCTTTTATTCATCCAAATCAAGGGGTGCATCTCAGTTTAAGTCCCCACTTCCTTCGTGAGTTATATAAACAGACACTCACTCAAGAAGATGCATAGAACAAGGAAAAGGAAAAGAGATCTATAGACACAGAAGAAGAGTTCTTGGTAATTTTGGTCCTGCCATGTGATGGAAAGGAGAAAGCTCAAACAGCTAATGCCCTGGGGAGAGCTAAGCCATTCACCTGATAGTTTGCAGCTGAAGAACCCAGAGCCCTGAGCATCTGAAAAGGCCCAGAAAGAAATGAGCCCTCTAGCCTACAGTGAAGATCATACGATGTTCCCACTGAGACTTAAGAGGAGAAGGAAGGCAGAACACTCACAGAGATTTGCAATCATCTTGCTTCAACACATGGCAACAGACTTTGGTGAGAAATTACCTCTTATGGTAAGTTGAGTTGGACTCTTTAGGGCCTTGTAACTGTAAGCTTTTACCCCAAATAAATACCCTTTATAAAAGCCAAAAGATTTTTGGTACATTGCATTAGCACCCCTTTGGCTGGCTAATAAAATTCCAGAAAGAAAGATTTTGCTTTTAAACTGATCTATTCCTGTGGGTGTGATGCTATTTGATTGCATTAAATTTGATTGAGAACCCTTTGAATAGATTACTTGATAGGATGCTTTAGGCTGTTTGAACTACTTCAGTGAGGTGTGACTCAGGCTGAGTCACTGTCCTTTTGCTGGGTCGGATATAAATGAATACAAAGAGAGAGACGGACAAGCACAGGAAAAGAAAGCCACCAAATTTGATCCTGCCATGTTAGAGAGAAGAATAGAGGATTGCTTAAGCACAAAGCCATAGGGGGCTGGGCCCACAGAGCAGCTCAAGAGGACATGAATTGTGTTATATGGCTGATAGCTTACAGCTGATATCAGGAAGAAAGAAATGAGCCTAGAGTGATATAGGATGCCTGGGAAGAGACAAGCCCTATTGCTGGTTGCCCTCACATGAGCAACTCAAACCTCAGGATCAGTGGTCATCTTGTGACATGTGGCAGCTGACTTTGTGGAGAAAGCATCTTGGATGATGCCTTAATTGGACATTTTACACCCTTGGACATGTATGCTTTTACCCAAACAAATCCCTTTTATAAAAGCCAGCCTATTTCTGGTACTTTGCATTTGCAGCCATTTGACAAACTGAAACATTATTTGGTACTAGGAGAGTGGATTGATGCTGCTTGCAATTGACAAAATTGCAGGTATAGTTTAATAACGGGTAAAGGGTACTTTTTGGAAGAATTGGGAGGTGCTTGATAGAAAAGGCTTAGATTTCTTTGACGAGGCTTTTGGTAAAAACACAGATGCTATAGCTAGTTCTGTTAAGGTCTTCAAAAGAAATGATGAAACTATTATTGGAAACTGGAAGAAAGGTGATCCTTGTTTTAAAATTGCAAAGATCTTTGCAAAATGGACTCCTAATGTTAGATGGAAGGCAAAATTTGAAAATGATGGGGTTGGACATTTAGCTGAGGAGATTTCTTAAGTAAATGTGGAAATTGCAGTCTGCCTTCTCCTTATAGCAAAATGCAAGAGGAAAGAGATTTGCTGAAAATTAAACTACTGGGCACAAAGACACAGAGACTGATGATTTGGGAAATTTCAAAGTTCTGGAAAACAAGCCCCCAGAGGATAATGCCCCATTTGAAGAATTAACTAAACTTGGAACTTGTAAGTCAGGAATAGAAATGCAGTTATCCAGGAAGATCTTGTGACCTTCCTGCATGCTAAACCAACAAGTTATTGTGAAATCAGTATGAACAAAACTATTCTCAGCCTGGACTAAAGGGGATAGGGAGGGGAAATCTTGAGGGAAAAATGGCTTCAAAAGGAAACTTGTGAAATCTTAGGTCTGGAATTAAGGTAGCTCCTTGGGTCAAGGAAGGTACCCCACCCATGTGTATGGAAAGGATGTTTGCCTGGTCTTTGATGAGGGTGTTTCTTCCAGCCCTTTGTTCAGGGAGAATTTGGCAGTACCAGGTTACAGAGAGGGTATAGCACATTCCCTAGTAGTTGGTGAGAGTTAGGTTTTCACCCACTTCTCTCTCACTCCCTATAAAAATATATAAATAAACACGCATATATATGTGTGTATATATGTACAAATGTGTGTATATATAATGCAAATATAATGAAATATAAAATCAATACATAGGATCCATTGTGTGTAATTTTGAGAAGGAGTATGTCATCAGTACATACAGATACAGAGTTTTTAAAAAATTTTATTGCTGTTGTTAACTCTTTTTTTGATATCTTCTAAAAATTCCCCCCCTACAGTGTGGTGTTCTTTGCCTGGCAGAAATCCAACCCAGATAAATACCATTCTCAGTCTGTTACCATGCCAAACACTATATAAGGAAAAATAAGTCATTGCTGGAAATAATCCAAACGTTACTGAGAGATAAATATATGACTAAATATATAACTATATTATGAATAACAACAAGTTGGACCTTCAGCAATATCATTATCTATCTATAGATCTGCAGACTTTCTTTCTCCAAACTAGTAATCTATGACTCCTCCCCTCTTCCCAAAATGCCAACACATTTCCACTCTTCTTATATCCACCAGGAAAAACATTATCAATAGGTTGACAAAATGAAATCAATGAGAACTCTAATTCTTTTATTTTTTATTTTTTTATTTTTTATTGTGGGTAAAAATAAAAATTTTCACAATACATCTTTTAGCACCAGATAGGTCAGCCTACATCCACAGTATTGCTTACTGTGACAGCACATGACACGATGCTACTCATGCCTAAATCCACCTCTCAACATATGTATGGAGCTCAACACCACTCACCATCTCCCTTTCTGCTGGATCATCTTCAACAACACAAAAACATACATTCTTTGAGAAATGAATATAGTTATTGAGGATCAGGATCATATTCTTCAAACTAATACAAAAACTGGAGGATCTGACCAGATATTGGGTGTCTCCGTCTGATCATAGGCATGGAAATTTCTCATTATTAAGAAGGAAGTGGTGGTGCATATTATACTTAAGGGATTTTCTGTGCTGCTACAGTGAGAGAAGCCAGGCTTTACTCAGGGTGGCCCTAAAAGACAATGGTGAAGGGAAATACTACAATGAAAGGAAATTTTGTCCAAGAAAGGAAGGGAAATGCTGAGCTATGACTCTACACCATTCATAGAAGTAGGAATAGATAGACTGCTGATCAGGGATTTGTGAACAACTAGATGAGAATGGTAAATTTTGGAATGGGCAACAGATTGTAAATTGCTCTAATGGCTGGCTTCAGAGTGACATCAAGATAAGCCAAAGGTAACCCACTCATGCCAAAGACATGGATAGCTCACTGAAGGAATGAACCAGGCAACTGGGGCCAAGCTGATTATACTGGACTTTTCTATCCACAAGGAGAGACAATTTATTCTCTAACAGATGAACACACAATTTAAGCATGAACAGCCAATCCTTATTACTGAGAGTTTCCGTATTTGTGAATTCCTTCTTTCATTAAAATTTACTTGTAACCTCCAAATCAGGCTTGCAGTGATTTTGCAATCATTTGCACACATGTTTAAGGTGGCAAAAAAAATTGTCTCTCTCAATGAGCTATTTTCAGCTGAGGAAAAAGAAGTTACGTTTTGCTTTCTTCATTCAGCTTTCATACTGTAAACAGATTTCCTTTTGCAGTATATTTAATGCCATGTTTTCACATCTTTGTGCATTGTGTTGGTTATTTATCTGTTTAAAATGATCTTCAAGTACAGTGCTGAAGCTGTGTCTAGTGTTGTTAAGCACAAAAAGGCCGAATTATGCCTTATGGAGAAAATGCATTTATTAATTTAGTCATGAGTTATAGTGCTATTGGCTGTGAGTTCAATGTTAATGAATCAGTAATATATCTATAATAAGTTTTTAAAAACAGGAATACATACATGTTAAGACAGATTATGTATAGACTGAGGATTTTGTTGTGCCCACAGACTTGCAAGCAACTAAGCCTGTATTTCTCCTAGGAACAATGTTCTAGTACTTGTTAATTCAGTGTTTTGTGGCTCTAAAGAATGTAACTTTCATGAATAACTGGATTTGCCTATTTTTGCCTTTCCAGATAATATCATTTTCCATTATTGTACCATTCATAGATTTACAAAATGACTTACACATGGGATCCTATATGTATATATATAGACTCTGTGCAGCAGATTTTTATCAAAAAGAAAATAGGAAATGGACTCATTCAAATGGAATCCACTAGTCTTATCACATGCACTATTACCCAGAAATGTCTGTCTTGACATCATAGCAGAAATGAATGCTGAAGGCTCTTGGGTGACAGCTGGGAAAAACACTCTGCAAGGTATTTTATGCATTTACGGTTTATGAATTAAACCAATGGTCCCTATGTCTCTTTCAGGCTCAAGTATATGACCAAAGAGTAGATATGAGAGTGGCCAATTTCATTACTACACATAATAACTCAATTAAATATGTTTTGATTTCTGTTCATGTACTCTTGATTTTAGGGTTCACTGTGTAATGAAGTTCCATGGATTTTTAAAAAATTTATATTGTTTCCATATATACAATTTAACATTTCCCCTCTTAATCATATTCAGATATATATTTCAGTACTGTTAATTGTGTTCACAATGTTATGGCTACAATGACCACCATCAATTACCAAAATATTTCCATCATTCCAAATAATAACACTGTACATTTAAGCCTTAACTTCCCATTCCCTATCCTCTAGTAACCTGTATCCTAGATTCTAACTCTATAAGTTTGCTTATTCTAATTGTTTTGAAGCAATGAGGTCATACAATATTTGTCCTTTTGTGTCTGGCTTATTTCACACAACATGATATCTTCAAAGTTCATCCATGTTGTCATATTTATCAGGACTTCATACATTTAATGCTGAATAAGAATCCATTGTATGCATATACCAGATTTTATTAATCCATTCATTGTTTGATGAACACGTGGGATGCTTTCATCTTTTGGCAATTGTGAGCAATGCTGCTATGAACATCGGTGAATATGTTTGAATTCCTGCTTTTGGTTCTTTAGGGCTTATACATAGTAGTGGGATTGCCTAGTATTATGGTATTTCTATATTTAGTTTTCTTAGGAACCAGCGAACAGCCTTCCACAGTGACTGCACCATTTTACGTTGCCTGCAGCAATGAATGGGAGCTCCTGTTTCTCCACTTCCTCTCCACTACTTATTACCCAGTTTAATGGCAGCCATTCTTGTGGGTGTGAAATGGAATCTTATTTTGATATTTAGTTGGCATTTCCATGACGGCTAATATTATTAAGCATTTTTTCATGTGCCTTCTAGCCATTTGTATGTATTTCTTGTAGGGATGTCTTCTCAAGTCTTGAGACCGTTTTTAATTGGTTTGCCTTTTTGTTGTTAAGATGGAGAATTTCTTTATATATTCTGGATATTAAATCTTATTGGATATGTAGTTTTCAAATACTTTCCTCCATTGTTTAGATTGTTATTTTAATTTAATAATGAAGGCACAAAAATATATAACCTTGATAAGGTCCCAGACATCTATTGTTTTTTTTTTTTTTCATCTTTTGTAGGTCGTACTTTGTCATTGCCATCACAAGTTTCTGAAGATGCTTCCTTATATTTCATTCCAAGTATTTGCTAGTCTAGCTCTTTTTTTTTTCTTTTTTCTTTTTTATTGTGAGTAAAAATCAAATTTTTCACAATACAAACCAATATTTGTAAAATGATATATAGATATATATGCTGTATGTGCATTTACTTACATAAATGTTATTTTTTTCATATATATTTTAAAACATGCTTAGATTACAAAAATGTTACACAAAAATTACAGAGATTCCCATGATCTCCACCTCCCATACCTCCCATGACATCTCACATAAACATCTTTCATTAGTGTGGCATATCACCTGCAATGGATATACACATCCTGGGGCTTTGCCACTAAGCATAGACCACAGTTCACAACGTAGACCACACTCTCTCCCACACAGTTCTGCATGGTATACGCAGATGTAAAATGGCCTATATCCTTTGCCACAACATCACTCAGGACAATCCCCAAGTCCTGAAAAAGCTCCTGTATTAGAATTGCCCTTCCCCTCCCTACCCCAAAAGCGTCTAGTAGCCACTGGCTTCACCTCACTGTTATAATTTCTTCCATTGCTTGAATCCCAATATGTCTACAATGGAATACCAATTAAGTCCACTCTAGTTCATAGCTCTTCCCACAATCCTGAGGGGACTGGAATGGTGATGTCCACTCCATCTCCAAGTGAGAGTGGCTTATATCCCATGGATACAGGGGATGGGATTATCCTGCCTTCAGCTGCAGACTGTCTCCATTCCCTGGGATGGCCATTGTCCATAATCATCGTATCCTCACCAGGTGACTTGGTGTGTCTATTGAGCTGTAGAGTAGGAGTTGCAGCTCCACCAAGATTCCAGGCATGGCTGGCACATAGGCAGGCCAGAAGCCCCAGTGTCTGGAAGTACACCTACAAACCCCAGCCTCACATATAGGTTTGAATAGAAGGGATTGATGGACCATGTACAGGTAGGACTTATTTGAGTCCAACTCTGTCACTCTCAGGAGCACAGATTCCAAAGTAGAGCCCACTGATAAGGCGTCAATCTCTGGGGCTATCCCCCCTTATATAGGACCTGGGTGTCTCCAGAGCCCTCAGGAGTCCCTCTGTGTGGGGTGATATCCACTTTGGTGTTCTATGAGATCCTACTGAGGTGTGCATAAGCGTTACCCCTGGGATGACCTCCCAACTCTCTTTGAAGTCTCTTAGCCACATGAACTGATTTGTCTTTACCTTTTCCCCCTTTTATTCAAGGTGTTTTACCAGTTCTGTTTCCACTTGGCACTTGGTATTAGTCCCTTTTACCAGGGAGGCTCATCCCCAGGAGTCATGCCCCACGTTGGGGGGAAGGTAATGCATTCATATGCTGAGTTTGGCTTAGAGAGATGCCACATTTGAGCAACAAGGAGGCTCTCAGGTGACAACTCTTAGGCACCCCATAAAAGTAGGCCAAGTTTCAATTACAAGAGCATATACTCATAAGGCTCGTCATCAATAACAAGAACCCAACAGTGAGCCATCCTCTTTTGCCAGACACTGCCCCTGCACTCGAGGGACTGTTGTTGCTCTCTTGGAGAATGTGGCAGAGCTCTCCAGGCTGGGAATTCAGTATTCCCTCATTTATTAATTGTCTACCCACCATGACCATGCCCCATCCCTCAATCATTTGAACAATTTTATATATCTTTCATGTATGTTCAAATGAACTTACTCCCATGAATCCTCCATCCCAGACATCCCCAATCAATGATCCTCTGTAACCCCATTGTAACCCTTCTGTGACCCAAACCTTCCCTGAAGATGAAGCCCATATAATAACCAAATACAATTAATAGAAAAATTAAATAATAACAAAAAGCTTAAATGCAAGAGATAAATACAAGGAAACTCAGAAAAAAAGAACTAAAAATAAAATATAATTAATGGATTGGGATATTCAAAAAAAGAAAATGGAAAAAAACAAAAGAAAAAAAATTTTATTTTTTATTTTATTTTTATTTTTATTTTTTTATTTTAAATTATTATTATTTTTTTTATCTTTTCTCCTGTTATCACTGCATTATCGGATGTCCAGTATATACCGTGACACCTTCCGCCTCTCATTCCCCAGTGTCTCCCAAATTTTCATTTAGTTTTCAAAGAAGTTTTAGGTCACAGCAAAGTCACACACAGAATACTAGAGATTCCCTTATAGCCAACCTCCCTCCCCCTTCCCCACCCCATATTCCAATTTTTTTTTTTTTTTTTTTTTTTTTTTTGTGGCTGGTAGCATTGTTATAACTGTTATACAGCTAGTGAAATATAGCTACTAAACATTGTCAATGGTTTACTGTATAGTTTACATTTTAGATGGTACAGTTTAATATTTTTTGATGATATTTACCATGTTCTGTGTCCATTACTGTAAGGTAATGAAGAACGTTTCCCATGACCACTAAATGCCCCATTTGATCTTTTCTGTTCCTTCCTCCCCATCCCCCTGGGGCATATGACACTCCCCTGTCTTGGCTTATGGGATGACAAGATTCATATTTATATGCCCAGGGTATTATAACCTACCCTTCCTAATCATTTCACCTATTAATTCTGCACCACTAAACCCAGTGATATCACTACCCACCTTTCCTATCCTTCAATATGTAGCTATATTCTATCACTTTACCATAGATTATGTCCATATAGGTAATGGCTTGCAACCCACTCTTCTCTCTCTCTCCCTTGTTAACCTATCTTTCAGACAGTGGTTATCAGAGACCGTTAACTTTCCTCAATTCAAATCAGTGAGGTCATAAACTGTTCATCCTTCAATGCCTGGCTTGCTTCACTCAACAAAAGTTCTTCAAGATTCATCCATGTTATTCCATGTGTTAGCACTTTATTTCTTCTAACAGCTGAGTAATATTGCATTGTATGTATGTACCACATTTTGCTTATCCATTCTTCTGTTAATGGGCACTGGGGTTGATTCCAACTTTTGGCAATTGTGAACAATGCTGCTATGAACATTGGTGTACATATATCTGTTCGTGTTTTTGCTTTCAATCCTATGGGTATATACCCAGTAGTGGAATCGCTGGATCATATGGAAGATCTATTGTTAATTTTCTGAGAAATCACCAAACTGGCCTCCACAGTGGCTGGATCATTCCACAATCCCACCAGCAGTGGATGAGGGTTCCTATTCCTTCACATCCTCTCCAACACTTATATTCTGCTGTTTTTTTAATAGCTGCAATTCTGATGGGGGTAAAATGGTATCTCATTGTAGTTTTGATTTACATTTCCCTAATAGCTAGCAATATCGAGCATTTTTTCATATGCTTTTTAGCCATTTGTATTTCTTCCTTGGAGAAGTGTCTTTTCAGGTCACTTGATCATTTTTTAAATAGATTGTTTGTCTTTTTATTTTCAAGGTGTAGGGTTTCTTTATATATGCAGGATATTAGGCTCCTATCAGATATATGGTTGCCAAATATTTTCTCCCATTGGGTAGGCTGCCTTTTTATTTTCTTAATAACATCCTTTGAGGTGTAGAATTTTTTTCATTTTGAGGAGATCCCATTTATCTATTTTTTTTTTTTCTCTTGCTGCTCATGCTCTGGCTGTGAAGTTCATGAAAGCATTTCCTATTACAAGGTCCTATAGATGTTTCCCTACATTATCTTCCAAGGTCTTTATGGTTTTGGCTCTTATATTAAGATCTTTGATCCATCTTGAGTTGATTTTTCTATAAGGTGTGAGATGGTATTCTTCTCTCATTCTTTTGGATATGGATTCCACTTCTCCAAGCACCACTTGTTAAAGAGGCCATTCTCTCCCAACTGAGTGGGATTGGTGGCCTTGTCAAATATCAGATGACTGTATATGCGAGGATCTATATCAGAACTCTCAATCCGGTTCCATTGGTCAGTAGGTCTATCCTTGTGCCAATACCACGCAGTTTTGATCACTGTAGCTTTGTAGTATGTTTTAAAGTCAGGTTATGTGATACCTCCAACTTCATTTTTCTTTTTCAATATGTCTTTGGCAATTCAGGGCCTCTTTCCTTTCCAAATATATTTTGTGGTTATTTTTTCCTGTTCCTTAAAAATTACAGTGTTGATTTTTATTGGGATTGCATTAAATCTGTAGATTAGTTTGGGTAGGATAGACATCTTGATGATGTTTAGTCTTTCCATCCATGAACAGGGAATATTTTTCCATTTATTTAAGTCTTCTTTGATTTCCTTTAACAGTGTTCTGTAGTTTTCTGTATGTAAGTCCTTTACATCTTTAGTTAAATTTATTCCTAGGTATTTGATTCTTTTGTTTACTATTGTAAATGGTATTTGTTTCCTGATTTCCTCCTCAGTTTGCTGGTTATTGGTGTACAGAAATGCTACTGATTTTTGAGCATTGATCTTATAGCCTGCAACATTACTGAACTCCTTTATAAGTTCTAGAAGCCTTGTTGTCGATTTCTCAGGGCTTTCTTTGTATAGGATCATTTCATCTGCAAATAATGAAATTTTTACTTCTTCTTTTCCAATGTGGATGCCTTTTATGTCCTTTTTTTGTATCAGTGCTCATGCAAGTACTTCTAAGATAATGTTCAATAGGAGTGGTGATAGTGGGCATCCTTGTCTTGTTCCCGATCTCAGAGTGAAGGCTTTTAGGATTTCACCATTGAAGAAGATGTTAGCTTTGGGTTTTTCATATATACCCTTTATCATTTTCAGAAAGTTTCCTTCTATTCCTATCTTTTGTAGTATTTTTATCAGGAAAGAGTGCTGTATTTTGTCGAATGCTTTTTCTGCATCTATATAGATGATTGTATGATTTTTTTATTTCAATCTGTTTATGTGGTGTATTACATTGATTGATTTTCTTATATTGAACCGTCCTTGTATACCTGGGATGAAACCCACCTGGTCATGGTGTATAATCCTTTTGATATGTTGTTGAATGTGATTAGCAAGTATTTTGTTGAGGATTTTAGCATCTAGGTTAATTAAAGAAATTGGTCTGTAGTTTTCCTTTCTTGTGATGTCTTTGTTTGGTTTTGGTATTAGGGTAATGTTGGTATCATAGAATGAGTTAGGCAATATTCCTTCTACTTCTAGTTTTTGGAAGAGCTTAAGTAGAATTGGTGTTAGCTCTTTCCAGAATGTTTGGTAGAATTCAGCTGTGAAGCCATCTGGTCCTGGGCTCTTCTTAGTTAGGAGGTTTTTTGATGACTGAGTCTATCTCTTTACATGCATTTGGACGGTTGAGTTCATCAATTTCTTCTGTCATCAATGTAGGCTATTTGTGAGTTTCTAGAAATTGTCCATTTCCTCTAAATTATTATTCTTGTTGGCATATAATTTTTCAAAGTATCCTCTTATGATACTCTTTATTTCTGTGGGGTCAGTAGTGATATCCCCTTGCTCATTCCTTTTGTGTGTGTGTATTTGCATCTGTTCTCTCTTTTTCTTTGTTAGTCTGGCTAAGGGTTTGTCAATTTTATTGATATTCTCGAAGAACCACATTTTGGTTTTTTTGTTTGTTTGTTTTTTTATTGTTTCTAGTGCTTTCTTATTCTCTATTTCATTTAGTTCTGCTCTAATCTTTGTTATTTCCTTCTTTCTACTTCCTTTAGGTTTATTTTCTTATTGTTTCTCCAGTTCCTCCAAGTGTGCTGTTAGGTCTTTAATTTTAGCTTTTTCTTCTTTTTTAATATATGTATTTATGGCTATGAACTTCCTTCTCAAGACTGCTTTCACTGCATCCCATAGGTTTCGATACATTGTGTTGTCATTTTCATTAGTTTCAAGGTAGTTACTGATTTCTTTTGAGATTTCCTCCTTGACCCACTGTTTGTCTAAGAGTGTGTTGTTTCTAGCTCTTAAATTTAGGTCTTTTATCTATTTTTGTTCTTTATTTTTAAAGAAGTTTGAGATTACTTAAAAGTTGCATAAAAATATATGGTATTCCTATATTCCCACACCTTCCTCTTCTCACATTTTACCCTGTGAATAACACCTTCCAATTGTGTGGTATATGAACACATATTGAAGCATTGCTACTAAGTATAGTCTTCAGGTTACATTATAGCTTACACTTTGCAGTGCACTATTTTATAAGTTTTGACAAAATGTATAATGGCCTGTATCCATCATTGCAATATCATGCAGAACAATTCCGAAGTCCCAAAGATGTGCAATGTTACACCTACTCTTCTCTGTCCCTCCTCAGAACCTCTGGTGACCACTCATTACATCAGTATTAAATTCTTCCATTTAACAAGATAATAATATAATAAGTGTATTTTGCTCATACAAGAAATGCCTCCTTATGTTTGTTCATTCTTCAACCTTGATGATTTGGGGATGGTGATGTCTACTCTGCTTCTGTTTGAGAGGGGTTTAGATCTCATGGGGCAAATGGGTGGAAATATCTTTCTTGCAGTTGTAGATACTCTGATTTTTGGGATGGACATTGTCCATTATCATCCTTTTGTTAGTTGTCCTGGTGAGACCAATGAATTGGAAAGGAAATGTTGGCTGAAACTCTGCTGAGATTCAGGGCTCACCCAGCATATGAACAGCCAGAAGATTTAAGTCTCTAGGACATATATTTATTGGGTATTGTATTGTTCAGCCAAAGGGGTGCTGATACAAAATACCAGAAATCTGGTGGTCTTTATAAAGGGTATTTATTTGAGGTAGAAGTTTACAGTTACCAGGCCACAAAGCACAAGTTACTTCCCTCACCAAAGTTTATTGCCATGTGTTGGAGAAAGTTGACTGCCGATGTCTGCGAGGGTTCAGGCTTTCTGGATACCTCTTTTCCTGGGGCTTGCTTGTCTCTGGCTCTGCTTCTTTGCTATTTCCAAAGGTCTGCTGTAGACTATGAAGTTCTCTAGGCTTTGCCTCTCTCCACAAGGCCAGCTATAGACTACAAGTCAAATGGCTTGTCTCTTTCCTGGGGCCTTCTATCCTTCCTCATGCCAAGGTCCTCTGTGTGCTTACTTCCTGTGGCTCCAGCTTTATAACTCTGCCTCCAAACTCAGCATCAACTCCAACTCAAAAATTAAACTAACTCCCCTTCTCTGCCATGTAATTTTATCTCTGACTCCTGACCCATCAAGGGGTGGGGATTGAGCATCCTACTGATGTGGCCCAATCAAAGCCACACTCATAAATTAATCACACCCATAGGAACAGACCCGTCTACAAGCATAATCCATATCTATTTTTTGAATTCATAGCTATATCAAACAGCCACACTCCACCCTCTGAATTCAAAAAATACACTACAATATTAAAAAAACCTCATTTCAGTGTCAATGCAAGTACAAAATCATATCATAATCAGTTTAAAGAAATGCAGTTTGTCTTTGGGCAAAATACCATCTGCTGTAGACCTCTGAAACTTACAAAAACATTTAACTGCTTCAAATAAACAAATGGAAAGACAAAGGCTAAACATTTTCATTATCATAAGGAGAAAGTGGGAGGGAAACATGTCATGGGTCCTCTACAGTTAAGTAAACCTGCAGGGCATCCTCCATTTAATTTCAAAGTCTGAGAGTCATTCTTACGATGATGGTGTCTTCTTCCTGGGGCCACATGGGGACCCACCCTTTCCACAGGCTTGCCCAATGACCATTTTCTTGGTTCTACCATCCTCAAGTATCTAGATGTTTGACCAAGCTCCAGACCTCACCCTTAAAGAGTGTTGGGGTGATTGCCACACCTTACCCAATATTTGGGTCAGAGTCTTAGCTTCCCTAGTACATTGAGGTGAAGAAAAATTCCCCCTAACTTTTGGCATACAGACTCAACCCTCTCAGAGCAACCAGTTGATCATCTGGCTTTCCCTAATCCATGGGGGACAGGAGCTCCCTTCTCAGACCTATGGGGTACTGACCTTAACTGCCCTAATCCTTGAGGAATGTGCTCCACCATTACTGTACCCTAGGGTGACAAAACTCTCCCAGAACATCAAGCAGGAACATCCACCCTCTTTAACTGTCAGGGCAAACTCACCCTTTCTATACATATGGATGGGGCTTCTCTCTTGGCCCACAGTGATGTCAATTCCAGATCTCAGCATCCATAGTTTTCTTCTTAAAGCTGTTTCTCCTTCAATCTCTCCTTTCCATATCCTTTTTGGTCCAAGCTGACAGTTATTTTGTTCATACAGTGCTCTCAAAAATCTTGTTGGATTAGCATGCAAGAAGCAGGGGTCAAAGTCATCAGAGAGTAAGACTTTCCACAAGTCTTTCCAAGATAATTGCATCTTCAATCTTGATTTACAATTTCCAAGTTTAGTTAAGTCCTTTAATGGAGCACTTTTTTCTGGGAGCTTAATTTCCAGAGGCTTGGAATTTCCAGAATAAGTTTCTCTTTTCTTTGTGCCCAATAATTCAGTCCTGAGCTTTATCCTGCTCATCTAGCATTTTGCTATAAGCATCAAGGAGAAGTAAAGCTGCATTCTCCAAGTTTAACTTGGAAAATTCTTCAGCTAAATGCTCAATCTTGCCATTTTCTAATTCTGACTTCTATAAAACACCAGGAGTTAATCTTGCTAAGTTCTTTGCAACTTTAAAACATGGATTGCCTTTCCTCTAGTTTCCAATAATAGTTTTATCATTTAATTCTAAGGCATCATAAAAAGTCTTTTCAGCATCCACATCACTAACAACAGTCTCTTCAAAGTGATCTAGGCCTTTTCCATCAAGCATTTCACAATTCCTCCAGAAAAAATACCCCCTACCCATTTATAAAACCATTTCAGCATTTTGGTAATTACAAAACCATGGCCCCACTTATGGTACCAAATTCTGTATTAGTCAGCCAAAGGGGTGCTGATGGAAATACCAGAAATCTGTTGGTCTTTATAAACGGTATTTATTTGGGGTAGAAGCTTACAGTTACCAGGCCACAGCGCACAATTTGCTTCCCTCACCAAAGTTTATTGCCATGTGTTAGAGCAAGATGGCAGCTGACATCTGTGAGGGTTCAGGCTTCCTGGGTTCCTCTCTTTCCAGCACTTGCTAGTCTCTGGGCTTAGCTCATCTGTTATCTCCACAAGGCCAGCTGTAGACTATAAGGCAAATGGCTTGTCTCTTTCCTGGAGCCTTCTTTCCTTCTTCATGACCAAGTTCCTCTGTGTGCTTACTTCCCAGGGCTCTAGCTTTAAAACTCCACATCTGAACTCAACATCAGAACTACAACTCAAAACTCCACCTAACTCCTCTGCTCTGCCCTGTAGTTTTATCTCTGAGTACCCACCCACCAAGCGGTGGGGACTGAACATCCTCCTGATGTGGTTCAATCAAAGCCCCAATCAAAAGTGAATCACACCCAGAGGAACAGACCAGTTTACAAGCACAGTCCATATCTATTTTTGGAATGCATAACTATATCAAACTGCCACAGGTATAGTGCTAATTTAAATTCAAATACAAGGGGTAGAAGACTATATGTATGAAAAATATAAATGTGTCTAACTTATTACATTGGCGAGATATGTTAACATATATTAAAAGGTAAGTCCCATTGAGAGGGTGCCAAATTCCTGAGAACGCCTGCCCTGCCTATAGTGTCCAGATGTCTCTAAAGCACTAAGGAGCTCCTCTGCTTAAGGCGTAGTTTACTGTGTCAGTCATTGAGATCCTTCTGAAGTGAACACAAGTGTAACCTCTGGAATGACCTCCCAATTTACTTAGAAATCTCTTAGGTATAAAAACTCATTAGTATTTAGTAGTTCCTTCTTTGGGTCAAGGTCCTTTTCCAAATGTTTCACTAGATGGCACTTGATAATAAACCCTCTGTGCCAGGGAGGTCCATCCCTAGGGGTCATGTCTCATGCTGGGTGGAAGACAGCTTCCACCCAGCTGCCTAATACCCAGCATATGCTGAGCTTATATACTGAGTTTGGCTTACAGAGGCAACATTCGTGGAACAAGGACATGTTCAGGAGGTAACTCTTAGTCAATATATAATACTAGACTAAGTTCCAATTTTACAAGAATAAGTTTCATAAGTACAAGCACTAATATCAAGGGTTTGACATATTGGTCTGTCCTCTTTTACTAGGCACTGCCTGTGTACTCTAGACATTCTTGCTGCTCTATTAGAGAATGTAGAATGACTTCGTAGGAAAGGAATTTAATATTTTGCTAGTTATAGTATGGGGACCTTCCCACTGAGATAACACTGCATGACCACATGAACACATTCATATTCCACAGAGGCATGCCCTGAGTACATCCTTCCACACACACCTCCCACCAATGACACCCTGCAAAATCTTTATATAATCCAAACCTTCTTCAAAAACAAAGCTGAGTTTTGTAGGTGTATGTCCAAGAGACTTTAATCTCTGGACCGTCCATGTGCCACCTGGGCCCTGAAATTTGATGGAGTTGCAATACCTACTCTCCAGTTCATTGGACTCATCCAGAACAACTAACAAGGTTATGATGATGGAAAACGACCATCCCAAGGAACCAAGACAGTCTGCAACTGCAAGCAAGAGAGTCCCATCCATTTACCCTGTGGGATTGAAACCTCCTTTCAATTAAAGGTGGAGTAGGCAACACCATCCCAGAATCCTCAGGATTGAGGAATGAAGCATGGACTAAAATAGACTTACTGGTGTTCTGCTGTGAACTTGTTGTGATTCCAGCAATGAAAGAAACTATGTCATTCATGTGGAGGCAGTGGCCACTGGAAGTTCTGAGGGCAGGGAGAGGGAAATATAGGTGAAATATGGGGGTATTTTGGGAAATTGGGAATTTTCCTGAATGACATTATAATGACAGGTACGGGTCATTACATATTTTGCCATAACCTACAAAATTGTGCAGAACAGAGTGTAAACTACAATGTAAGCTATAATCCATGCTTAGTGGCAATGTTATAAAATGTTTTCATCAATTGTAATGAATGTACCACACTAATGAAAATGTTTTTAATGTGGGAAAGTGTGGGAGATGTAGGAAGTGGGGCATATGGGAATCCCCTATATTTTTATTTAACATTTATGTAATTTAAATACCTTTTCTTAAAAAAAAAAAATTATATATATATATATATATATATGAAGCCAAAATTGTATTTTACATTGTGCATTTCATTACCATAAGATTGTGTACATTTACAATTTCTTCTGTATGTTCACCAGTATCTTATTTTTTTCCCTTTATTTTTAAAGAAGCTTTAGTAAAGTCTCATAGGTGTGGGAGGTGGGCAACATGGGAATCCCAGTGGGTTCCGTGTAATATTTTGGGTAATCTAAGCACCTCTTAAAATATATGTATATATATATATATAAATAACATTTTTGTAAGCAAATACACATATATGCATATATATTTATATATCATTTTGCAAATGTTTGTATGTACTGTGAGAATTTTGATTTTTACCCATAATAAAAAAATAAAACAAAAAAACAAAAAAACAAAAAAAACATATGGCAGGGGAGTGGGTGTAGCTTAGCAGTTGAATGACTGCTTCCCATTTATAAGGTCCCAGGATCAATCTCTGGTACCTCCAAATATATATATCTAGGATTCCCATATACCCTACCCCTTCCTACTCTCATGTTTTCCCCTATTATTAACATCCTACATGATTATGGCATATTTGTTACTATTGATAAACAAATATTGAAGCATTTCTACTAACCATGATCAGTGGTTTACATTATGTTTTACAGTTTGTACTGTATAATTTTATAGGCTTTGACAAAACATATAATGACCTGTTTTCTTCATTGCAAAAGCGTGCAGAACAATTACAATACCCTAAAAATTCCCTATGTCCACTTATTCTTCCCTACCCCTCCCCTTGGAACTTATGGTAACCACTAAGATTCAATTTATCAAGAATAAGATTCATAGTTACATGCATTAGTAATGACGGCGTGACATACTGATCTGTTTTCCTTTATTCGGCCCTGCCCCTGTATGCAAGATACTCTTGTCCCTCTATTTGGAGATGTAGCAGAACTCCCCAGGATGTCAGTTTAATATATTTTTTTTATTATTCTGTCGGTTATTACCCACTGAGATAACACCCTATGACAAGTTGAACACATTTATATTCCCTAGAAGCATGCCCCAGGTGCACTCTTTCCAACATGTTCTGCACCCCCTGGCACACACTGACATTTTGAGTGGATTTTTGTAAATGGTATGTGTTAGAGTACCTCCTTCATTTTTGGCTAATGAAGTTCCAGTTTTCTCTGGACCATTTGTTTAAGAGACTATTTTTTTTCCAATAGAATGATCTTTGCCACCCTGTCAAAAATGATTTGGCCATAAAAGTGAAGATTGATTGCTAAGCTCTCAATTAAATTCCATCGGACTGTCTGTCCTTTTGTCAGTACCATGTTGTTTCAATACTGTAATTTGGTAATCAGTTTTAAGACTGAGACATCTGAGTCTTTCATTCCTCTTTTTCAAGATTGCTTTAGCTATTTTGTGCCCATTACACTTCCATGTAAATTTTCCATTTCTGCAAAGAAGGATGTTGGAATTTTTATATAGGATTGCACTGAATCTATAAATTGTTTGAGTGGTATTGACATCTTCACAATATTCATTCTTTCAATGAACATGGAATGTGCTTCCATTTATTTAGGTCTTCTTTGATTTCTTTTAGCAATGCTATGTAGTTTTCTTTGTAAAAGTTTTTTACATCCTTGGTTATATTTGTTCATATATATTTGTTTCTTTTGGTTGCTATTATAAATGAAATTATTTTTTAAATATATATTTATTTATTTTAAAAAGATATTTAGATTTCATACACTGTTACATAAAAAAATACAAGGGATTCTCATATGCCCCACTCCTCAGACCTCTCACATTTCTCCACATTAACAACTTTTTTCATTAGTGTGGTCCATTCATTGCAATTGATGAATACATTTTGAAGCATTGCCACTGAACATGGACTATAGTTTACATTGTAGCTACACTCTCTCCCACTCAATTCTGTAGCCTATGGCACGATATATAATGGCCAGTATCTGTCACTGCTATGTCATCCAGGTCAATACCAAATCCTGAAAATGTCCCCATATTACATCTCTTTTTCCCTTGCCCTGACTTCAGCACCTCCAGTGGCCACTGTCTCAACATGAATGATATAATTTCTCACATTGCTAGGATCACAATAAGTCTATAATAGAACACCAGTAAGTCTACTCTAGTTAATATTTGATTCACAACTCCAAGGATTCTGGGATGGCGATGTCCATTCCACCTCTAATTGAGACAGGCCTTCAATCGCATATGTCTGATGGATGGGACTCTCTTGCTTGCAGTTGTAGATGCTCTTGGTTCCTTGGTGCGGTGATTGTTCATCCTCACCTTCCCATCAGGTGTCCTGGGTGAGTCCAATGAACTGGAATTTAGGTGCTGCAAATCCACTGAAGCTCAGGGCCCAGTTGGCACATGGAGAACTCAGAGATTCAAGTCTCCTGGATGTACACCTCCCAAATCCAGCACCAACTATAGATTCAAACAAAAAAGACAGAAGAGGCATGTGTAGAGGAATCATATCTGAGTCCATCTCTGTCACACTTGGGAGCACAATCTCCAAAGTATGGCTCACTGGCAAGGAGCCAAACTCCAGAGCTATTCACCACGACTGGAATACCTGGGTGTCTCCAGAGCCCTCAGGAGCTCCACTGTTTGGGTTAGTGTCCACTTTGGCCATCTATGAGATCCTGCTGGGATGTGCATAAGCATTACCTCTCTGATGACCTCCCAACTCACTTTGAAGTCTCTTAGCCATATAAACTCATTTGTCTTTATCATTACCCCCTTTTATTCAAAGTCTTTTTCCAGTTGTATCACCAGCTGGTGATTGGTCATAATCCCTCGGTGCCAGGGAAGCTCACCCCTGGGAGTCATGTTCAGTGCTGGGGGGAAGATAATGTATTTATATGCTGAGTTTGGCATAGAGAGAGGTCACATTTGAGCAACAAGGAGGCTCTCAGGAGGTCAATTTGATGTAATTATGAATTCCAAAAATATAATTGGATCATGCTTGTAAACTGATCTGTTCATCTGGGCATGATTAAGTTATGATTAGGGTGCTGACTGGGCCACGTCAGTAGGGCATTGAGCCCCACCCATTGGTGGGTGGGGGAATCGAATATAAAAGGCAGGGCAAAGGACAGAGAGAGCAGTTTTGAGTAGCAGTTGTGATGTTGGAGTTTTGATGTTGGAAAGAAGGCCCCAGGAGAAAAGAAGCAAGCCATTTGCCTGGTAGTCTACAGCTGGCCTTGTGGAGGAAAAAGAGGAGCTAAGCCCAGAGAGAATTGCAGCCCCAGGAAGAGAGGAAACCAAGAAACCTGAACCCTGGCAAACATCGGCAGCTGTCTTGCTCCAACACGTGGCAATGGACTTTGGTGAGAGAAGAAATTTATGCATTATGGCCTGGTAACTGTGGACTTCTACCCCAAATAAATAACTTTATAAAGACCAACCCATTTCTGGTATTTCACATTAGCACCCTCTTTGGCTGACTAATACAGATGTGCATAAACGTTACCTCTCTGATGACCTCCCAACTCACTTTAAAGTCTCTTATCCATATAAACTCATTTGTATTTACCATTACCCCCTTTTATTCAAAGTCCTTTTCCTGTTGTATCACCAGCTGGTGCTTGGTCATTATCCCTCGGTGCCAGGGAGGCTCACCCCTGGGAGTCATGTTCAATGCTGGGGAGAAGATAATGTATTTATATGCTGAGTTTGGCATAGAGAGAGGCCACATTGAGCAACAAGGAGGCTCTCAGGAGGTAACTCTTTGGCACCCTACAACACTAGCGAAGTTGCAAATTCAAAAGCAAAAGGCTCATAAGCATAGTTGTCAATATCAAGGGCCCAACAATAGATCGCCTTTCTTCACTTCATTGGGGGATTGTTGCTGCTCCATTAAAGAATGTGGCAGAGCTCCCCAGGATGGGGATTCAACAATGCTTTGGCTGTTGTGTGAATCTGTACCCAATGTGGCAATGCTCCATGAACATTTGAACATATTTATATACTTTATATGTATGCCCAGGTGAACTTACTCCCATGTATCCCCCATCACTGACATCCCACACCATTAATCCTGCCCACCATAGTTGTTACTCTTCTGTGTTCCAAAACTTCTTCAAAAATGAAACTAAGAATGTTGCCAAATTCAATTAATAGGAAAATGAAATAATAATGATAGGTTTAAACATAAGAAATAAAATACATAATAATTTTGAAAAACTAAAACTAAACTAAGGTAAAAAAAATATGGGGTGTAAAAAAAATGAAAAATATTTTTAAAAAGTTTTTTGATGTTTTGCCTTTAATCACTGTAATATCTGTTTTCCTGTATGCTGAGTGGCATTTTCTTCCATTTCTTTCACAGTGTCTTTCTTTTTTTCTTTTCTTTCTTTTTTTTTTTTTTTTTTTTTTTTTGTCTTCAGAGAGCTTTTAGGTCACATAAAATTACATACATTATATAGGGGACTCCCATATGCCCAACTTCCTCCCCTCTTTCCCCCTTCCCTATTAGTAGCCACTTTACATGTGGATTATACATTTGTTACAACTGATGTACACATATTAAAACATAGCTACTAACCATGGTCAATGGTTTACATTATGGTTTATATTTTAGACATTACACTTTTATAAATTGTTGTTGAAATTTAACTTGACCTGTATCCATTATTGCAAGATCATACAGAAGACTTCCATTGCCCCTAAATATCACCACTTCCATTTATTCTATTCCTCCACCCCTTCCCCTCTGGGTCCATGGTGACCACCAGACTTTACTCCTTGAAGAACAAAGGTCATAGATATTTGCTACAATGCTGAGGGCTTGACACACTAGTCTGTTCTCCCCTATTGGGAGCTACCCATGCTCTCAAGAGACACTCTCTCCTCTGTTTGAGAACATATTGCACCTCCCCAGCATGGGAGTCCAACTCCTTCTTGCTCATTAAGTGGGTCTGCCCCCACTGATACAGCACACCATGACAAAATGTTCACTTGCACATTCTTTCAAAGACTTTCCCAGGTGTGCCTTGTCCCAAATGCACCCCCATCAAACATCCTAAACCAGTAACCCTTCCTTGTCATATTGCCAAAAGGGCTTTCTCATCATTATAGTTTAACTATACATATTGGTACACACCAATCCCCAGTGTTCACCTGCTCCCTTCCCCAACACTTCCCCCATTTCAATGAACCATCCAATCCATCCTCCCCTGCCTACCTCCATCAAGCTTGCACCACCCAACCCAATAGTATCCCTAAACTTTGTCATATCCATTCACTGCCCACCTACTCACTTCTGCCTTGTCATAGTTTTTGCCCATATGGGTGTTGGCTCACAACTTTCTTTTCCCTTTTTATTTCTTGTAAATCTATTTTATAGACTCTAGCTCTTTGAGTTGGCTAGATTTGCTTATTTCACATCAGAGAGGTCATGTATTATTTGTCCTTCAATACCTGGCTTGCTTCACTCAACATAAGGTCCTCAAGATTCATCCATGTTATCCCATGTGTTAGTACCATATTCCTTCTTACAGCTGAGTAACATTCCATTGCATGTATATATCACATTTTGTTTATGCTTTCATCTGTTGATGGGCATTTGGGTTGATTCCAACTTTTGGCAATTGTGAATAATGCCATTATGAATATTGGTGTGAATATATCTGTTCATGCCCTTGCTTTCAGTTATTCTGGATATATACCCAGCAGTGGAATTGATGGGTCCTTTGGCAGATCTATAGTTAGTTTTTTGAGGAACCACCAGAATGTCCTCCAAAATGGCTGGAATATTCTACATTCCCACCAGCAGTGGTTGGGGGTTCCAATTCCTCAACATCCCCTTCAACAATTGTAGTCCTCTGTTTTTTTAAGGGCCACCAGTCTAATGGTTGTAAGTACTCATTGTACTTTTGATTTGCATTTCCCTAATAACTAGTGATGTTGAGCATCTTTTCATGTGCTTTTTAGCCATTTGCATTTTTTCTTTGGAGAAGTGTCTGTTCAAATCACTTACCCATTTTTAAAATGGGTTGTGTGTCTTTTTATTCCCAATATGTGGGATTTCTTTATATATGCATGATTTTAGGTACCTATAAGAAAGATGGCTACCAAATGTTTTTTTCCCATTGTGTAGGCTGTCTTTTCACTTGACAAACTCCTTTGAGTGCAAAAGGCTTTAATTTTGAGGAGGTCACATTCATCTATTTTTTCTTTTGTTGTTTGTGATTTGGGTGTTAAGTTCATGAAACCATTTCCTATTACAAGGTCCTGTAGATGCTTCCTTACATTATCTTCCAAGGTGTTTATGATCTTGGTTCTTATATTAAGATCTTTGATCCACCTTGAGTTGATTTTTATGTTAAGTGTGAGATGGTATTCCTTTCCCATTCTTTTGAATATGGATATCCAGTTCTCCAAGCACAATTTGTTGAAGAGGCCACTCTCCCAGTTGAGTGGGCTTAGTGGCCATGTCAAATATCAGATGACTGTATCTATATCAGAATTCTCAGTACAGTTCCATTGGTCAGTTTGTCTATCCTTGTGCCAATACCATGCAATTTTGACCACTGTATCTTTTTAGTATATTTTAAAGTCAGGTAGTGTTATTCCTCCAAATTCATATTTCTTTTTTAATATGTCTTTGGCTTTTTAAATATAGCCTTTGTGAGGGGATTCCACCTCACTTCTCCTGGACAGGTATAGTTCCCTTTTGAAATTCAAATGGAACCCTGGTGACTGAACTCACTCCAAAAAAATGACTCTCAACCCTCTTCCAGACCACCCTCTCCTCCCAGGGACCCTAAATAGGCTCTTGGAAGCTTATTAATCACTTCCTACTGCCCAACTCCCTTATGGGGGTTGAAGTTTTGATACTTTTCAGCAAGAGACTAGTCAATTGCCTGACACCATCCTCTTCAGGCCAAATTTCTCTATCCCAGGGCAGTGAGGTAAATCAGGCTGCCTCAGCAGATTCGCCTCTCCCCTCTTCCTGGTGCCACTTCAAGCTAGCTAGTATGTTCCTCAAAGCTCAAAGGGTTCCAGGCAACCAAACCCACAGAAAGGAATCCCCTCTCCTCCCTTCATCAGAACCCTCCCTCTTTTGGAGTATGCTCCCTACTGCTGGGTGACCAGGGGGAGTTGGGGCTCAAGGATTGTAGCAGTTTGCCATGAGAGTGGGGCTTAACTGTCCCACAGTTTCCAGCCTCAGAGGCAAGAACCTGAGGGTTTTACATTGAGAAATTTACGTCTTTGTCCAGCTCTCTCCAGATCAATGCCCTGAAGCCTCCTGTTCTTTGGGTTCCACAATCAGCTCCCTCAGACGGGATCTTGCCCCCACTCAGCTGTTTTTTGTGAGGGAAATGGTGAGCCCACACTTAAACTGACACCATCTTGCCTGGATCTATGTAAATGGAATTCTTTCCTTCATTTATTCTTCAGATTGTTCATTGCTTGAGTTTTGTAAGTGGAATTTTTTTTTTCTTCATATTTTTCATTGATTGAATATAGAAACACTACTGATTTTGGCGTTATATTGTACCTGATATGGCAGTTTGATCATGTTGAGGATCTCATAAAAGATCATGCTCTTAAAGCTAATCCATTCATGTTGGTGTGAACTTATAATGGGTGGGAACTTTGATCAGATTATTTCTGTTAAGTGCCTTTTATTAGATTATTTCAGTAAGGTATGATCCAGGGTGAGTGTTAATCCTCTAACTGGAGTACTTTAAAAACAGAATGAATATGGAGAGATGCAGCCTTAGAGAAAGAGAGAAAATTCCAGAAGCTAAGAGAGATAGTCCAGGAAGCCAGAAGCTGAAATCAATGGAAACCAGGAGAGAGAAAGCCACAGGGTTAGAGAGAAACTTCGAGGAAACCAGAAACTGAAAGCAATGAGAAAAAGAGGAGAATGGATAGACATCAGGCACCATCATTTTACACTGTTACGTGACAGGAATTCAGAATCACTGGAAACCATGTCTTTAGGGAGAGAGCTTTTCCTGATACCTTGATTTAGACATCTTTCTCAGACTCAGAACTGTAAGCTAATAAGTTAATAAATCCCCATTGTAAAAGCCAACACCCTTTTTGGTATATTGCTTTGACAGCCTTTAGCAAATCATTTATTAACTCTCAGAGCTTGATTGTGGATTTTCTGAATATAGGATCATACCATCTGCAAATAGGAAAAGTTTTACTTCTTCCTTTCCAACTCCAATGTCTTTCTTTCTTTCTTTTTTTTTTTTTCCTAATTGCCCAGCAAGAACATTCAATACAGTGTTGAATAACAGTGGTGACAGGGGGCATCATTGTCTTGCTCCTGATCTACTGATAAACTGTCAGTCTTTCAACATTAAGTAGGATGTTAGCTGTGGTTATTTTATAGTCCTTTATCATGTTGAGGTAGTTTCCTTCTATTTCTAGTTTTCTAAATGATTTTATCATGAAGCAGTGCTGTATTTAATCAAATGCATTTTCTGCATTCATTGAGATGATCTTGTGTTTTTACTTTTATTGTGCTAATGTGGTGTATTACATTAATGGATTCCCTTATGTTGAACCAACCTTGTATATCAGAGGTGAATCACAGTTGACCATGGTGTATCATTCTTTTAAAATGATGTTCAATTCAGTATAATAGTAGTTTTAAGGAATTTTTCATTTATATTCATAAGAGATATTGGTCTATTTGTGTGTGTGTGTGATTTCTTTATCTGTATATGAAATAAGAGTGATCTTACCCTCATAGAATAAATTAGGTAGTGTTACCTCGTTGTTTTACTTTGCTAAAAGCTGATGGGAACAATATAGCAGAAATGAGTTGGCTTTTATAACAGGAATATGTTTGTTTAAAAGCTTACAGTTCTTTCAGAACCGGGTAACATTCGGCGACCGAACGCGGCGGTCGGCGGCGATCGCGCGGGGCCCTGCGAAGCGCCGCTCAGGGCCGGCACTGCCCGCAGGGAGGACGCGCCGCCGCCGAGGTCTGCAGCCCGGCCGCCGCGTGTCCCAGCGGCCGGCCCGGCGATCGCAGGAGTAAACACCGCTGGAGTCTTGGAGCCGCTGCAGCCAGGAATAAAGAGAGATGCAGGGATTTGTGAGGTTACGGAGCTCCAGCTGCAAGATGCACTAGCCGGCTGAACCTGGCGGTCTGCTGACTTGTTGGAACCGGGGTGCTCTGCACGAGGGCGTGGATGAGTTGAAGTTGCTTTCCCGGGGCTCGTTCTCCACGCTGCCGAGGGGAATCCGAGAGGCGAGGGGATCACTTCGTGTTGCCATTGATTGGGTATCGGGAGCCCACCCCTCCTTTCTTTTCCCTCCCTCTTGTTGCATGCAAGAAATTTCTAGCCCGCTGCTCGCTCACCCTGGGTGCGAGATATTCAGCCCCGCTCTCTCCCGTCCATTGTGCAACCCAAAGATGAAAGACCGAAGGGGAGAAAGTTAAAAAAATCGCCCACATGCGCTGGATCAGTCCACCGCTTGGGGAAAGGCATCCAGAGAAGGTGGGAGCGGAGAGTTTGAAGTCTTTACAGGCGGGAAGATGGCGGACTGGAGCTGAAAGTGTTGATTGGGAAACTTGGGTGATTCTTGTGTTTATTTACAATCCTCTTGACCCAGGCAGGACACATACAGGCCAAAAAACGCTATTTCATCCTGCTCTCAACTGGCTCTTTTCTCGCCCTTTTGTTTTATTTCGGAGGCTTGCAGTTTAGGGCATCAAGGAGCCGGAGAGAGGAGCACAGCGGTCGGAATGGCTTGCACCACCCGAGTCCGGATCATTTCTGGCCCCGCTTCCCGGACGCTCTGCGCCCCTTCGTTCCTTGGGATCAGTTGGAAAACGAGGATTCCAGCGTGCACGTTTCCCCCCGGCAGAAGCGAGACGCGAACTCGAGCATCTACAAAGGCAAGAGGTGCCGCATGGAGTCCTGCTTCGATTTCACCCTTTGCAAGAAAAACGGCTTCAAAGTCTACGTGTACCCGCAGCAAAAGGGGGAGAAAATCGCCGAAAGTTACCAAAACATTCTAGCGGCCATCGAGGGCTCCAGGTTCTACACCTCGGACCCCAGCCAGGCGTGCCTCTTTGTCCTGAGTCTGGATACTTTAGACAGAGACCAGTTGTCACCTCAGTATGTGCACAATCTGAGATCCAAAGTGCAGAGTCTCCACTTGTGGAACAATGGTAGGAATCATTTAATTTTTAATTTATATTCCGGCACTTGGCCTGACTACACCGAGGACGTGGGGTTTGACATCGGCCAGGCAATGCTGGCCAAAGCCAGCATCAGTACTGACAACTTCCGACCCAACTTTGATGTTTCTATTCCCCTCTTTTCTAAGGATCATCCCAGGACAGGAGGGGAGAAGGGGTTTTTCAAGTTCAACACCATCCCTCCTCTCAGGAAGTACATGCTGGTATTCAAGGGAAAAAGGTACCTGACAGGGATAGGGTCAGACACCGGGAATGCCTTATATCACAAGTCCACAATGGGAGGACATCCTCCTCCTCATCACCTGCAAGCATGGCAAAGACTGGCAAAAGCACAAGGATGCGCTGTGACAGAGACAACACTGAGTATGAGAAGTAAGTGGCTCGGCTGTTGAGCCTCTGCAAGTCAGCCCTGGGCCCTGCCCACCTTGGTCCGGGTGTGAGGCTGGGGGTGGTGGTGGTGGTAGTGGTGGTGGGACCGAGGAGCTGTCAGTCCTTTTCCTACCAGTTCTGAGCCTGGGGAACCTGGTTGAGGTGTGTGGCTAGAAGCCAGACGGAGACTTTGAGCTCCTTGGACAAATGACAACGCCTCGAGTACTTTCCTGAGCCAAATGGGCGACAGTGTCTCCTTGCTTAGAGAACCTGCGGGGTGCTGTGTCTCCTCTGCAGGGTGTGGGTTTGATCCAAGTTTGGAAACTGTGCTTCCCCAGTCGATGTGGGAGGGTGTCTTTCCCCTCTCCTCCAGAGGCTCTGAATCTACCCACAGTCTGGAGACCTGCCCCCAGGAGCCATGCTTTGTTTGCTTTTCTCTTGAGCGGGGGTAAATGCTTTCTCTAGTGCTTTGACCGTGAGTTTTCCCAGCCTCAGATTGTCATCTTTTTGAGTGCCTTACGTGGAAGTTAGTGGTAGATGTGTTTTAATTTTAGGTTCTCAACTTTGTGTGCCCTGTCTCTCCCACCCACCATAGCATTGGCTTTTATGAAGGGGGGTTGTAGGTTTGTTGGGGTTTATGGTCTTTGTATTCATTCATTTGTTAGTATATATTTTTTGTACATGTATCCTATCTCCTTCCCAGGAGAAACTTGTTATGTGGGCCCCTGCTCCTCTGCTGTAAGCTGGAGTTGCTAATTTAAGAAAAAAAAAGCTTACTGTTCTGAGTCTGTGAAAGTGTCCAAATCAAGGTATCACCAGAGATGCTGTCTCACTGAAGGTTGGCTGGTAGTGATCCTTGACTCCTGCCATGTAGCAAGACACAACGGTGACTCTGCCAGCCCGGTCCTCTGCCTTCTTCCTTGAGCTAAGCTGTGGAACTTAGTCATATAGCTCATCTCTCCCTTCACCTCCAGGTCTCCTCTCTGAGTTTTTTGAGGGCCTCTTTGTCAGTCTCTGTGCACTGCTGTTTCCAGCTTTCATCCTCTAGAAACTCTCTTTTAGTCTCTCAGGGTTTCTCTGTCTCTGCCACATTCTTCCTGTCTGTCTGTTGTTTTTAAGTCCTATGTTTATAAAGGACTTCAACAAAAAGACCAGGATCCACACCAGGCCATGTCTCACTGATGGAATCCAGTCAATGGCCCCCAACTGAATCTAATTCAATCAAAAGTCTTGCACCCATAGGAATGGAATAGTTTCAAGAACATAATTTTTGGAGGGATCCCCAAAACCTTCAAAATCTCACACCCCTATTCAAATGTTTTGAAGTGTTTGGGCAAAATTGGAGTTAAGTATTCTAGGAATGTGTAGTAGAATTCCATTTTGAAGCTATCTGTTCCTAAGCTTTTCTTTGTTGAAAGATTTTTTCATTTCTGATTCCATGTCCTTACTAGTGTTTTGGTTTGCTAGGCTGCTGAAATGCAATATTCCAGAAACCAGTTAGCAATAGCAATGGGGATTATTGCCTTACAAGCTTAAAGTTCTTAGGCCATGAAAATGTCCAAATTAAGGCATCATCTGGCAATGCTTTCTCTCTGAAGACTAGTTGTCAGCAATCCTGAACCTCCACTGTTACATGGCAAGGCCAATGGCAGCATCTTCTGGGCTCTTCCTTCCCTTCTAGGTTACATTGCTTTCACCTTCTGGTTTTAATGACATTCTCTCAGCGTCTGTGACTTTCTCCTGCCTTTCTCTCTGTTTTCAGCCTATTTATAAAGGACTCCATAAAGAAGATAAAGACCTAGCCTGTGCCATGCCTTAACTGAAGTCACCTAATGAAAAATCCATTAACTCTGCTAACTAATCAAAAGGTCCCATTAAATAATGAAATTTTTCTGAGATTATAATGTACAACATTTTGATTTTACTAGCAGCCATTGATTATACACTTTGGATAGAATGGCCAGAAACAGCAGCTATGTACAGTGGGGGAAGCATTGAGAGATTGAGAGCTGAGGAATATTCTTATTTGTCAATTTTTTGTTTATTATTGTTACTGAAATAATGAAAATTCTCTAATGATGATTGAAGTGATGTTTGCACAACTATGTGATTATAGCTAGTACCATTGATTGTACACTTTGGATGAATTGTATGTTTATTAATATGTATCAATAAAGTTCATTTGTTAAAATTTTAAAAAAGTCTCATTCAGACTAGGTTCACACACTGAAGAATGAACCAGCTTGAAGAACATGATTTTCTGAGGGACATTCAGGTTCAAACTACCAAATTTGTCATTGATTTCTTGAGATATACAATTTCTTCCTGAGTAACTGTAGGTAGTTTTTGTGTTTCTAAGAATATGTCCATTTTTGTCTAGTTTATTTAATTTATTGGCATACGGTTCATAGTTTTTTCTTATGGACTTTTTATTGGATTAATTTGCTATGCCTCCATTTTCATTTTTAATTTTCTTTATTCGCATCTTTTCTTTTTTTCTTTGTCAGCCTAACTACAAGTTTGTCGATATTATTGATCTTTTCAAAGAAAATTTTTTGGTTTTGTTGATTCTCTTCTCTATTGTTTTTTGTGTTTGTTTTCAATTTCGTATATCTCTGCTAAAATCTTTGTCATTTCCTTCGTTCTGCTTAATTAACTCTTCTTTTTCTAGTTCTTCCAGTTTTGAGCTTAAGTCTCTGACTTGAAGTCCTTCTTTTTTAATATACCATTTAGAGCTATACATTTCCTTCTCAGCACTTGATTCACTGCATCCCATAAGTTTTGGTAGGTTGGGCTTTCATTTTCATTCATCCCAAGACACTTCTCATTTCACTTCTGATTTCCACTTGAACTCATTGATTATTTAAGAATACATTGTTTAATTCCTACATATTTGTGAATCCTTCATTTATCCCTCTCTTATTGTTTTCTAGTTTCATTCTATTGAGATCAGAGTATTATAAGTATTGTATGATTTCAATAATTTTTAAATTCATTGAGACTTGTTTTGTGACCCAACATATGGTCTATCCTGTAAAATGAACATGTGCTCTTGAGAAGAAAATATATTCTGTTTTGTTTGGTGATTAATCACTCAAGCTGTGTAAACCCTTATTGATCGTTTCCCTAGATATTTTATAAATTATGATAATTTCTCTTAATGTAGAACTGTCAATCTCTCCCTTCAAATCTGACAGTATTTGCTTTCAGTTTTTTGGGTCTCTACTGTTAGGTGCGTATATATTTATATTTGATACAACTTCCCATAGTACTTTCTCTGTTATCAGTATATGATGACTATCTTTGTTCCTCAAAACTGTGATATAAAGTCTATTTTATCTGATATTAATATAAACATTACATCTCTATTTTCATAAATAGTTTCATGTTTTATATATATATATATATATTTTTTTTTTTCTCAATTCTTTCACCCCCAACCTACTTGTATCTTGTACTTTAAGGTAAATCTTTTGCAGAAATCATTTAGTTGGGTCATAAATTTTTATCCATTTTCTTTATATCTCATTGATATTTATATTGACCTTACCATCCTATATTGTAAAAGAGAACAAGTTTTCTCACTTTTGAAAGAATCAACTTTTAGATTTCATTTTTCAATCATGTTACTTTCTATATTTACATTAAAATATTTTATTGTCACTATAAGTTAGGTATTAACCAACTATTGTCTATCAGTGGATTCTGATACTAATTAGCCATGCATTCAAACCTCCTAACCATTTTGACATCTTTCTTTCTTAGAATCAAACACTAAAGGATATATTTTTTTATTTCAAACTCTATAAAATCCCAAAGGGCTTGTCTTTACACCTTATAGAAAGAGAGGTGCCATAAATAGTTAAGTTCATTTGATATGTTATGTGTTGCATTAAAAATATTGCCAAATTATGATAGATTTTCTAACCTTCTATTGATTAGATTATATGGATAAAAAATTATTCATTTAAATATTTAGATATTATATAAAATTCCTAAAGATATGACAATCATCTGACTGTCCATTACATGTCCTGCTTTAGTTACATGATATTAGAAAAGAGTAGAGTCTTATTGATCATAATTTTAGGTATTATAAAAAATGCTACATGCCACAAAACAACCAAATTTCCTTGTCAATTACATTATTTTGCTCTGATGTTTCCTTGAAAGAACTTGCAAACAACTATAGTTCAGAGCTTCATCTTAGTCAAATGAAAAATAAGGGGGGGTGGACTTTAAACAAAAAGGTAGGTGAGTATATAAATTATGTTTACCTGTCAATTAACATAACCCTGGTAAAATTTTAACGGTGGGGAGTGGTCAAATGCATCAAGTGACAGGGAGATTTTGAACTTCTTCAAATGTATTTTGCACAGCTTATCCCTTCTATGGGATACAAATATGTCTTTGCTATCATATACCTACTTTCTTTAAGGATAAAGGATTTTCCTTGTCAGAAGGTGTGGCAGTTTGAGATTACTGTTTGATTCCCAAAAAGAAAGATTTTGTTTTTAAACTAATCTATTCCTGTGAGTGTGATAATATTGGATTGCATTAAATTTGATTAAGGACCCTTTTTATAGATTACTTGATAAATGCTTTAAGGTGTTTATTTGAACTACTTCAATGAGACTTGACTCAGATTGAGTCTCTGCCTTCTTGTGGTTCAATTATAGATGGATACACAGAGAGAGACACACACAGGAAAAGGAATCCACCATGTTTGACACTGTCATGTTAGTAAGAGGACTATAACACTGCTTAACCACAAAGCCATAAGGCGCTGGACCCACACAGCAGCTCAAGAGGAGATGAGCATTGCTATATGACCGATAGCTTACAGCTGAACTCAGGTAGAAAGAACAGCCTAGACTGATATAGGATGCCTGGAAAGAAACAAACCCTATGCTGCTTGCCCTAAGATGAGCTCAAACATCAGGAGAGATCAGTGGTCATTTGCTTCAAGTAGCAGCTGATTTTGGTGAGAAAACATCTCTGCTGGTGCTGCAGTTGGACCTTTCACAGCCTCAGAACTGTAAGCTTTTACCCCAAATAAATCCCTTTTAAAAACACCAACCTATTTCTGGTACTTTGCATTGGAAACCATTTGGGAACCTAAAATATTAATTGGTATCAGGAGAGTGGATTAATGCTGCTTGCAATTGCCAAAATTGCTGGAATGGTTTAACAACTGGGAAAAGCATATTTTTTCAAAGAATTGTGAGGTGCTTGATAGAATAGGCTTAGATTTCTTTGAAGAGACTTTTGGTAAAGATACAGATGATAAAGTTAGTTCTGATAAGGCATTCAAGTGAAAAGATGAAACTACTATTGGAAACTGGAGGAAAGGTAATCCTTGTTTTAAAATTGTAGAGCAATTTGCAAAATTGTCTCCTAATGTTAGATGGCAGGCAGAATTTGAAAAGAATGAAGTTGGACATTTAGCTAAGCAGATTTCCCAAGTAAATGTGGAAATTGAAGTCTGCATCCTCCTTATAGAGAAATGTGAGAGGAAAGAGATATGCTGAAAACTATACTGCTGTCACACAAAACCAGAGACTGATGATTTAGGAAATTCAAAACTTCTGGAAAATAACCCCAAAGATGATAGCACATTTGAAGAATTAACTAAACTTGGAACTTGTAGTTCAGGATTGGAAATGCTGTTATCCAAAAAAGATCTTGTATACTTCCTGCATGCTAAGACAACAAGATTTTATGAGATTGGTGTGAACAAAACCGTTGTCTGCCTGCACTAAAAGGGGCAGAGAGGGAAGAGTTTGAATGTAAAATGGCTTCAATATGAAAACTCTGAAGGCTGAGGTCTGGAATTAAGACATCTCCTTGACCAAAGAGTGGTAGCCCACCCATGTGCATGGAAAGGGTGAGTTTGCCTGGCATTTGAAGAAGGTTTGCCTTTCAGCCCTTTGCTCAGGGAGAATTTGGCAGTCTTAGGCTACAGAGATGGTGGAGTACATTCCTTGGTAGTTGGAGAGATTTAGGTTTTCACCCCACTTCTCTGAAGACAGTGGGCCTGTTTCCCATAGGGCGAGGAGACTTAGGTCATCATCCCACTATTCTGAGGAGTCTGAGCCTGTATGCCAGAGATTAGAGAGAATGTTGCTACCACCTTACTGTACACAGTAGGTTGACACTTGCCCATGAACCAACAGACATTGGGGAAATTGTGGTCCTCAACCCAGTGTTCCAGGATGATGAAGTCTAGAGCTTGTTCACTTGCTACCTAGATGCTTGAAAAGAGTGGAACCAAAATATGGCCATTAGGCAAGCCCTGAAAGAATGGGCCCCCATGAGGCCCTGAGAAGAAATCATCATTCTAAGGATGATCTCAAACTTTGAAATCTAATGGGGTATGACTTGTAGATTTTTGGAACTGTTGAGTACCCATGATGCATGCTTCCCTCCCAATATTTCCTTATATTAACACAAATGTTTATCCTATATATATATATAATATATCCCTACTTCTTATATTGGAAGCAGATAATTTGTTTTTTAAGTTTCACAGATATACAACCAGAAGGGAATTTTTGACCCAAAACAAACTACATGTTTATTAACTTATATTTTTGTGATTTTGTACATTGCTTTGTTATTGGAGTGATTTAAAATTTTTAGAATATTGTGATGTAAGGAATGCATTTTGCATAAGAGAAGACGTCTTTTGGGGATTCAGAGGGTGGAGTGTGTCAGTTTGAGATTGTTTTATGAATCCCAAAAAGAAAATTTTTTAAAACTAATTGATTCCTATGGGTGTGATATTTTATTGCATTAAATTTAATGGAGGGTCCTTTGAATATATTACTTGATAAGATCACCATTGGGCTTTTGATTGGATTACATCAGTGTGGTGTGACTCAGATTGAGTCTCTACCTTCTTGCTGGGTCTGATATAAATTATACACTGAGAGATACAGACAGACACAGGAAAAGGGATTCACCATATTTGATCCTACCATGTAATAGAGAGGACTAGAGGATTACACAAGTACAAAGCCACGATGGGCTGTGTCCACAGAGCAGCTCAAGAGGGGATGAGTTTCAACTATATGACTGATAGCCTACAACTGAACTCAGAAAGAATGAAGAACAGTCTAGACTGACATTGGATGACTGGAAAGAAAGAAGCCCTCTGGCCGGGTTGTTCTCAGATGAGCTCAAACCTCTGGAGAGATCAGTGGCCATCTTGCTTCAAAATGTGGCAGCTAATATTGGTGAGAAAACATCTCTGATGGTGCCTCATTTGGACTTTTCATGACTTTGGAACAATAAGCTTTTACCCTAAATAAATCCCCCTTTTAATGCCAACCTATTTCTGGTACTTAGCATTGGCAGCCCATCGGCTGACTAAAACACAAGCCTACTACCCTCACAGTAGCTAATAAAAAATAGACTTTGTTTTCTCACCTGGGATAGTCATGATATTCTCTGGAGGAATAGTGTCCATAAAATTATTGGAACTGTAATCAAGGTACTTTGCAAGGTCTTGCTCATGAAATAAAAACTTAAATATCCTTATCACCCTCAGTGTCAGGAAAAACAGAATGAAGAAATGGTATTTTAAAACTTAAATTAATTTAATTATGGGAATCCCTCTTCTCATCCTTAGCCTGGGGTTCTTCCTTTAGCCTTGATGGCCATAGCACTGTTCCATCAGGAAAACTCCAGTTAAGGGCCTATGAAATCATAATGGGAAGATCCATGAGACTTATCATTTCTCCTATTTTACTGGACTCTAACCAATTACAATGTAAAATTTCTAAATATTTAAAGGGCCTAATCATGTAAACTCAGTTCCACCTTTGATATATCCAGGCTGCCTTTCCTGAAAGTCCTCTATAGCAGATTCTATATGATCTTCATCCTGGAGAATTGATATATTTGAAGAGACAGCAATGAAAACTGTTATAGAACCTAGATGGAAAGGGCCATATTAAGTCTTATTGACCATCATCATGGCAGTAAAACTACTGGGATTGAACCTGGGTCCATCTGTCAAAACTAAAATGTGCTCTTAGCACTTGGGAGATTACTTCAGTTTTGGATCTCAAGCTAAAATTGACACAAGGATTCCACAAGCATAAGACATCTGATGTAGAAAGCTTTTGCCCAAGAAGGCAGAACAAATAGATGTTACCCAGGTTCATAGATCCAAGACATTCCTGAATTTCATCATCTTAGTCTTTGTCTTTTCCTTTTCAATGCCCTTTTAATGTTTTCTTATTCATCCTATACCCTTTCAATACTCAGTCTCCATACACAATACTATCTTTTATCTATTCTTTGCATTGTTTTTTTTTCTATGTACTCCTACCTTGAACAGAATTCTTTTGTCTTTCTAGCTTACCATATAGCAAATTAAACCAATTAATCACTGCTGGGTCTAAACCATCCCCCACTTATTCTTAAAACATTTATTTATCTAATTACCATCCCATACACACTTGAAGATATTTAACTTACAGGAGAAAAACAGATACCCAACCAGATAGATCTCATTTTTGGAATAACGCAGCACTGCCACATGAGCCTCTGAAACAGGAATTGTGATGTGGTCTTCCTAAAGGAATGTGGTATTTTTCCTAGAAACTAGACGGATGTATTTGGCCACCTTGTAGGGCATAGTATATTTTCAAATTCTATAAGGAAAGATTCCTTTTACTATCATGAGCCAGGAGCACTATTGCGGTCAGACCCCCTTTAGAGACATTATTTTCCTCCAAGCACCCTGAGGTTTTAATAACATAAGAACTTATTCCATTCAAGGCAAAGATTTATAGTCAGTTGAAAGGTCAGGCAAAAAATTGTTCATTAAATGAGACTAAGATATCAGATAACAATTAAGATGATAGTGATTATGATTCTCCTTCTGAAGTTTACATTCACTTAGCTCTATATGCCAATGCCACTTTTCTTAATTGAAATATATGTCCTTATTAAGCTCTTCAAGAACATTATTTTGTATGTTAACGCAAAATATACAAGGTATCAGCCATAAATTGGGTTAGTTTCTGTTATATATCTTAAGTTATTTCCCTCATGGCTATTTATGATAAACTTCAAAATGAAAATTAAGCTTCCACAGGGTAAGTTAGAAACATGAGAACTGTTAAGACATCTTCCCATACTAAGAGTCTATTGTCAGACTAGAGACAACTGTAAATGGATCATGGAAATTGCATTACCCAGACTAAACTCATGAATTGTCTTGTTCTTGATATTGTTAACCTTGTCATTGGGACAGGTAGCTCTTACATTTGAAGATATACTATAAGATTACAGATGGAATTAGACAAGGTAGCTTTGAGTTAGAGAAATCTATTTCACACGTAGGGCAGGTCATCAGCTCACTAGCCAAGGAAGCATTGGAACATGCAAAATGGCTGTAGAACATTGTCATTGAACTATATTCTGTCTTTCCAAGGTATGTGCACTAGTTGGGAACCTAAGCTGTGTAATTGTAAGTGACATGAGAATGTTTACCAAGAGCTAGTAGCAGCAGAAGCCTATCTTAAGGTAGCAAGCAAATCAGCTTAGATAGCTCCTAAATCTCATTCATCTGAGCCTCCTTTTGGTTGGCTTCTTGGGTCATGGAAACCATATCTCATAGATGTCATGAAAGGAACACTTGCTATCCTTTTTTTTTTTTTTTAATTTTTTATTTATTTTTATTGTGGGTAAAAAATCAAAATTCTCACAATACATAAAAACATTTGCAAAATGATATATAAATATATATGCATATATGTGTATTTGCTTACAAAAATGTTATTTATATATATATATACATGTATTTTAAGAAGTGCTTAGATTACCCAAAATATTACACGGAACCCACTGGGATTCCCATGTTGCCCACCTCCCACACCTCCCACCACATCCCACACAAACATCTCCCACAAGTGTGGTCCACCACCCTCAATGAACTTACACATCCTGGAACCTTGCCACTAACCATAGACCACAGTTCACACCGTAGACCACACTCTCTCCCACTCAGTTCTGAGTGGTGTGTGCTGATTTAAAATGGCCTATATCTGTTGCCACAATGGTACTCAGGACAATCTCTAACTCCCAAAGAAGCCCCTGTGTTTCAACTGCTCATACCCTCCCTACCCCAAAAGTGTCAAGTGGCCACTGGCTCCACCTCATTGTTATAATTTCTTCCATTGCTAGAATCACCATATGTGAACAACAAAATACCATCAAGTCCACTCTAGTCCATAGTTCTTCCCCTAATCCTGAGGGGACTGGGATGGTGATGTCCACTCCACCTCCAAGTGAGAGAGGGCTTATATCCCATGGATATGGTGGGTGGGATGATCCTGCCTGCAGATGCAGGCCCTCTCCATTCCCTGGGATGGCCATTGCCCATCGTTGTCTCCTCACCAGGTGACTTGGATGAATCCATTGAGCTGTAGGGTAAGAGTTGCAGCTCCACCGAGATTTCATGCACACCTGGCACATAGGTAGGCCGGAGGCTCCAGTCTCTGGAAGTATACCTAGAAACTCCAGCATCACATATAGGTTTGAATAGAAGGGACTGGTGAATCATGTGCAGGGAGGACTTATTTGAGTCCAATTCTGTCACTCTCAGGAGCACAGATTCCAAAATAGAGCCCACTGATAAGGCATCGGTCTCTGGGGCTATCCCCCCTTATATAGGACCTGGGTGTCTCCAGAGCTCTCAGGAGCCCCTCTGTGTGGGGTGATAGGCACTTAGATGTTCTATGAGCTCCTACTGAGGTGTGCGGAAGAGTTACCTCTGGGCTGACCTCCCGACTCTCTTTGAAGTCTCTTAGCCACTTGAACTCATTTGTCTTTACCTTTTCCCCCTTTTATTCAAGGTCTTTTTCCAGTTGTGTTGCCAGTTGACTTGCTATCTTCTTAATCACATTCATAATACTCTTCAGTCATTGCCTGACATTTTGTCACTTCAATGTTATTACACATCCACTAACTCAACAAATTATATAACTGAGGATACAAAACCAGAATGAAAACCTCAAGATTTAGCTAACCCATGAAACTGGCAATGAATCACAAAGGACTTTTATTTGTGAATGAAAGACTAACAACATATTTGGTAAAGCCCTTATAATGGAGGGATTGACCAAAAGGGAGGAAATTGATATAATGTATAAAGAAAGCACTGGGAAACCCTCAGAGCCAAAAAATGAAAAATTAAAAAACAAACCAACCAACAAACAAAACAACATCCCAGGCCTTCTTGTGTTTCCTCTTTATCATTTAAAATTTGAAATCTACACAAAGACTTCTGTCCTAGGTAACCAATTAAGCCTTAGTTCATTACCTTTGACCCAATAAAAAATAAGGTCACCGTCCCTAAATTGTTTTATATAAGATTGACAAAGTCCAATAATAGTCAATGCTAACTTCCTTTTTATGACTGCAAAAATCATTTATTATCGCTAGAACTCTGAAGCTGTTTCCATTGTGGCTTCCTTTGCTGTAACAAAACTTTGGTGTCCCTAATAAAATGCCATGGTCTGCAAACTTGACTCCAATTTTTCTTTCACAGAATCATCACTGTTTCTGACACTTGCAAGTGCAGCCATTGTCTTGGTACCATTGCAACAGGTAAGAAAAAGGAATTTGAGGGTATGTGGGGAAAAAAGAAAAAAATATTGAAATGATGTGGAAAAGAATTTTATAGATAACTATGTTCTTCCCCCACCCTATCTTACCTAAATTGACTAGGAAAACAGAAGAATCTATCAGCTGGGGGCTCTCTCTTTCGTTAGACCCCAAAGCTGGGCCTTTTGGGATAACCAGAGATCTAGAGAAAAACAATAATTTAACACAATAGTTAGGCAGAACTTACATTTATTATATCTGCAGACAGGAGCCAAGGTCAGTCTAAAGTAAGTCAGTCCTGACTCCCCATGTTGTGGTTTTACTCTTGCTTAAGTACCTAAGTTACTATTTAGCATTTGCTTGGATTATGTACTAGCTTTTATGCATATGGATGAATACACGTAAGTATTTATATAATTGTATGATTAGTATGTTCAAGAAATCATGCTTGCACATACATTGCATGATCAAAAAAGGGGTGGATAACTCTTCCCTGGGGTGGGAATTTTACCATGTTAATGAAGCAAGTTGAAGTGAGGACAGCAAGGGGCTTCTTCTGTGCAGGCCAGCCAACCAGTTGAAGCTGTTTTTCATACTTCATTGCTTCAACAGAATATTCTCAACCACAGAAAATGGAATTTGGCACCAAGAGATGGTTGCATCTCATTACATTCTAATTTATATATAATTCTTTCCTTTGTATCCTAGCAACAGGGAGAGAAACAAGTTATGTTCAGGACTTATTCACCATACATCCATCAATTTCCTCCTAGTTTTTGTCGATATTCTTACCACAGGAGAAAGGGACAAATCTGAGATGTTCTGTAACTACTTCCTGATGACCCTGTGGGTGTTGATCTCTTGAGAAACTATTGTAAGAGAGTGGACTGAGGTGGAAAAGTCAGTCTGTTAGAGCTTGCAATTCTTTTGAATAAAGTGTTGCATGCATGATATGAATACAGATGCAAACCTCAAAAGAATTTAGATAATTAACAAAGGGGAAAAAAATAATTAATGAAGGGAGGAGCCACTTGGTGAAGCTGAACAGTTTTTGATGGAGAAATTATTTCCCATGAAATAATTGAAGTTATTGCTTTGTTTTTCATTTCCTCAATGCTCTCGGTTCCCTGGAGAGATTGGTGGCTAAGTAGAAGGATGCAACTGCAGTTTCAGCTAATGCTGTGATCCCTAAGAATATAAACAAAGGGATCGATTGGATTGTGTTTTTTTTTTTATCATTTGTGGTAGCATATGATTTGGGGTTTGTTTTAAATACAAAAGTTTGTTCAATTTTGTTTTTTTATGCTCTCCTGGCCACTGCTTTCAAGGTACAGATTAACTGAAGCATTTCACATTATAACTGGTCCAGGCATTACTTGATATTGATTGTGCAAATTTACAGTGATAACACTTGTTTCTATTGTATAGGCTTTAGATGATTTGCAAAACAGGTATGAGGGATGATCCGTAATTTCCCATAAGGCTAGTTAATGGTAGGTTCTGTAAGAGAAATAACAGAATTTTATCATCTGGAGTTTTTTCTTTCTGAATAGGGAAATCAGGTTTCCAACCAGCTCTACTTCATGTTTCATTTCATGCTCAGGTGTGGTATCTAATTTAGGATGTCCTTTATCTGCCAAATTTGATAAGTAGTAGGATTTTGCTCTGGTATTATGGACCCAGGACTTGATTCTCTGTAACTTAAGAGAGAAGTGAGAGGTTAATAGTACTGTGTAAGGTCCCTCCCATTTAGGTTTAAGCTGATCTTCTGGGTGTTTGTTTTCCCAAACTTTTAAACCCAAAGGAGAGCTAGGTTAAGTGTGTTTGCCCATTTTAATTGTTTCTTGACAAATTTTCTTTAAGGTTTTCTTTAAAGTATAGTTCATCTTTTCCACCTCTCCTGATGACTCAGTTCTCCAGGCTGCATACAATTTCCACTAAATTCTGAGACATTGGTTGCCATCTTACACTATAGCTGAAATAAAAGCAGGTTCATTATCTGCCTAAGTAGATTGGGGCAGTCCAAACCTCAGGATGATTTCCTGGAGGAGGAACTAAGTTACCATGGAAAACTGTTTTGTGCTGTAGGGAAAAGCCTCCAGTCATCCTGAAAAAGTGTTTACAAATACTAAAATATTTTTATATTTTCTTGTGGTTTTATAACAATGTTTTGGGTAACTCCTATTTCCCTATTTCCCATGGGTTTAAGATTTCCAACCAGCATATTTTCCCAATTTGTATGGTTTGTGGTATAGACAACAATAGATCATTATTACTTCCCTTTTTGGTCCTTTAATTCATATTCTCAATGTTTGCATCAGTCTTGCTATTAGCATTTCAATTGAAGTAGGGGCTTTAACCCGAGGTGCTGGATTTAAACGGATTAAGTTTAGAGACAGTCTCTTAATTCATTATTGTAAAGGTCCCTTATCACTTTTTATGTGCTCCTTTCAAACACTAGTCATTCTTTTTTATAAGACTTGCACCAGTGGTGTTATAAGACAGATGGAAAATTCAAACGATATCTTGACTTATAGCCTAAGACTGTGTGAGGTGACCATTAAATGGTGTTTCTTGGTTCCTGTTAATTTGGGCTTGTACCATGTATATGGCAGTTACTTTTTTTTGTAAGTGAATTGCAGCTTGTGGGCTACAAGATTTCCATGGCAGTGTTTGTGGCAGTGAAAGCATACCTTGCAGAGTGAACTAATGTAATCCATTTGCCATCATGCTATTGGAGTCTGTGCTTGGTCAATATATTTCATCTGGTGAGGTAATTGTTGCAGTCATTGGAGTGAGCATGATGGACACTTGTGGGTGAGGTCCACGAGCTTCTGGAGGGTAAATATAGCTGGAACTGTGGCCACAGGGTCTGGTAACCATGATGTCTGCTTTTTCCTGTGGAGCTACTCTGCTGCTTCTTGGGATTTAATAGTACAGTTTCAGATCCTCAAGAGGGTATCTGCCTCAACATTCCAAAAGGGGTGTTAGAAGACTGGGCATGGATATGATAGACAGTTACCTGTCATCACTGGCAGGTGTCTCAGATGTCTTTCCACAGATTTCTTCTCCACAGAGGGCAGCCCATGACAGCCCATTGTTCCTGTCTTATTTCTAGTATTTGCAATTAACCACTGGATAGGGTTGGTAGTTTTCAGAGTGACTGGACACCATTGGGTTAAGCCCTCTACTTGCAATGGGGCATGGTATGTTATACACAGTCTCTTTTTCAAGGGGGCTACATCATAATTTGGCCCCCTTCCACAATCGGGCCAAAACCCAAGGGATATTTTCTTAGAATGTTGCCCTTGCCACAGATCCCACCCAAAGTTAATATTGGTGCTGGCTACATCCAATTCACAGGGTAAATTAGGATCCACCACCCTTTACTGCTTTAGTCTGTGCTAGTACTCTATTTACTTTTTTAAAAGCAGATTTCTGGGAGACTTCCATTCCCATGTACAATCTTTTCTGATTAACACATACATATTTCAGCTAAATGAGGGATGAAGTGTTTCCAGTACCCCCAACAACCCCAAAAAGGCCATTAATTGTTTTGGAGTTTCGGGACATGATAAGATTTAAGTACAAAAAGCTATCTATCTTGATAAAAACATACTATCTTCTTTTTATACTAATATAAGCCCCTATTTAATATTTTGGCCATTTGAATAGAGCTCTTTTAAGAATTTTTATCTGTTAATTTAATATTACCATGCAGAGGTATGAAAACGTACACAGAACAAACAGATAAACACAAAATAGTTAAGATACAACAACAGAAACATGAAGTTTACTAGTTTTATTCATAATATTTACTCCTTTGGTATGGTTATTTCCAAGGTTTCCATCATTTCACATCTTGGATTTTTACTTATCTTTGAAGGGGGCTCACACATCATTCACTCACAAGTTTTTAGTTTCTTTACCTTTCCACAACATAAAGATGATTTGGACATATGGAATTTTTTGCCCATTTTTCTTGCTGTGTACAAAACAGGTTTAATTGCAATATAGTGCTAAAATTCAAAGACCTATTTTCTGGCCAAATTTCTGCCATTTAATCTATACCAATTTAAGCTTCATTACCAAAAAATAATTAATTTATGCTTATATTACCCAGATCCCAAGATTTAGACCAATTTTTCAGGATGCATCTTAGTGGTGAGCACTTGGGTACTGACACTTCATTCCCAATGGTGGCAGAAAGAGAGAGATAGAGAGAACAGCCAAAACAAAGGCACAAAAGGCAATGGGCTTCTCCCTTATGGGAGCTAGGGAGTGGGACTCAAATCCAGGAAACCGCTCCCGTTACCACCCAACCTTTGCTACCTTAGTGAAGTTAAATTAAATGCTAACTTGCGGTTAACCAAAGCCAAACAGTGGATTTCAACTTTAAGAGAGTGAGGGAATGGGACTCAAAGCCATGAAACCTCTCCCACTATAACTGAACTTTTGCTGCTTTAGCAAAGGTAAACCAAATACTAACTTGCAGTTAGCCAAAGCTTAAGAGAAATTGCAAAACTGAAACCAAATGCTCATGGTCAGCCAGAAGAAAGAAATGAACAGAGGTAATAAATAAAGGAATGAACTCACCTGCCAAGGGAAGGAGAAGAACTGGTTCTCTGTCCTAACCTTGGTGTCTGGAAAGGGACTCTGACCTGCATAACCGTCAAATCCTAGGGAAAATCTTGAGCAGCCACTGGAGTCAGGGATGCCCAGGTGCATCCAACCCCCTTCACAGTCCACCTTGGAAGTGTTCTCTAGCTAACGTTTTTATTTATTTCAGTCCAGGCAGAGTCACCAATTTTTTAGGCCCCAAAGCTGGACCTTTGGGAATAACCAGAGATCTAGAGAAAAAAAACAAAACAAAACACTTTAATACAAGAGTTAGGCAGAATTTACGTTTATTACATCTGCAGAGGTAGAAGCCAACCTGACTCCCCATGATGTGGTTTTACTCTTGTTTAAATTCTGTTTCTACTTAGCATTTGCTTTGATTATGCATTAGCTTTATGCATATGGATGAACACACATACCTTGTTTTATAATTGTATAATTAGTATGTTCAGGAAATCATGATTGAAAACATATTGCATGATCAAAAAAGGGGTGGATAACTCCGCCCTGGGGTGGGAATTTTACTATGCTAATTAAGCAAGTTTATGTGAGGACAGCAAGAGACGTCTTCAGTGCAGGTCCAGCCAAACAGTCGAAACTGGTTTTCATATTTCCTTACTTCAACAGGATATTCTCAACCACAAGAAATGGAATTTGGCACCAAGAGAGGGTTGCATTTCATTAACTTCTAATTTACATATAATTCTTTCATTTCTTTCCTAGCAAAAGGGAGAGAAACAAGTAACTTTCAGGTATTCAGTCATCCTATACCCATCACTTGGTGTGTAAATCAACCTTTCATGCCTATATATCTCCCGGTTTAGAAAACTAATGTTTTTTTCATCTATTCCAATTTCCCTTTAAAAAAATCACTCTAAAGATGAAAGCACATTCCCTATTCAGAAGAAATGTGACTTCATGGTTCAAATTGGAATAGTATTTTCTGTTCTGGTTCTTTTTAAACAGTCTGATCATTTGTGTCTACCACTGGGTGTACAAAACCCACTCTAGAGTAAGTATAATTTTTGTCAGTGTCCATTTATAGCCACCAAGAGCCACCAGTGTCTACCTGACTTGCTAGCTATGTCTCTGCTGGGGAATCTGCCCTATAGTAATCTTCAGAAAATATGTCTCTTGTTGACAGACAGAATAGTTCTTGTCAGCATTTCATTCTTCAGAGGGTGCAAGAGGAATATGTCTAAATTCAACCAGGGACATACTGAGCTATGTAAACCAGAAAAAAAAACAGGTTCTTATTCTTAATCCCATTCATGTGGGTGTGAACCCATTGTAAATAGGACCTTTTGAAGATGTTATTTTAGTTAAGTTGTACCAACTGAATCAAGATGATTATTAATCTTATAATTTCTGGTCTTATAAAGAAAAAAATATAAAGAGATGCTGGATGCTAAGAGTTAGCAGGAAATTCGAAGAGAAAGAAGAGGACATTGTACATGGTGGAAAAGCCAAAGAACCCTAAAGATTGCCAGCCCACCAGAATGCTACTAATCCCAATAAGAATCAAGCCTCCCAGACTCTGAAACCATGAAATAATACATTTCTGTTGTTTAAGACAACCCATTGTGTGGTATTTATCATAGTAGCTCAGCCTAGAAAATAAGCCCCAGCCTATCTTTGCATTATTATAACCTCTAATAGCCACTGATGGTACGGACCTGGGAACCACCTCAGACAAGCACACTGGGTTAGATACCTTCAGGGTCCAATCACCTTCTGGCCCTACAAAGTGGTTCCTCTGATGGGAATCAGCAATCAACATGTTGTACTTTAACACACGCATCAAATTCCCTTGATGATTTTCATTGGGCTCTCCCTCATAGGGAACCCCATTTTTAGACAATTCTTTCATTGGCCATGTACTCGAACATATGGTCAGGCCATTGGCCACCACCTAGGAGTAGACAAGACCTATATATAGAGACAAAGAGCATGTAATTCAGCTTAACAAGTTGATTTGATTTTATATTCATAATTCAGTTTGTTGGCCATCTAAGCAGGATACTGCCCATTAAACTTAGATCTGATATTCTTGATAAAATCAGATTTTTGCTCAGTCATGAGCTGTCTAAAGGGAGACACTCAAATGGCAATATAATCCAGCAGTGACTCCAATGATTCCAAAGCTGGTACTAGAGGAAGAGGGGTACACTGCTTCTTTGTACCTCCTTGCATTCTCCTTGCAGCATGTTCTTATATTAACAATTTCCATTTTATTTTGTAACCTTTCTAGTCTTTGCCTTCCTTATTAAAGCATTTCTATGAAACCACCCAAGGTATTAAGAGTATTTCAATTTTTTTAAATGTCCTTTAGTCCTTCAGTCTTAGGGACAGTTTTAGTTATTTTCATTTTTTAAGCAATTTTATTGAAATATATTCACATACCATAACATCCATCTAAAGTATATATTCAATGGCTTTCTTTATAATCAGAGTTGTCAATTCATCACAGCAAGCAATTTTAGAGAATTTTCATTACTCCAAAAAGAAAAATACTGTACCCCTTAGGGGTTATTTTTTGATAGGAAATCAATAATTTTCCCTAAAATGAAAATTTTAGGTGCAAATTTCCAACAGTTGTCACTAGGTGGTGATCAGAACTTTTGCAATAAGCCACAGTCTACATTCCCACAGAGATACCATACAATAAAAAGAATTTGTTCATACCATGACTCCAGTTTCTATTCTACACTGGAACTAAAGCCTTGTGAGGACTCAGGAAATCTTACTGATTTTCATTTAGCATAATGATTCTTAACATATTGTGTTCCATGGACCCCTCTGCCAGTCGGGTGAAAACCATGGATCCTTTACTAAATCCACACTATACTGTGTATTATTTAATAAATGTATTACAACTTCACCAACACATCACCACAAAAATAGGGTTTTTTTTTAATTTCAACTCAAGGTCATGGACCCCTTATTAAGAAATCCTGCTTTAGTATGCCCAATCCGTAATATTGGCTGAAGGGACGATTTATATGTCTTCTGTTTTACAACCCTAGGTAGGAGGGACATTCCTAAGAGGCCCAATATTCATTGCCTTAAGATGTTCTGGTAAAGGAGATGCTTCTACTTCACATAAAGTCTCTTCAAAAATTCCAATTTTCATCTAAATTTTCACTTTAATTCCACCAATTGTTCCCTTTCTATATTTTCCCAATCTAATTGTAGTCTCTGCTGAGAACTTACCAAGAAGTATGAATTTTATAATACTATTGTATTAGTCAACCAAAGGGGTGCTGATGCAAAACACCAGAAATCTGTTGGCTTTTGTAAAGGGTACTTATTAGGGGAAGAAGCAACAGTTACCAGGCCATAAAGCATGTTACTTCTCTCACAAAAGTTTATTGCCATGGGTTGGAGCAAAAGGTTGCCAGAGTCTGTAAGGGTACAGGCTTTCTGGATTCCTCTCTTTTCAGGGCTTGCTTCTCTCTAGGCTCAGTTTCTCTGCTATCTCCACAAGACCAGCTGAAGGCTCTAAGGTGAAAAGCTTGTTTCTCTTCCCAGGGCCTTTTCTCTTTCCTCACAACCAAGCTCCTCAATGTGCTTAGTTCCTAGGGCTCCAGCTCAAAAACTCCCAACTCTGTTCTTTGCCATGTCTTTTATCTATGAGTTCTCATCCATGAAGGGGTGGGGACTCAACACACTACTGATATGGCCCAGTCAAAGCCCTTATCATTATTTAATCAAGTAAAAGTAAAATCTCAGGCATACCAGTTTACAAACATAATCTAATATCTATTTTTTTTTTAATTCATAAGCACTATCAAACTGCTACAACTTTGTAGGAGAGTTGTTCTATCATTTTCTGACATAGTACCTAGTGATATAGAGTACTCAGGTAAAAGAGATACAATCATGTCATGTGAAGCCAGTTCAAATCTACTGAACTTTATCCAAACATCCACTGTAATCCCATCAAGTTTTACATCACTATGCATGCTTAATCTAACTATGTCTTCCATTAGGACTTTAGAAACAGGTTTTGCAGCCAAAGCTTTTTGCAGTTCTTCTATCAAGAAGTCCCAGATACATCGCTTCCCTGCCCCCTCACCATTTTATTTACTCTTGCCCATAAGACCTTGGTTAGCTGGGTCAGGGAACAGACCTGTCTAGATATGGACACTAGGTCCTTTTGTCAATCCTTTTATTGATTAGATTACAGGAAAATCACCCTTGATTATTCAATGTCAGGTTTCTTGAATTCCTGCAAACTAGGTGAATAAAGATATTTTTAAGGTGGTACGATATTGGATATTAACAGGGTTTGGTCCATCCTACTCCCAAGAATGCTGTATTAAGATATTTTTTGTGACCTCAGCAACTTTGACTTTACTCATCTCATTTCTTAATAGGCTTTTAAATATGTTCACCATCCTGGGATGAGTCCTGTAGCAGTTTGGCATTATTTATGAATTCCAAAAATAGATACTGGATTATGCTTGTAAACTAGTCTGTTCCTCTGGGCATTATTGAATTATGCTTGGGGTTTGTCTGGGCCATGTCAGTAAGGCATTGAGTCTTCACCCCTTGATGGGTGGGGGCTCAGATAAAAGACATGGCAAAGGGCAGAGTTGGTGTTCTGATGCTGAATTTTGATGCTGGAGCCACAGAGGAGCTTGGTTGTGAGGAAGGAGAGAAGGCCACAGGAAAAGAGATGAGCCATTCACCTGAGAGTCTACAGCTGGCCTTTTCCATCAGAACCCCTTTGGCTGACTAATACAGAATTTGGTACCGAGGAGCGGGGAAGTGCTTTTGCAATTGCCAAAGTGCTGGAACAGTATTATGAATGGGAAAGGGGTATTTTTTGGAGGAATTGTGAGATGCTTGAAGGAAAAGGTCTAGATTGCTTTTCAGAGACTTTTGGTAGAAATAAGGAGCCCAAAGTTATTTTTGATAAGGCCTTAGAAGGTAATACTTGTGAGATGGATGCTAAAGACTCTTTTTATGATAGTTGCAGAAAACTTATCAAGATTAACTCCTGGTGTTTTATGGAAGGAAGAATTTGAAAATGGTGAGCCTGGCCATTTAGATGAAGAACTTTCCAAAGAAATCATGGAGAATGCAGCTTGGCTTCTCCCTGCAGCTTATAGCAAAATGCTAGAGAGAAATATGCTGAAGACTGAACTGCAGGGCACAAAGAAAACAGAAACTGATTCCAGAACTTTCAAATTTCTGGAAATCAAGCCCCCAGATGAAAGTACCCATTTGAGGACTTAATTAAACTTGGAACTTGTAAATCAGGATTGAAGATGCAGTTATCTTGGAAAGACTTGTGGAAAGTCTCATTGTCTGATCGCTTGGACCTCTGCTTCTTGCATGCAAAAAAACAGGGTTTTTGAGAGAACTGTATGAACAAAACCACTGTCAGCTTGGACTAAAAGGGATATGGAAAGGAGAGATCAAATGAGAAACAGCTTTAAGAAGAAGACCATGGAAGCTGAGATCTGGAATTAAGACATTGCCTTGGGTCAAGAGAGGAACCCCACCCATGTGTACAGAGAGGGTGATTTTGCCCTGGCTGTTGAAGAGTTGGATGCTCCCACCCAATGTTCGGGGATAGTTTTGCAGTCCCAGAATGCAGAGAGTATGAGCACATTCTTCAAAGCTTAGGGAAGACCAGGTGGTCAACTCATTGCTCTGAGAGGGCTGAGCCTGTATGCCAAAAGTTAAGGGGAATGTTGTCTTCACCTCACTGTACTAGGGGGAATAAGACTTGAACCCAAAGATTGGGTAAGGTGTGACAATCAGCCCAACACTCTTGGAGGGTGAGGTCTAGAGCTTGGTCAACACCCAGATGCTTAATGAGGGTGGAACCAAGAAAATGGCCATTGGTCAAGCCTGAAAAAAGGCTGGGTCCCAATGTGACCCCAGAAAGAAGAAACCATCACCTTAATAGTGACTGTCAGACTTTGAAGTCAAATGGAGGATGCTCTGCAGGTTTGCTGAAATGTAGAGGACCCATGACTCATGTTTCTCTCCCAATAGCTCCTTATGAAAATGCTTATCTTTTGCTGTCCATTTGTTTATTGGAAGCAGCTAAATGGTTTTGTAAGTTTCAGAGGTCTACAGCAGACAAAACTTTGTCTCAAGACAAACTGTATTTCTTTAAACTGATTATGATATGATATTGTAGTTTCATTGTCACTGATTTAAGGTTTTTTGAATATTATAATGTATTTTTTTAATTCAGAGGGTAGAGTGTAGCAATTTGGCATTATTTGTGAAATCCAAAAATAGATAGTGGATTATGCTTGTAAACTGGTCTGTTCTTCTGGGTGTGATTGTATTATTATTGGGGCTTTGGTTAGGCCACATGAGGAGGGTGTTGAGTTCCTGCCACTTGGTGGGTGGGGGCCCAGGTAAAAGACATGGCAAAGGACACAATTGGAGTTCTGATGTTGAGTTTTGATTCTGTAGCCCGGGGAAGTAAGCACACAGAGGAGCTTAGTTGTGAGGAAGGAGAGAAGTCCGAAGGAGAAGTGATGAGCCATTCACCTGAGCATCTACAGCTGGCCTTGTGGAGGGAGGCAAGCCTGAGCCCAGAGAGAGTCAAGCTCAAGGAAGAGAGGAACCCAGGAAGCCTGAACCTTTATAGACCTCAGCAGCCATGTTGCTTCAACGTGTCAGAATAAATTTTGGTAAGGGAGGTAACTTGTGCTTTATGGCATGGTAACTGTAAGCTTCTACACAAAATAAATACCCTTTACAAAAACCAACTGATTTCTGGTATTTTGCATCAGCACCCCTTTGGCTGTCTAATACAAGTCCCTTTACTCTAAGCTTTATTTTCCTCATTCCTTTGTGAATCAAAGTAGCCTTATTTGTTGTCAGTTATTCAAGCATAAATTTTCTCCTTAGAAATGGCTCTAGAGCTGGTGTCTGTAATTCATACAGGCCAGAAGATAAGAATACTGTAGAAGCAGAATCTGCCCCAAGAAATTTTTTAGCTGGGATACTGAGGGTAGAGGCTGTGTTATGAACTCAGCAGATTTCAAGCTTGGCCCATTTCTTCCTTTAATTTTAGTTATTACAGATAATAATCAAAAGTTTGTATGTTTTCATTTAGCCTTGTTAGTTTCCATTACCTTATACACCCAATGAACCAATTCATCAATAGTTGATTCCATCATCTCTGACTTTCGTTTCTAACTTTTATCTCCACTAATTGATCCAAGCACAGCTGCAGTTTCATACAAACTGTGTCCCCATGATCCCCAGGAATCAAATATTTCCCATCACCTGCCCATTCTTCCTCTCTTTTTCTCAAACCACATGTTTCAGGAGGTTAGGGTTGTTCTAGTGAATCTTACTTTTCCTGACATCAACTGCAAAAGGTGTAATCTGTTAAGGGCTCAAATGTGAAGTTTCCAGTTGTCCTATGTCCGTGGAGTCATGGATTGTGTAAATTATTCCTAGCCAGGATGTGTTACAATAATATGCACAGCTTTGTGAACCAAGAAAGCTCACCCAAACCTGTGGTGTCCAGTGTTTTTATTGAAACTTTATAACATATTGCCTTTGTAGCTGATCTTTAGTCTTCAGCCCCTCTTGGAGGTAAAATAAACCTTGTCTTTAAGCACCCATCATAAATCTCATTGTCAGACTCCCTAGTAATTCTTTGGTGGCCAAATCCCATAGGCAAAAGAAGACATTCTTATCAGGCAGGACATTCCATGAGAGTAAATTTCACCTCCTATTATCCAAAGGAAAGGCCAGACGTCTCTTTAGTTGAAGTTAATTTTTCACTGAATACACATATTTCATTGGATAGTAAAGAGGATATATTCACAACTATATAAAGATGATTTCACAGTTCAGTGGGTGATTAATTGAAGGGGATCCTCATAAGTTATCTGGGTTCTTTTTACACGATGTTAAGAATTGGAATCCATCTCAAGGTTTGGTCATACAAGGGAAAGAGTTTATTAAGCCAGCAGAGGTCTGGAGACAAAGTCTCAAATCAGTGTCCTCCAGCAGCAGAAGTTGTAACATTATATTGGCTTGTGTAGTGGGGTAGTTCAAGATTGACAGGTTGGGAGAGTTTGCACATGCTTTAGCATGCTTGGTCATACATTGCATATACAGAAAGTAGCATCTAAATCCAACCCAGAGCTGGAAAGTTTTACCAATATAAAGAACTAAAGTTCTGCTAAGTTCATTCTACCCTACTGAGTCTCCTAAAAATTGGCAAGTCTTAGTTTGTGGGTATGAAGATTTTGTGATTACCCTCTGACAACAGCTACTGTATTTTTGTTTGGTTGGCTGTGGCTGCAAGGCTAAGATTAGCTTATAGGGACTAACAGAGGAAGACAGAAGTTGGGTGGGGCTAATTCGAACAGGTGGTCTTTATACACTTAATTTTTGTGCCTTCAGTACTTTGATCTTACTTGTTGGGTCCCAGACCATCTTGTTTGGGAGAGCCTGTGTAGTTTCCCTTAGTCCACAAAAAGATTTTCAAACAGTATCTGTTTTTTTAATCATTAATTTATTTTATTTTTAAAGAAGCTTTAGCTTACATAAATCTTACATAAAAAATATAAGGGATTCCCATATGCCCTACTCCCTTGCCCTCCCACACTTTCCCCTATTAACAACATCCTTCATTAGTGTGGTACATTTGTTACAATTGATGAACCTATATTGAAGCATTGCTACAGTTTACTAATCATTTCATCCTTTTCAGAACATTACTGACCTTACAAGACCAATTCCTCCCCTAGATCTTTCAGCTAATTTCAGATCAATATTCCATCATCATTGATTGGAAGACTAAACATCAGTAAGATGTCTGTCCTACACAAATTGATTTACAGTTTTAATGCAATCTCAATAAAAAATTACAACACCATATTTTAGTGAATTGGAAAAGCTAATTATGAAAATTATTTGGAAAGGAAGGGGTCCCAAATAGCCAAAAACATATTTAAAAGGAAAAATGAAATTGGAGTTATCATGGTATCTGTCTTTTTATTTATTTATTTATTTTTATTGTGGGTAAAAATCAAAATTTTCACAATACATACCAACATTTGCAAAATGATATATAAATATATATGCATATATGTGCAATTGCTTACAAAAATGTTATTTATATATATATATATATAAATATATTTTAAGAGGTGCTTAGATTACCCAAAATATTACACGGAATCCACTGGGATTCCCATGTTGCCCACCTCCCACACCTCCCACCACATCCCACACAAACTTCTCCCACAAGTGTGGCCCACCACCCTCAATGGACTTACACATCCTGGGGCCTTGCCACCAACCATAGACCACAGTTCACACCGTAGACCACACTCTCTCCCACACAGTTCTGAGTGGTGTTTGCTGATTTAAAATGGCCTACATCTGTTGCCACAACAGTACTCAGGACAGCCTCCAACTCCCAAAGAAGCCCCTGTATTTCAACTGCTCGTCCCCTCCCTACCCCAAAAGTGTCAAGTGGCCACTGGCTCCACCTCATTGTTATAATTTCTTCCATTGCTAGAATCACCATATGTGAACAACAAAATACCATCAAGTCCACTCTAGTCCATAGTTCTTCCCCTAATCCTGAGGGGACTGGGATGGTGATGTCCACTCCACCTCCAAGTGAGAGAGGGCTTATATCCCATGGATATGGTGGGTGGGATGATCCTGCCTGCAGATGCAGGCCCTCTCCATTCCCTGGGATGGCCGTTGCCCATCGTTGTCTCCTCGTCAGGTGACTTGGATGAGTCCATTGAGCTGTAGGGTAGGAGTTGCAGCTCCACTGAGATTCCAAGCACATTAGAAAGCTACAGTGGTCAAAACTGCACGGTATTGTCACATGGATAGACATACTGACCAATGGAACAAAATTGAGAGTTCTGATATAGATCCTTATACAAAATTTACCTTATACAAAATTTAACCTAAGGTTAATCAAAGACATAAACATAAAGCTTAACCATAAAGCTCATAGAAGATAATGTAAGGAAGCATCTATGAGCTCTTGTACTAGAAAATGGTTTCATAAACTTTAAACCTGAAGTGAGAGCAACAAGAGATAAAATAGATAAATTGGAATTCATCAAATTTAAAAACTTTTGCACCTCAAAGGAGTTTGTCAAGAAAGTGAAAAGGCAGCCTAATTATATTAGTCTGTCAAATGGGTGCTGATGCATAGTACCAGAAACATTTTTGCTTTTATAAAGGGTATTTATTTAGGGTAAACACTGGAAGCTATAAGGTCTTAAAAAGTCCAGCTCAAGGTGGCTCTCTCACCAGTCAGTTGCCACATATTGAAGCAAGATGATTGCTGATCTCTGCTGGGTCTCTCCTGGGGCATCCTCTTCCTCTTGAGGCTTCGTGGGCCCAGGGTCTTCCTTAATTCAGCTGTAAGCTGTCATAGGGCTTGTCTTTCACAGTTTCTCAGCTGCTCTGTTGCTCTGTTATCTTTAACTTCATATTATCAGGTAAGTTGCTCATCTCTCCTCCTGTGGTTCCAGGATCAAAACTGACAAAGTTCTCTCCTCTGGCATCTATGGAGCTCTCTCTCTTCCTGTGTGTGTTCTTGAGTGATTGTCCATTTATATAGACTCAACAATGGGGTGGGACCTCAATGTGAGTCGTTGCTTACTAATTTGGTCAAATCAAAAGCCCTAAATTGAATTTTATTAAGTAAACTTGAATTTTATTAAGTAAACTTGAAAACTTGAAATTGAAATTTTATTAAGTAAACTTGTACAATCAAAGAGTATCACACCCAGAAGAACAGACCAGTTTACAAACACAATCTTTCTCTTTCATGGGATTCATAAATAATTTCAAACTGCCACACTACTCAATGGGATAAAATATTTGGTAATTATTTATCTGATAAGGGCCTAATATCCAGGATATATAGAAAAAATCCTACATCTCAAAAATAAAAAAGGCAAACATCCCATTTTAAAAATAGGCAAGATATTTGAAAACAGAGATCTCCAAAGAAGAAATACAAATGGCTATAAAGCACATGAAAAGATGCTCAGATCACCAGCTATTAGAGAAATACAAATCAAAACTACAATTAGATATCATCTTCCACCTATTAGACTGGTGACTATTAAAAAAACAACAGAGGACTAGAAGTGTTGGAGACGATGTGGAGAACGGGACCACTCATCCACTGTTGGTGGAAATGTAGAATGGTGCAACCATTGTGGACAGTTTGGCAATTTCTCAGGAACCTAACTATAGAACTTCCATATGACTCACCAATCCCACTTCTGGGATTGAAAGAAGAGTTGAAAGCAGGAACATGAACAGATGTTCATAGTGGCACTATGCACGATTGCACACCAAAGTTCATAGTGGCACTATGTACGATTGTCAAAAGTTGGGAGCAACCCAAGTTTCCATCAACAAATATGAATGGAAAAAAATTGAGGTATAAACATACCATGGAATATTACTCAGCTGCAAGAAGGAAAGCAGTATTAACACAAGGAACAACATGGATGAATCTTGAAGACTTTATGCTGAGTGAAGTAATCCAGTCACTGCAGGAAAAATATTATATGGCCTTACTGATATGAGTTAAACAAAATTAAGCAGACTTGCAGAGATAGAGCTGGAAAATAGCTTATTAGGAGACATGGAGTAGAGGGTTGTGAGCCAATGATCATTATGGACAAAACCTATAATAAGGTGGAAGGAGTTAATTGGGCAGTGGATGGGTGGGAGAGTGGTGCAGTGATGAGATTGAGTTTGACAGTGTTGGAATGTAAGGAGGAGGAGGGTGTATGGGGTTGGGTTGGACTATCCATGGAACACTGGGGAGGGCTTGAAGAAGGAGCATGTGAATTCTGGAGATTTGTAGGTCTGTGGTTTAAAGTATATTGCTGGGTATGTTCTTTGGCAAATATTGCAGGGAAGTATTATTGGTGCAGTTTGTCAGGGGTAATTATGCCCCGAATATATGGACAGAGCCTAGCAAAGGAGGACAGACCATTATGCCAGGCTCTTTATATTGATGGTTACACTCACCAACCTTTTCTTGTGATATTGAGACTTAGCCTATTATTACATATTGCCTTGAATAACACCTTGTTGCGCAAATGTGGCCTGTCTCTAAGTGAAACTCAGCATATAAATGCACTACCTTTCCCCCAGCTTGGGACATGACTCCCAGAAATGAAATTCCTTGGCACTGAGGGATACTACTGCACTATTGCCTTCTCACCTCCATCGTTTAAGATGAGAAAGGAACATTTCATCTTATCAAGCATCCCGTGTTTGTGATGGTTCACTTTTACTGTTTTCAGGATTCTCTATCTTTGGCATTTTACTCTCTGATTATTATATTTGTCAGACTAGTTCTGTAAGGATTTATTCTGTTTGGAATATGCTGTGCTTTATGGATATGTGCATACAAGTCCCTCGTAACAGTTGAGAAATATTTGGCCATTATGTCCTCGAACATTCCTTCTGCCTCTTTTCTCTTCTCCCTCTGAGACAACAATAAAGAATATGTTTGTGCGTTTTGTGCTGTCTTTCAATTCTCAGAGGCCCTGCTCAATTTTTTTGCCAGTTATTTCCTCTATATGGTATTCTCTCTGTAGGATTTCACAGGTGCTATCTTCTAACTTGCTAATTTTTCCATCTGCCTTTTCAAACCTGCTCTTTGTGATTCTAGTCTACTGTTAATCTCTTCTATTATGACTTTCATTACCATAAGTTCTGTTATTTTTCTACGTATATTTTCATTTTCTTTGGTTTGCTCAACCAAAGTCTTCTGAACATCCTTTATCTCTTCTTCATCTCTGTATTAGTCTGCCAAAGGGATGCTGATGCAAAGTACCAGAATTCTGTTGGCTTTTATAAAGGGTATTTTTTTTGGAGTAAAATTTTACAGTCCCAAGGTCATGAAAAGTTCAACTCAAGGTACCATAATAGGTACATTCTTACCAAACTCAGCTGCGATATGTTGAAGCAAGATGGTGGGTGATCTCTGCCTAGTGTCTCAGGACTTCCTACATCATTTTATGACATAGGAGTTGCTTCTTCCTGGGCCTTCTCAGCAGCTCTGTCTTCTTCACCTGCAAACTATGAGGTGGATGGCTCATCTCTCCACAGGGCCCAAGGATAAAACGTGCCCCTGCTGTTTCCCTGGCAGTCAGGAAGGGCTCCATTATGGGCCACCTATACTGCTTCCCCTGCCATTTACCTTGTGTCCAGCAAGGCCTCTCCCACTGATCACCCATGCTGCTTCCCCTCTGACTTTTCTGGCACCTAGCATGTCCTCCCTAACTAGGTGCCTGTACAATGCACCCCTGTCATTCCCCTGTCTCCAGTAAGCCTACTTGTCTTCTTGGCATTTCTGGAGGGCGAGTGTGCCCTGCTACTCCCTACTCCTCCATCTTGTATCCTCTTCAAAATATTTTTGTCGTAGCACTTCTTAAATCCTTTTTGTGCTGCATTGAAATTTGTTAATGTTAATAAATGCTTATCAATTCTGATTCTCAGGAATTATCTCTTCAAATATTGCTTCTTGCACAATTTTTTTCTTCCCTCTCCCAAAAGTATTTCCAATGAAATTCTCAGCTTCTTCTCAGTTCCTTCTTCCTGTTTATCCTCAAAACATGGCTTATCTTTTCTTAAAATTTCATCTTATCTATTATAATGACTCATTAATTATACAGTGTATTAGGCTGTTATACGTTTAAGCAGATTACATTATAATGTTTCTTCTAGATTTTTTATTTGCCTTGTAATGAAAGGTTATTATGAACTATCCAATTTTAAATTAGTAGAAATATAAGTACTCACCTTGCCTTTCTATTTAATAATGCATCTTACAGTTGTTCCTTATGAAACATAGAGCTGATCCCATTTATTTCCCCAATATACACCATTCTATTAGAAATATGCATTATGATTTACTCATTAAATTTTCTATTAATAAGGTTTGCTTACTTCTAATTGTTTCCTTTGGACTACAAAACAAATTGCAATAAATACTAGATTATATATCTTACATCATCCACATATCTGTAAAAGACATCCCCAGAAGTTATATTACTAGATCAAAGAGGATTTTTCTTAAATTGGCAATAGTAAAATTTTCACTCTAAATGTTATACATCTTTACATCACAATAATGTGTGAGAATGTATTTTTTTCCATCCTCTACCAACAGAAAATATTTTTATCTAAAGCATTTTAATTCTTTCCAAACTTGCTGATAAATATTGATTTCTCAGTGTATTTTTAATTTGCACATGATATTGAAAATCCCATACATCTTAGAACCATTTATATTTTCTTTTTAAAGAAATGTTATCTATTTTTTTTTTCAATTAAAATGTAGGTTTTATTTTTTTTGCCTCTATTGATGCTTGGAACCATTTATATATTAAGGTTCCCTGTGTCTGTGTAATAGAATTCCACACTAGTGCAATTTTCATTTACATTTATTTTTCTATAAAACGATTAAAGTCATATAGAAATGTTTATAAATAGTCAAGTTAATATATATCTTTTATAAATTATGAAGTTTGTGTCATATTGTAAAGGACTTTTCTGCTTTAAGATTATATTTTTAATTTCCATATATATTTAATTCAAGAAGAAGAACAAAGTAATGTGATGTATTATAGACTGAGAAAGTTGGCTCTCAACTCATTTGAAGAGACAAAGGGAGATTCTTAGCAAAAACTCTTTAGCTGTGTGTAGTGAAATTATCTGGAGTGTTACAATGATAAACTAGAGACCTAGTGTAATCACAACAGTGGGTATGGGTATCGGGTTGTAGAAACAGGTAACACTAGATATAATGTAACTTCAATTCATATTAACTTTTGAATATGAATTGAAGTTGGAAAGTTTTGTGAATCTAATAAGGAATCATTGTTTTTGAAAAGATCACATCTGTATTTTAGGAAAGTAACTTGGATGGAAATGTGCAGGATATATTTTAAGTTTGAAATGAACTAAAGTCATGTAAAATACTTAGAAAGATACTAAAGGAGTCTAGGGGAAAATAATGGGGGCATGACCTTGAGCAGTAAATATAGACTAAGGTGAGCTCTTCTAAATCCCCATTTCACCTTACAATCCTTTGTACCTTTATATAATCCACTTCAGTATGTCTGTACAATAACAATAATTAAACTTTGGATAAATACAACATTTTGATTTATTAGCATTTCATCCTTTGTGAATGCCTATTTAGAGTGTACAAATCACAGCTGAGAAATTTCCTATTTTGATTTTATACATTTCACGTGGAGACACCTAATCATTTGTATCTTTGAATCTCAGCTAATAGTTTCATCAAGTACAAATCAGTTCTTTGAGGTCATTTAAATATATAATTTTGTTAATTTCAAAGTAAAATAAATTGCTTATTATTCTAATACCATAAACCAGGTAAGTTAAACTTAACATAATTGTTAAAATCAGAAAAATCCTAAATCAAAGAATGTCCCTTCAAAGAGCTTTATAAATGGATATTAGATGGGATGGAGTCCCAATATCTATTATAACTAACATATTCATGCTAAATAGGAGAAGTACAGATAAGTGAATTCTTGAAAACATCATATAAGCCTGCTTATTTCCCTTGGTATTTCACCTTCCACCATCTATATTTTATATACCATGTAATATTTTATATATTAGGCATACTTACTTTTCCCCACATTTTACTGGATGCTCTAAGGCTCTGCTGTCCAACATGGTATTCACTGATCACATATGACTATTGGTCACTTGAAATGTGTGCCATCAAATATCAAATATACTTCAACTATAAATACCCAAAAGATTTTGAAGAGCCAGTATGAAAAAAGTTAACTAGGGCATTAATTTACATCAGTTACATATGAAAATAACATATAAATAAAATAATATAAATAATATAGTAATAGTAAAATATGTACAATCATATAGGAAATGTATTGTATGCAAAATATATAAAAATTAGTATGCAATTAATACTAATGATGATATTGATAATGATTATAATATTAATATTTGGGATGAAATAAATATGTTATTTAAATTAATATCACTTCTTATTTCACTTTTTTAATGTGAGTACCATACTTTTTAAAATTAAATATATAGCTCAAATTATCTATCTTGTGGACAACACTGCTCTAGGATGTTCTAATGAACTTGAAAAAGGGGATAAAGAAAAGATAGTTGGGATGACAGTGACTATTCTTTCATTGAAGAGAATACCCCAAACATTCTTTTCATGGCACCCAGTGATTCCTTATTCCCAGGCTGTAGATAATGGGATTGAGCATGCGGGTGAGGATGGTGTAGAAAACTGCCAAAATCTTATCTTCCGAAGGTGAGCGAAGATTCCTGGGCCGAAGATAGGTGTAGACAAAGAGAGCATAGTAAAAGGTCACTACAGTTAAATGTGTTGAACAGGTGGTGAAAGCCTTTTTTCTTCCCTCTTTTGAGTGCATGTGGTAGACAGCAAAAAGGACCCGGCCATAGGAAGCAGTGATGCCAAGGAAAGGAAGGAGGAGAAAGAGGCTTGTGCTCACAAAACCCATGTACTCATAGACCCAAGTGTCCATACATGCAAGCAGCAACATGGCTGGAATATCACAAAAGAAGTGACCAATGGCCCTGGATTGGCAGTAAGGGATGTGTAGGGCATAGGCTGTGTGTGCCAAGGAGTGGATGGACCCCAAGATCCAAGAGCCTATGATCATCTGGACACACATCCTACTACTCATACGGATGGGATAGTGAAGGGGATGACAAATGGCCATGTAATGGTCGTAGGCCATGGCGGCCAGCAGTAAACCTTCAGGACCTACAATTGTTAAGAAAAGGAAGCTTTGCATACCACATCCTAGGAAGGAGATGCTTTTCTGGCCAGAAAGGAAGTTGAACGCCATCTTGGGGACAGTACTGGAGATGTACATGAGGTCCATGAGAGAGATGTGGCTCAGTAGAAAGTACATAGGTGTGTGGAGACAGGGATCCAAACGTATGACGTGAATCATGGTTGAGTTTTCCACGGAGGCAAGAAAGAATATGAGGATGATCAGGGTCAAGAGAAGTAACCCAATTTGATTTTGAGGAAACAAACCCAACAAAATGAAGTCATTTGAAGTTTGATTCCATTTCTCCATAAAAACTTAGTGCTTTAACTCTCCTCAAAATGAAAAAAACAAAACAAACAAGTAAACAAAAAAAAAACAATAAAGAAAAAGCATGAAACAAAATGAACAAGCCTAAAAATAACTGAATTTATTAAATGTGCTTCCTCCAACACTTCAGCCTCTATTCAATCAATTTAAATATCTAAATTGAATGTCCTCCTTCCCATTTTTCTATGGTAAACTCAGTAATAAATAGATGTACATGAGGTTTTTTAAAGTATAAAATTTAGCATTATAGGTCGCAAAGATAAATAAGATAACTATAACATTCTCCTATCTAGAACACTGCCTGGCCAGATTTTTCACTCAAAACTTATCAGCAAGTCACAAGAACTTGTAAATGCAGTAATAACCTATATTCTGCCAATGTCTATAATTTAACACAAATATTCACAATGTTAACTGACATATTAATTAATATTCCACAACATTATGGTGTGTTGGTTAAGGGTTATCATATGGGAATTCTCCACATGTCCATGATTGTTTCATAAGTTCAAAACTTCTACAATAAAAATACTTTAAAAATTTTTTAAAAATCAAATGCACAGATTTTCCCAATTAATAATACCATAATGGATATATAGCAGGAATAGAGATACAACGACTAATATATTTCAGTCTTTGAGATAAAATATGTGAAGTGTTCATCTTATTTATTAAAATATTCCCCCTTAATGTATATTTATGCATTCATATATTAATTTATCAAATATTAAAAGTAGTATCCAGAGCCAGGAAGAATAACTTTCTCAAATACAGCTAGTGATATAATCAAATTTTAAAACTGTGTGGCTTGTTCAAATTTCTAGTTCTTCCAGTGTTCTGAGTTTCCTAGTTGTTGGATAAATGACTTGTTCTATGAAAAATACATAATTCATAGCATATTAAATTGTGTAAGCATTACCTGTTGGCAGTTTATCAAGGTTTAGTCCCTATTTCGGGCTAGGTTAAAGCACATTGAGATTAAAGGACATATATTTTTTCCTCCTGTGGTTTAGTATAAAAACAATAGATATCAACAGAGTCAAGCAGTTGCTAAGCTGTTCAAGTAGAAAGGCAGGTATATGGCAAGGGTCTCTGGGTTCCACTTTAATTTATAACTTTCTTATTTTTGTCCTTAACCCTTCTAGATTTCATTGTTTAGCAAATAATTAAAATTAAACATTAATCATTAGGATAAATATATCAAGAAGAGATAAAAACAAAGAAAGATTCTTTTCCAGAAATTTTTTCTAGCTTTTATGCCCAAAACTTTTATTGAGAATTTTTATGTGTAACAACTTTCTTCAAACTTCTTTTCTTTATGTTACCTGAATTCTGGTAAATCATTCCTTCTCCACTAAGTCTCTCAAGCCTTCATAAACTGTGATTGTGGCATTTCACATATTTCTGCCATATGTTGTATCTTTTTATTTCTTTACCCAGTCTCTGTGTGGAATTTCCTGTACTACACGTGTCATTTCAGTAGGAGATATCTGATGCCATATATGATCCAAGATATTAACTTGCTTAATAATTTTGGATTACTGATTTTAAACAGTAAAGATCAATGATTAGTTTTTTCTGAAATTATTTACATTCAATAAATTAACATAAACTGCTGCCTAATATAACTTTGATAATAGCACCATGAAATAGAGCTGTAGTACAAAAATTAGAACTCATTTTTATAGCTGTCTCATTGCCAAATTATAGCAATGAAAAGTGTATTATCAGAGACCATAGCAGGTACATTTTTATATAAGGGCACTATATGGGATCAACTCCATTTGCTATAAAGTTTCAGAGATAAAAACTGAGCACATAAGATAGAAGATCATCATCATGATACATTCATGTATGCAAAAAATCTTCACTAAGTGTCTGTTATATACTGTGCTATTAAGTACTGAGATACATTGGTGATTGAAAACTACAAGGCTCTACAATCCAGGAGTTAAAATTTAGTAAATAATAAATACAAAAACCAATAAACTCAAACAAAGAATCAAATATTAAATGGTAATTGATACTGAAAAGAAGAATAATTAGGATAAAGGGATAAAGAGACAGTGCTTTCCAATAGGGAATATTATTGAAAAAGCTTCTATGAAGAGTTAGTATTTTGGAAGTTCTGGTTAAACAATATTCTATCCAGAGAGAATGGCAAGTGAAAAGCCCTGCAGTGAGAACATACTTATTTCTATGAAGTACTAGAACACAGTGTTTCTGAATCTTATAGAATGCAAGGGGGAAATTGGAATAATATGAGAGTATTTTGTGTAGGAAATGCCAGGCTATAATATGGATTTAGAGTATGTTCAATGAGATGATAAGCCATTGAATGTGGAAGGATCTAAAGCAGGGATTCTTAACCACAGCTCCACATCACTTTGGGAGCACTGTGAGCTTGAATTGAAAAAAATCAACTAAATATCTTTATTTTCTTTGACCTCTAACTGAAATCTAACTCTTCCTTCACTTATGAATGTATGCAATAAATTACAGTAATATTGATATCATATCACATTACAGTTGTTGCTATCTTGAAAAATCACTTACACTCATTTTGCTTAATTCAGGCTTACATTCCAGAGGGAAAAAATGTATAGGCCAAACACCAAATAAACAGAGGCATCTCTAAGTTTACATATACCATGGGTCCATGGTATTGAAGGGAGACAGACATTTCTACTTTAATTCTCTGGTGCTAAGAGCACTATATTGATTGCTCACTGAAAGTTACAATAATAATTTGTTTTCTAAATTGAAAACTGACATGTTAACTGACATGTTAACAAACTCTGGTATATAATCATTATTATTAGGATCTTGTAAATGTGGGACTTGAAGCTTTTAGAGCATGGGACATGAGAGTTACTTTACAGCATTGGGTCAATTTCCATTGACTCCCATCAGCATTTTTTATTGTGTATGTGATCATACATAATGCACTGGGATTACATGAAGCCTGGCCCTTTGGTTACATTATAACTTGGAGAATATGTCCCTGTGGCCAGAGGTGGACATACAATGAATCCCTCTTGACGTTTATAAGACATATATGGCTGAAATTTATCATTAAAATAAAATAATCAATTTATAAGACAAGATATATGTAAGTTGCCCAATTGCAGGGTCCTGCATTTATTTTGCAAAAGGTACAGATAATGTGCACTTTTTAAAAGTCTCACAGACAATGAAAGTTCAATAAGCAAATTGGTTTTTGTCTGTGCCTCAGCTAACTCAACCTCAAACACTTCCTAGGAGAGCTGTGAAGATGGAATTAAGTGAGCTCTATGCATTCAATAATAATTGATTTCCTTTGTCTATTACATTTGTTTAACTGTTAATGAGCCTCAGGCACAGAGAAATTAAATATCTTATTCACTATAGCTTAGCACATGTCGAATTATCCTAATTTCACAATACCTCTTTGTGTATTTTAAGGTCATTCTTGGCTTTTCAAATTACATATGGAGCTGCCTATTTCTGAAATAGTAAAACAAGTTTTCTGATGAGAGATACACTCCATCTCCAAATTAGCCATCTAAGATTAATGCTAACCCATATTAAATCAATTTAATTACATTACTGTGACTCACCTTGTCTTAAGTCCTTAAGTTCATATTTTGAGTGAATAGCAGTTTTTTATGCCATTTTCTGCTAATTGTCCATTGAATTATTTAAAATTTAAGGACCAAATGGTCCTCACATAACCACACAACTATACTAAAGATCTTGTCACTCATCAACATGCCCTGCATCAAAACCAAAACCCTCTGTGTGAAATGAGAACCTCTTCATTATAAGCTAAAATTTAGGAGAAGGAAATTCCCACAGAGCACTTCATAGCATGCAGTCCTCGTTCCTATTGCTCATCAATCTCTTTAACATGAAACTTATGAACACCTCAAGGGATCTGCTTTTTAGAAAGTGTTGGAAAAAGAAAACTTCACCCTCTCTTATGAAGTACTTTCCATTTACATATGCCTTGATTAATACCAACCTCTTCCTTTCCTATTAATTAGTTCTAATGAAAGCAGAATAAGCCATCTCATGCCTCATCTATGAAAACTGCCTCAGCTTTTACTGTTACAGGAGAGTAGGACTAGTCACTATCTTTTATAGGCAGAGCCTTACATCATCAAGCCTTAGATATTCCTTATTTTCTATAATTGCTCCCCATTGTCCAAGTCCCTGGGGCCCAAAACCAAGATCATTTCACTTGATTTTTCTTATTTATAGATTAACTCATATCTGCATTTAAATACAGCAAATAATTTAATATGGAGAATTATGTTGCATTGGTCTGCTTCTCACAATTAGGCCAAAGAGGATGGGACTGATTATTCCAAAATATAATTTGAATGATATAAAAGATGTTAGATAATGTTTGCTAAAATCTCCTCATTTTATAATTAAGAGAACTAAGACTAAATAGAAGATGGAACCACTCACAAGTAGACAGCTAAAAACTAGCAGGATTAATATCAGGGACAGTCTTCTATTTACAGTATAATAAGTTTCAACAGGAAATTATTAGTGAGTGTGACCAAATGATGCTATGAAAAAGGTGCTTTCTTCTGTTTTTGGAGGAAGTAACAAAGTGATTTCTGAACATATTAATTCAGCCAATGGATGTACTGAAGCAGCAAGTTTAATTTTATAGGCAGTGAAATAAAATGAATGTGAGACTTAAGAGGGTATAGGTGCCAGATCCACCACTGATTAGGAGGTTGACATGGGGAAATCACTTAAGATTCTAGCTTGCTTCCAAATCTATAAAGCTGAGCATTTAAAAGGGATTCTCTAAGAATTAAATAAAATGGTATATGTCAAATATTTACATAGTGTATGCTGCAGGGAAGGGGCTCAACAAATTTTAGTACCCATTTTGGACCTGTTTGTGGTCTTGACCATCATTCTCTTGGATGTACACCCTTTGTAAACAAGTTCTCTTTAACATGTTATTTCAAATGACGTGTGGCCTAACGGAATCAGGTTGACCTTTACTTTGGATTAGTGGAGTCCTTTATAATCAGAATGAAAGTCCAACAGAGAAGATATAGGAAATAATGAGTAGTGGGGAGTCCATGGAAAGCAGAAAGGAAAGGAGATGCCATGTGCATTTCCAGGTGACTCAAAAGCCAAGGGATCTTAGAGATTGCCAGCAAGTGAGAAGATACCAATCCCAGAAGGAAGCAAACTTTCTAGCTTCTAGACTCTGAAAAATTCCTGTTAAGCCAACTCATTTTATTGTAGTTATCTTTGCAGCCAGGAAAATAAAACAGGAACATTTAAAGTAATTTAGATTCTTAATTTACAATACTATCTAAAAGAATCAAATACCTAGGAATAAATTTAATTAAGATGTAAATTACTTATACACAGAAAACTGTACCACTCTGTTAAAGGAATCAAAGAAGACTTAAATAAATGGAAGAATATTCCTCATTCATAGATAGAAAGACTAAACACATTAAGATGTCTATCCTACTCAAACTAATCTACAGATTTAATGCAACCCAATGAAAATAAAACAGCATTTTTAACAGAATTAGTAAAACTGACTATGAAATTTATATTGAAGGGCAAGAGGCCCTGAATAGCCAAACACATATTGAAAAAGAATAATGAAATTGGAGGAATCACACTACCAGACTTTAAAACATATTACAAAGCTAATGTTCAAAACTGAATGGTATTGGCACAAGCATTGACATACTGACCAGTGGAACCGAATTGAGAGTTCTGATATAGATACTCGCATATACAGTCATATGATATTTGCCAAGGCCACCAAGCCTACTCAACTGCGATAGAATGGCCTCTTCCACAGATGTTGCTTGGAGAACTGGATATCCACCACCAAAAGAATGAGAGAGGAACACCATCTCACATCTTATACAAATATCAACTCATGATAGTCAAAGATCTAAATATAAGAACCAAGATCATAAAGACCTTGGAAGATAATATAGGGGAAACATCTACAGCACCTTGTAATAGCAAATGTTGTCACTAACTTCACACCCAAAGCACGAGCAATGAAAGATAAAATAGATAAATGGGACGGAGGTTTTTAAAATTAAAAACTTTTGCACTTCAAAGGAGATTATCAAGAAAAACAGTGCCTACCCAGTTGGAGAAAATATTTGGTATCATATATTTGATAGCAGCCTAATTTCCAGCATCTATAAAGAATCTTACACATTGAAAATGAAAAGACAGTCTACCCATTTAAAAAACGGGCAAGCAACTTGAAAAGACACTTCTCCAAGGAAGAAATACAAATGGCTAAAAAACACAAATAAAGATGCCCCAAATCTCTAGCCATTAGGAAAATGCAAATCAAAACTACAATGAGATACCGTCTTACACCTATTAGACTTGTGTCCATTAAAAAAAAACAGAGGACTACAAGTGCTGGAGAGGATGTGGAGGAATGGGAATCCTCATCCACTGCTGGTGGAAATGTAGAATGATCCAGACAATTTGGAGGACAGTCTGGCGGTTCCTCAAAGAACTAACAATAGATTTGACATATGACCCAACAATTCCACTGTTGGGTATATACCCAGAAGAATTGAAAGCAAGGACATGAACAGATATATGCACATCAATGTTCATAGTGGCATTATTCATTATTTTCAAAAGTTGGAATCAACCCAAATGCTCATCAACAGATGAATGGATAAACAAAATGTGATATGTACACACAATGGAATGTTACTCACCTGTAAGAAGGAATACAGTTCTAACACACAGGATAACATGGATGATTTTTGAGGACCTATGTTGAGTGAAGCAAGCCAGGCATTGAAGGATGAACAGTACATGACCTTACTGAAAAGAATTAAGAAAATTGAGTAGACTCAGAGAGCTACTGCCTGGAAGACAGAATTACAAGAAATAAAAAGGGAGAATAAGGTGGTGAGTCCATACGGACGTAATTTATGTTAAAGTTAAAGTGTGTAGTTAGTGGAGGGGGAGGGAGGAATAGAATAGATGGAACCGGAGGTATTTAGTGGGCAATGGAAGTGTTCCACATGATCTTGCAATAATGGGCACAGGCCATGTTAAATATCATCAAAATTTATAAAAGCGTATGGTCTAAATTTTAAACAATAATGTAAACCAATGACCATGGTCAGTAGCTATGTTTCACTATTTGTATATCAGTTGTAACAAAGGTACCATCCACACATAAAAAGGTATTAAGGTAGGAAGGGGGAAAAGGGGATAATGTTGGGTATATGAGAATCCCCTGAATTCTGTATGTGACTTCACTGTGACCTAAAACTTCTTTGAAAATAAAATGAAAAAAAGTAAGACACTGGGGAATAAATGGAAGAAAATGTCACTATACATACCAGACAACAGATATTACGGTGATGAAAGGCAAAATGTCAAAAATTTTTAAAAAACATTTTCATTGTTTTTAATATCTCAATTGATAAATTTTATTTATTTTTAGTTTTCCCTAAATTTTTAAGTATTTTATTTCTTACATTTAAATCTATCATTATTATTTCATTTTCCTATCAATTGTACTTGGCTATTTTTTTGAATTCATTTTTGCAGAGGCTTTAGATCACAGAAGTGTTACAACTGCAGCAGGGGAGAATCATTGGTGTTGAAGAGACCTCAAATAAAAGGGGAAAAGGTAAATCAAATTAGTTTATATGGCTAAGAGATTTCAAAGTGAGTTGGGGGGTCATCCCAGAGATAACTCCTATGCACATCTCAGCAAGATCTCATACACTGCCAAAGTGGATACTACCCCAAATAGTGGGGTTCCTGAAGACTCTGGAGACACCCAGGTCTTATAGTCAGGGCAGATACCTCCAGAGTTTGGTGCCTTGCCATTGGGCCCTACTTTGGATTTTGTACTCCTGAGAGTGAGTCAGACTCACTATGGCTTCCCTACACATGGCTCATCTTTCCCTTCTATTTGAACCTATACTTGTTGCTGATGTTGGTAGGTGTGCATCCAAGAGACTTGAATCTTTGGGCTGCCCATGTGCCAGCTGGGTCCCGAGCCTCTGCAGAGTTGCAACACGTACTCTTCAGTTCATTGGACTCACCCATGACAACTAACAAGGAGGTGAGGATTGACAACCACCATACAAAGGAAATGAGAGAGTGTACAACTACAAGCAAGAGGGTCCCATCCAACAGTTGTGTGGGAAAGAAGCCCCCTCTCAATTAGAGCTGGAGTGCACATCACCATCCCAGAATCCTCAGGATTGGGGAATGAACTATGGGCTAGATTAGACTTGCTGGTATTCTACTATAGACTTATTGTGATTCTAGCAATGGAAGAAATTACAACATTCATGTGGAGGCAGATGCCACTGGAGCCTCTGGGGGCAGGAAGAGGGAACAACAAGTGTAATATGGGTGCTTTCTTGGGGCATGGGAATCGTCCTGAATGACATTGCAACCACAGATAAAGGCCATTATATATCTTCACATAACCTGCAGAATTGTGTGGGAGAGAGTGTAAAACTACAATGTGAACTATGGTACATGCTCAGTAGCAATGCCCCAGGATGCATTTATCAATTGCAATGAATGTGCCACACTAATGAAGGATGTTGTTTATGTGGGAGGGTGTGGGAGGTGTGGGGAGTGTGGTATATGGGAATCCCTATATTTTTTGTGTAACATTTATGTAATCTAATTATCTTTAAAAAAATGAAAATCTATATTAAAAAAATTTAGACTCTATTTTGATATATTGTTTGTATTTAAAATGAGATCCTTTATACTAGGAAAAGATGATTGAATATCATTTAGCAATATTTTACTGAATAAATATCTGTGCCTTCTCTCTTTATCCCTATATAAATATATAAATAAGCATACATATATATGTATATATAATACAAATACAATTAAATATAAAGGTAGCATATAAGATCCATTGTTTTTAATTTTGAGAAGGAGTATATTATGAGCAGATACAGAGGTCTTTTTTAAATTGTTTTTTGATATCTTCTAATAATCCCCCCTACAGTGTAGTGTTCCTTGTATGGCAGCAATCCAACCAGTAAAACACTATACTCAATATGTTAGCATGCCCCAAAACTCTATAAGGAACAAAAAAAATCTTTGCTAGAAAAGGTCCAATCCTTGTTGACTGATCTCAATCAAACATGTGAATATATTATAAACGAACAGTAATTTGAACTCAACAAAATCACTATATATCTCTAGACTCTGTAGACTTTCTCTCTCCAAACTAGTAACCCATGACTCCTACCCTCGTCACAAACTCCAACAAATTTCCACTCTTCTTACACTCAGCAGGAAAAACATTATCAACAGACTGACAAAATGCTATGAATCAGAACTCTAATTCTCCTGATACCAAATTTCAACACATACACATATCCTTGGTTTCTGTGATTTCAGATGCCATGACCCTGCTCCTGCCTAAACTCACCCCCTAACATATGTATGGGACTCAATGCCTCTCACCATCTCCTGTCACCACCTCCCTTTCTACTGGATCATTTTCACCAACACAAAACATACATTCTTTAGAGGAATATAGTTATTGAGGATCAGGATCATGCTATTCAAATTAACATAAAAACTGGAGGTTCTGACCAGAGATTTGGTACCTCCTTCTACCATAGACATGGAAGTTTCTCATTATGAAGGTTGAAGTGTTGTTGGATATTATGGATAAGGGATTTTCTGTGCTGCTATCAATGAGAGAAGCCAGACTTTACTCAGGGTAGCCATAAAAGACAGTGGTGAAGGGAAATAGTCCAGTGAAAGGAAATTTTGTCCAATAAAAGAAACTCTGAGTTATGACTCCACACCATTCATAGAAGGAGGAATTGATAGCTGCTAATCAGGGATTTGGGAAGAACAAGATAAGAATGGAAGATTTTGGAATGGGCTACAGATTATAAATTGCTCTTATGGCTTGCTTCAGAGTGGCATCACTACAGAGAAGGACTCCCATAATCTGATAGAGACATTGACTTTTCCTGGGTGATATAAGCATCACTTACCCTGGTGCTTACTTCATGGACCCCTTTGCAAAGTGTCTGTGGTAGCTTAGATATAGACATACACAGAATCAGCAACATGAACTGGGCCTCAATTTCTACTTGTTTATGTCCAACTAGGCAGGATAAGCCAAAGGTACCCCACTGTTGCCAAAGATAAGGATAGTTCACTGAGCAAATGAATCAGTCACCTGGGGAAAAGCTGATTAGATTGGACTTTTCTATCCTACAAGGAGAGACAATTTATTCTCCAACAGATGGACACACAATGTAGGCATGAACAGCCAATCCTTATTAACGAGATATTCCATATTTGTGAATTCCTTCACTCACAGAATTTACTTGTAACCACCAAATCATGCTTGCAGTGATTTTGCAATCATTTGCACATATGTTTAAAGTGGCAAAAAAATTTGACTCAATGAGCTATTTCCAGCTGAGGATAAAGAAGCTACATTCTGCTTTTTTGGTTCAGATTTTACACTGTAATCAAATTTCCCTTTTGCAGTATTTTTAGTGCCATATTTTCACATTTTTGTGCTTTGTGTTAGTGATTTATCTGTTTAAAATGATCTTCAAGTACAGTGCAGAAGTTGTATCTAGTGTTGCTAAGCACAAAAAGGCTGTATTGTGCCTTATCGAGAAAATGTATTTATTAATTTAATCATGAGTTATAGTGTTATTGGCCATGAGTTCAATGTTAATGAATCAATAATGTATGTTTAATAAGTTTTTTTTTTTTATACAGGAACACATATTAAAACAGGTTATGTATTGATTGAGGATGATGTTGTAGCCTGAGGCTTTCAAGCAACTAAGCCTGTATTTCCCCTAGGAGCAATGGTATAGTACTTGTCACTTCAGTGTTTGCGGGTCTAAAGAAATTAACTAACATGAATAATTAGGTTTGCTTGTTTTTGCCTTCCAGATAATATCATTTTCCAATATTCATGGATTTACAGATTGCCTTAAACATGAGATCTTATATGTATATATATAGCCTCTGGGCAGCAGTATTTTATCAAAAAAAAATAATAGGAGTGGACTCATTCAAATGGAATCCACTGGTCTTATCACATGCACTATTACCCAGAAATGTCTGTCTTGACACCGCTGGGAAAAACACTCTGAAAACTGTTTTATGCATTTGCAGTTTATAAATTAAACCAGTGGTCACTATGTCTCCTTCAGGCTCAAGTACATTACCAAAGACTAGACATGAGAGTGGCCAATTTCAATACTACACATAATAACCCACTTAAATATGTTTTACTTTCTCTCCATATAAACTTGATTTTAGGGTTCACTGTGTAATGAAGTTCCATGGATTTTAAAAATATTTATATTGTTTGCACATATACAATCTATTTCCCCTCTTAATCATATTCGGAATTACATATCAGTGCTGTTAATTGCGTTCACAATGTTATGCTACCATCGCCACCATCAATTACCAAAACATTTCCATCATTCTAAATAATAAGCTTGTACATTTTAAGCCTTAGCTTCCCATTCCCTATCCTCTGGTAACCTATATTCTATGTTCTGACTCTATAATTTTGCTTATTTTAATTGTTTCAAAGCAGTGAGGTCAAACAATATTTGTCCTTTTCTGTTTGGCTTATTTCAATCAACATGGTATCTTCAAGGTTCATCCATATTGTCACATTTGTCAGGACTTCATTCCTTTTTACTGCTGAATAATAGTCCATTGTATGCATATGCCACATGTTGTTAATCCACTCATTGGTTGATGAACACTTGAGTTGCTTCCATCTTTTAGCAATTGTGAATAATGCTGCTAAGAACATCAGTGTACAAATATGTTTGAGTCCCTGCTTCCACTGCTTTAGGGTTTATACATAGTAGTGGGATTGCCTAGTCAAACGGTAATATTATACTTAGTTTTCTTAGGAACCACAAAACTGTCTTCCACAGTGGCTGCACCATTTTACATTGCCCCCAGCAAATGAATCAGTGTTCCTATTTCTCCAATCCTTGCTAATACTTATTTTCCAGTTTAATAGAAGCCATTCTAATGGGTGTGAAATGGTATCTTAATGTGGTTTTGACTTGCATTTCCATGATGGCTAATATTATTAAGCATTTTTTCATGTGCATTCTGGCCATTTTTATATGTTTCTTGTAGGGATGTCTTCTCAAGTCTATTGACCATTTTTAAATGAGTTGTTTGCTTTTTGTTAAGTTGAAGAATTCTTTTATATATTCTGGATATTAAATCTTTATTGGATATGTAGTTTCCAAATATTTTCTCCCATTGTTTAAATTGTCATTTTAATTTCATAATGAAGTCACCAAAGTTTATAACTTTGATGAGATCCCATTCATCTATTGTTTTTTTTTGTTTGTTTGTTTGTTTGTTTCATTGCTCATGCCTTGGGTGTAAACAAGAAGAAATCATTGCCATCACAAGGTCCTGAAATGCTTCCTTATATTTCATTCTATGAGTTTGCTTGTTCTAGCTCTTATAGTTGGGGCTTTTAACCATTTTCTCTTTATTTTTAAAGAAGTTTGAGATTACTTATAATTAACCTAAAAATATAGGGAATTCCCATATACCCACACCTTCTTCCTCTCACATTTTCCCATATTAATATCATCTTCCATTAGTGTGGTATATGAACACATATTGAAACATTGTTACTAACCATAGTCGATAGTTTACATTATGGTTTACATTTTGCAGGGCACAATTTTATAAATTTTGACAAAATGTATAATGGCCTGTATCCATCATAGCAATATCATGCAGAACAATTCCAAAGTACCAAAAATGTCCCATGTTACACCTATTCTCTCTCCTTCCTCAGAATCTCTGGTGAACACTGTCTTTATATCAGTTTTATAAGTTTTTACATTACTAGAATAATAAGTATACTTTGGTCATACTTGAATTTCCACCCCCCCTTTTTGATGAAAATATTTATTGATTATTACTTTGTGCTCCAACTACATTCTTTCCTAACTGGTACACACGTTGTACAAATAATAGAAAAATATGAAATATTCTATAATTCACAAATACAAAAATTAGATTAATCAGAATATGAATTGCATTTAAAAATACAACATAATATTGAGTTCAAACTCTTTGGATTTTATGTTTCCATTTTTCTACCTAGATCTATGTCCAAAACTCCCTGATAAATTTCCAAATATTATTTTTTTCTTTTTTAAGATCAGCTTCACATGTTATGAAGGCTATGATTTAAATAAACATTATAATTGGACTGACTGGATTATGTGATTTTCTGAATGATAGGAAAATAATACCTTTTATTTACAGTAAAATATATGCGTCCTTTATAAAGCAGAATGCCTTGTTGTTGGGGTTGAGTTCCATCCGGGCCTTTTGCTTCAATGGTACCAAGGCGCTTGCACACGAGATGATTGGCATGGAAGGGGAACCTCCATTCTTACCTGAGTCTTTTGACCGGATTCTTCTTGACGCTCCCTGCAGCGGGATGGGACAGAGGCCACACATGGCTTGTGCCTGGACGTTGAAGGAAGTGATGTCCTATCAGCCATTGCAGCCGAAGCTCCTGATTGTGGCGGCTCAGCTCCTGAAGCCAGGGGGCGTGCTGGTGTGCAGCACCTGCCTGGTGACGTTGGCGGAGAACGAGGCGCAGGTGGCCTGGGCCCTCACGACACTTCCTTGCCTGCAGCTCCAGCCCCAGGAGCCACGGATTGGAGGAGATGGTCTGGCAGGAGCTGGCCTCTCCCCTGAACAGCGGCAGCAGCTGCAGAGATTCCACCCCACTGCTGTGCCATTCCAAGACTCCAACCCAGACTGGCTCAGAGGTGCCAGAGAAGAAGACATGATCTGGCTGGCAAATAAGGACTGCATAGGCTTTTTTATTGCAAAATTTGTCAAATGCAAAAGCACATAGAAAAAAGGAGCCTCAAATTAAAATTCCAAACATTAAAAAAAAAAAAAAATTAAAACTGGGTAAATGCCTGTATAATATCCAGCATTGAAAGGATAAATCTTAATCATCATGTCATAGTTTAGCTACCTTGTTTTTGTCCTGTGCTTGGACAGGCAAAGCACAAAACTTCAGATGCTGGAGAAATTAGACAATTGGTCCCAAGAGTACTGCTGGTAACTCTGATGTGCTATTTTGTCCCTTCCTCCTTTGACTGTTGCATTTGACATCCTCAATGCTGAGCCTCCCTCTCCTGACACCTGGTCACTGCAATATGCCATTTATGGATGTGTTTATCACAAGTCATTTCTCTCATGCCAAGGATATATATATATATATATATATATATATATATATATATATATATATATATATATATATTTTAACTTTTTAAAAACTTTGTTTTGTATATTTAATAATTGAAAATATAAAGTTAACTAAAAAGTAAACACAGATGAATAAATACATACATTTCTCAATTAAATGTACCAGATACATATAAATTTTTTTAAATCAAACAATATGTTACACAGTATATTTGGACCATAATAACACAATCATACACTATATGTCCTTTTGTGTCTGGCTTGCTTCACTCAACATAATGTCCTGCAGGTTCATCCATGTTGTCATATGCTTTTTTTTTTTTTTTTTTTTTTTTT
>JAKSZT010054437.1:1327255-1362148 GCA_026826555.1 Tolypeutes matacus | reverse complement strand
CATCCATGTTGTCATATGCTTTTTTTTTTTTTTTTTTTTTTTTTTTTAATGTTTTAAAAGATACTTAGATTACATACAAAAATTACAGGGATTCCCATGTTCTCCACCTCCCACACCACCCACAACCTCCCACATCAACATCTTTCATTAGTGTGGCACATGACCTGCAATGGATATACACATCCTGGGGCTTTGCCACTAAACATTGACCATAGTTCACATTGTAGACCACACTCTCTCCAATACAGTTCTGCATGTTATATGCTGATGTAAAATGGCCTATATCTGTTGTTGTAATGTCACTCAGGATAATTCATAAGTCCTGAAAAAGCCCCTGTATTGCAACTGTTTTTCCCTTTCCCTTCCCAAAAGTGTCGAGTGGCCACTGGCTCCAGATCAATGTTGTAATTTCTTCCATTGCTTGAATCACAATATGTCTACAACAGAATACCAGTAAGTCCACTCTAGTCCATAGTTCTTGCCCCAATCCTGAGGAGTCTGGGATGGATATGTCCACTCCACCTCCAAGTGAGAGGGGGCTTATATTCCATGGATAAGATGGATGGGATTATCCTGCTGGCAACTGCAAACTCTCTCCATTCCCTGGGATGGCCATTGTCCATCATCATCTCCCCTGCCACGTGTCCTGGGTGAGTCCATTGAGCTGTAGAGTAGGAGTTGCAGCTCCACTGAAATTCTGGGACCAGCTGGTACATGGACAGCCCAAAGGCTCCAGTCTCTGGAGGTACACCTACAATCTCCAACACCACATAGAGGTTTGAATAGAAATAACAGATGAACCACATGCAGGGAAGATGTATTTGAGTCCAACTCTGTCACTCTCAGGGGAACAGATTCCAAAGTAAGGCCCACTGATAAGGTACCAAACTCCGGAGCTATCTGCCCTGATATAGGACCTGGGTGTCTCCAGAGCTCTCAGGAGCCCCTCTATTTGGGGTGATATCCACTTTGGTGTTCTATGAGATCCGACTGAGGTGTGTGTAAGCGTTACCTCTGGGATGACCTCCCGACTCACTTTGAAATCTCTTAGCCATATGAACTCATTTGTCCTTACCTTTTCTTGTAAATCAAAATTGAAGACACAGTTATCTCAGAAAGATTTGTGGATGATGGCTTGTACCCCTGCTTCTTGCATGCTAAACCAACAAGGTTTTGAGAGAACTGTATGAACAAAACCGCTGTCAGCTTGGACTAAAATGGACATGAAAAGGAGACATTGAAGAAGAAACAGCTTTAAGGAGAAAACCATGGAAGCTGAGATCTAGAATTAAGACATCACCTTGGGCCAAGAGAGGAGCCCCACACATGTGTACAGAGAAGGTGAGTTTGCCCCAGCAGTTGAAGATGGTGGATGTTCCCACCCAATGTTCAGGAATAGTCTTGCTATCCCAGGGTATAGGTAGGGTGGAGCACATTCTTCAAAGATTAGGGCAGGTAAGGCCAGCACCCCATAGGTCTGAGAGTGGTGCTCCTGTCCCCCATGGATTAGAGAAGGCCAGGTGGTCAACTCATTGCTCTGAGAGGGTTGAGTCTGTATGCTAAAGGTTAGGGGGAATGTTGTCTTCACCTCACTGTACAAGGGGGGCTGAGACTGTAAGCCAAAGATTGGGTAAGGTGTGGCAATCAACCCAATGTTCTTGGAGGGTGAGGCCTAGAGCCTGGTTGACACCCAGATGCTTGATGAGAGTGGAACCAAGAAAATGACCTTTGGGCAAGCCTGTGGAAAGGGTGGGTTCCCATGTGGCCCCAAGGAGAAGAAATCATCATCTTAAGAATGACTCAGACCTTGAAATCAAATGGAGGATGCCCTGCTGGTTTACTGAAATGACTCATGTTTAACCTCCCAATTTCTCCTATGGTAATGAAAATGTTTAACCTTTGTCTTTATATTTGTGTATTGAATGCATTAAAATGGTTTTGTAAGTTTCAGAGGTTTACAGCAGATGGGATTTTGCCTGAAGACAATGTGTATTTCTTTAAACTGATTATGATATGATTTTGTACTTGCATTGTTACTGATTTAAGGTTTTTTGAATATTATAATGTATTTTTGGAATTCAGAGGGTGGAGTGTAGCAGTTTGCAGTTTGATGTAATTATGAATTCCAAAAATAGATATTAGGTCATGCTTGTAAACTGGTCTGTTAATCTGGACATGATTAAGTTATGATTAGGGCGTTGACTGGGCCAGTCAGTAGGGCGTTGAGCCCCACCCCTTGATGGGTGGGGGAATCAAATATAAAAGGCATGGCAAAGGACAGAGGGAATAGTTTTGAGAAGCAATTTTAATGTTGGAGTTCTGGTGAGGAAGGAGAGAAGGCCCTGGGATAGAGATAAGCCATTTGCCTGAGAGTTCACAGCTGGCCTTGTGGAGGAAACAGAGGAGCTAAGCCCAGAGAGAAATGCAGCCCTGGGAAGAGAGGAACCCAAGAAGCCTGAACCCTGGCAAACGTCAGCAGCTGTCTTGCTCCAACACGTGACATTGGACTTTGGTGAGGGAAGAAACCTACGCTTTTTGGCCTGGTAACTATGGAATTCTACCCAAGACACTACAGCTTGAGAGAATCTGTAAGAATAAAATGAATGTGAGAAAACATAATTTCAGATGCAAAACTTTATTAATCATCAGAAAACTGATAAAGGAGAAAAATCCTGATAATATAATGAATGTGGAAAATCATCAGTAGTGTCAAAACTTAGGGAACTGCCAAAGTAAATTTTGCCTCAAAGAATGGGCTTCTGAGGGTTCTGGAGACATCCAGACACTATATGCAGGAAGACAGCTCAAGAGTTTTGTGCCCCGCCAGTAAACCCTACTTTGGAATTTATGCTCCCCAGTGTGACAGAGTTGGACTTGGTTGTGTTTTCCCTACACATGACCCTTCTGCCCTTTTATTTGAACCTATACTTAGTACTAGAGTTCATAGTTTTATGCCCAAGAGACTTAAATATTTTGGGTGTCATTGTGCCAGCTGGGCCCTAAATCTCAACAAAGTTGCAATACCTAATCTCCAATTCATTGGACTCACCCAGGACAACTAACAAAAAGTTGATGATGGACAACGACCATCCCAAGGAACTGAGAGAGTCTGCAACTTCAAGAAAGATATTCCCATCCATCTGCCCCATGGAATCTAAGCCCCCTCTCAATTAAAGGCAGAGTGGGCATCACAAGAGAATCCTCAGGATTGGGGAATAAGCAATGGACTAGTGTAGACTTACTGTTATCCTATTATAGATTTATTGTGCTCCTAGCAATGGAAGGACTTTTCTCATTGATGTGGAGCCAGTGGCCACTGGAGATCCAGAGAGAAGGAAGAGGGAAAATAGGTGTAATATGGGGGCACTTTCTGGACTTGGAAATTGTCCTAAATGACATTGAAATGACAGATACAGGCCATTATATCTCTTGTCATAACTTACAAAATTGTGTGGGAGAGAGTGTAAGCTACAATATAAACTGTAATCCATGCTTAGGGCAATGCTGCAAAATGTGTTCATCAATTTTAACAAATGTACCACACTAATGAAGGCTGTTGTTAATGTTGGAAAATGTGGGAGGGATAGGGAACAGGGTATATGGGAATCCCCTATATTTTTAATGTAACATTTATGTAATCTAAGTATCTTTAAAAAATAAGAAACTATATCAAAAAAACTATAAAATAGTGCAGGGCAAAGTGTAAATTAAAATGTAAAGTGTAGTCCATGGTTAGTAGAAATGCTGCAATATATGTTCATCAATTGTAACAATTGTACCATACTAATGAAAGATGTTAATGTAGGAAAGTGTGGGAGGGGGAGCGGTGGGGTATAGGGGAATCCCCTATATTTTTTATGTAACTTTTATGTAATATAAAGCTTCTTTAAAAATAAAAATAATTATTAAAGAAAAAACTCAGGGAACATCATGGGACTCAAAAAGGAGAAAATAGCTATGGATGTAATGAATGTGGATAAAACCTTCCATCAGGAATCATCCTTCACATATCATCAGGGACCACATACTAAGAAGAATTCCTATGAATATAATGATCATGAGGAAATAATTTAAGACAATACTAACTTCATGAAACTTCAATGAAATCATACGTAGTAGAAATCTCTATCAACATGCTGAAGGTTAAGAAAATTTTACCCTCTTGTGATACTAGTTGAATAGCAGAAATGTCTCACGAGGAAACCCAGGAAATGTTTTACCCAGAAATACTTCATTAAATAGCAGATAATTGGTACAATGAAACACATGAATATTTTGAAGATGTTACAACACTGATTAAATTTTACATTTCATCTATATCAGAGAATATGTACTAAGTGGAAATACATCAGTGTTGGATTTATGAATTAAAGATGCCATCTTGGAATATTTTACTATATCTCCTGTTTTATATATTTTACCAGAATTTTTATTGACAATATTTGTTTATGGACTTTCTCACTATGGGACAGCGATCTCTTTAGAAGGCACAATTTGAATAAATGCTCATATTAAACACACAAATTAAGAATCACTTGTGGGGTTGGATTTATGTAATTAAACCACATAAGAGAAAATATTTTTTGTTAGGTTTGCCTCCTGGAACCCAACATTATAGTAGGCATAAAGTATGTTTACTTAATAACAATTGTGAAATGTATACATTTTCTGACACTTAATTCCTGCATGTTTTATAATGTAAAAACACCAATATAGGGTTTAAATAAAATATATCTGGAGCTTAATTAAAATGAAAAAATAAATCCACTTTCAGAGAAAGAAATAAAACAATAACAGTTGAAAAGCTAGGAAGAAAGAGACAAATTAAATAATATGAAATAATAGCTATGTAATATAGTATCCCCTTCAATTCCTGCAAGAAAATAATTATCAACCAGAAATTAATTGTCCATATTTGTGACCATATAGAATGGGGGTAAGAAAAAATACATGGAGCTGCCACTGAGGGACTAATTAAAGAAGGCCAAGTACCAGATCCAAAAAAAAAAAAAAAAGAGTTTGAAGAAACCATAAAAGATGAGAAGGGAGAAATGGAGAAAGAAGAAAAAAACTAGAAGAACAGCAAAAACTGGACAATTCTCCTGCAGAAGTTGATGAAGAAGGAAACAATATCAACCCTCATATTCTCCAATAAATTTCTTCAGTGCCATGATATACTGATCCATCAAAAAGCCTACATTAAAGCATCAGAAACCAAAACCAGAGAAATAAAAGCAGTGCATCTCATCTGGAGAGTGGCAAAACAGGGGTGTAAAAGAGAATTTCATAACTACAAGTACTGCAAAGGAGCATGTGAAAATTGTGAGGCCATGACACACAAAAAGAAAGAATGCTTAGAAAGACTTAGGTTTGTTAGAGTAAAATTTAGGAGTATTAATATAGTTCCAAATGAACATGTCTAGCCTCAACTGATGTTTGACTAGGATGGGAAGAGAGATATGTGGAATGGCTACAATCCATAAGAACACATGGAAATTGTAGACAATATGCTAAAGTTGATCTGGTAAAAGAAACACTGCAAAAACCCCAAGAAGAATTAGCATAAGGCAAATTAGTAGAACAGTGTTATTATCCAAAACAGCAGTGGGGAGAAGAGGAACCCAGATCTCAGTTGGAAAAAGACCATAATAATGAATATGAGGATGAAGATGAGTATGCAAAGGTTATTGACATGGCTCTTGACAAGAGATGTATTACTGTCTGGAATCTCAGGATTCTAGAATATATTTTAAATATTTGTGGAATTTAGATCCAAATTCTGTTTAATTTGACCCAGAACTAGAGTGATGAGAGAGAAATCCTATGCTATACGAGGAAGAATTCAGATGAAGTTAGTTATGTGGAAGATAACTTTCTTTGATACACTAAAGACACCAATTCAGTGGTTCACACTCAGTTGTTTGCTTGGGAAGACTATGACAGGGGATCTGAAGTACATCGGCAATTAGGTTGTACAAAACTGGAGCTGTTGTATAAGTCATTCAAAGTGGAAAAAGATTTCAAGGAACAGCAGAAAGAAAGCATCCTAGAAAATTACAGTAGCCAAGAACACCTGGATTCCCCTCAAATGGAATTACTTTTAGCTCAAACAGAATACTATGTGGAGTACTCAAGACAAAGGATAGGAGAAGACTGTTGCCTGCTCTAAGTATGAGGAGGATGTGAAGATCAAAAATAACATGCATTTATGGGGATCTTTCTGGAAAGAAGGCCAATGGGAATTCAAATATTCCTATTGTACTGGAGAAACTGGGAAGGAGAGTGCTAATGCAGAGGGATGCATTGTAAATGATATAACTGGAGAAGAGTCCTTGAAGAAACATCAAATCCTCATGGAGATGCATCAGGCAAACCTAAAAGAGGAGAAAAAATGAAACAAGAAGCAGAAGAGGAAGAAGAAGAAGGAGGAGGAGGAGGAGCAGGAGGAGGAGGAGGAGAAGAAGAAGAAGAAGAAGAAGAAGAGGAGGAGGAGGAGGAAGAAGTTGTTCTACTAAAAGTAGCAGCAGTGTAGAATGAACAGTTCAGAAAGTGATGGTGAAGAAAAAAATTGAAAAATGCACCAAATGCAGAGATGCCTGCCTTGTTCATGTCACAGTGATTATGCAGATTGATGAGAGGAAGCAGAATTATAATAGCATATATGAAACCTGGGAACCCACTTTAGAAGAAATGGAAGCCTATAGAATGAAACGTCAGAGGTCAGATGACCCCATGGCCACCTTCCTTGGATAGTAATAACTAATCATAAAAGTTCATCCTAGAAAAACACAACTGGTATGTTCCTTTTAGTTTCTTGATGATGATCATTGGTGGAAAACTCCTTATCTGTTCTTAATGCCTGACTTAAATAAAATTTGCAGAAGTCTCAGTAAATTTACTCCATTCCAAACTGAAAAATCAAAACAAAGAGGGAGCACATTAAGTGGGAATTAGGATTTTATTTTATATTAGTGATGTGTACCTATCAGAGTATCATCTCCTTAGCACTTCATAAGTCTTAAACTTTATTTCCTCAATTTTTGTGGCCATTTACCAAGTACTAGCACAAATTTTAAAGAAAGATTAGTTACTTTTTCTCAATGAAGGGACTTCAGTTTTTTAGATTACAACTAACTCTATAATTTTAGTTATTTTATAATTATTTGCCTTGCCTTCATAGGTTTTTCTGTAAGGTCTAAACCTAAAAATTTAATTCTACCTTGGACTTTTCTTCCTGGAAAGAAAAACTATATAACATGTGAGTCACTTTTTTTTTCATTTGTCAATCTATGAAGCAGTAATTTTGTTTTTTGTTTTTTACCTGTTTATAAAAGTTTGAACTTTCATACATTTCCTTGTACCTTATATGTGGACCTAAATGGGTTAAATTTTGAATGGAAATAGAACTATATTTTTCCTTCTTGAGTCAGTATTGACTGATCAGCACTGACTATTGCCTTTCTGAACCTGAGTCTTTAGATATAGAAATTTCTTATTAGAGTGGATTTGGTTTGTAATATTATTTGTTGTCTCAATGATGATTACATTTATGTAAAAATCATGAATATTAAATTAGATTAAAAGACTAGTCAAAAGAAAGAAAAAATCACATGTTTCTGTTATAAATATACTGAAAGATTTTCACAACCACAGATTTTGCTATAACAGAAAATGAGAAGACTAACTTTACTAAAGACAAATATAAACACAAAGGACAGGTATGGGGAAATGCAAAAGAAAAAAAAATTGTGAATATGGAAATTTATGCAAAATGCCTTAAATCGTATTAGTTAATGACTGAAAAATTAATACCTATATTCTGTATCTAACTATAACCTCATTTTTCCTAGAAATGATCATATAATTGACATATGTAATAATAAACAAATTGATGAGAAGATAACTTGTCCTTTTGTTATTAAATTGGTTTATACAGAGAGTAATTGTTAGTGCAATTAGAAAATATCAGCAGAAAAAAATAGATTTAGTCTATTCATTGTCTTCTCCTGTCACATATGAATCTAAGGGGTGGTTCCCAAATTTTTGGAAAAAAAAAATCAGTTTACTAAAATTTTGATGATTGCATTGAATTTGGAGATAGATTTGAATAATATTGACATATTAACAATATTAACCTTTTCCAATCCATGACATGGTATATCTTGTCATTTAATTACTTCCTTGTTGAATTCATTTATTATCTCTAATGATTTTCTTGTGAATTCATTTGGACTTTCTGTATGAAAAATCATATTGTCTGCAAATAGAGATAATTTAGTTTTTAATTATTTTCCTTGACTAAGGAATTAAATTGGAAATAAATTCTTCATGACAATAAAACAATTTGACAGATGTCCTAGCTTGCTAAGGTTGCTAAAAGCATACCATAATATAGATTGACGTTTAACAGTGGGAATTGATTAGCTTACAAGCTTACAATTTCAAGGTTGAAAAAAATGTCTTAAACTATACATAATTAAGGAATGCTTTCTCCCCAAAGTCCAGCTGTCAGATATCTTGTAGTTCTTTGTCATATGGCAAGGCACATGATAGCATCTTCTGATCTGTTCCTTCTCTTCCAGGTTTCCGGTGTTTGCATCCATGATATTCTGTCTCTTTGTTTGAATTTTATTCTCTTATAAACATCTCCAGTAAGAGGATTAAGACCCACCCTGAATGAGGTGAGGCACTCATTCTTATCTAAACTTAAGATCCTATTCACCAAAAGTTCCTACTTGCAATGGGTACATACCCACCAGAATGGTTTAACATTAAGAACACACAGATTAAGCTGAACTCATTATTAAATGTATGGAAAAATGAAAGTAGCTATCTTAGCAAATACACACACAAGTATATAAAATAAATTTAGTGAATTTAAATCATTTTCACATTACAGATAAATGCAAATTTTGAAAATAATAAATCACCAATAAAAACCAACAAATTTCAAGTAATTGATATCATGTAGATATTTTCTGATAAAAATATGAAAACCTAAAATTAAAAATTAAAAACAAAACTTGTTTAAGGACTTGGAACTGTTACAATATAATGCTAAATATTTCATATTTGGGGAAGGAAATGACAACTTACTAAGCAGCACTGGCAGGTGGGTGGATTAGGAAGGGCAGGTTCAAATTCCCAGGGCATGTAACTGTGAATCTTGACATTCCATGGGTCGGGATAGGGTGGTATCATGGGCCCTGGGGAGCTGTGGGGAAGGGAACAGTCAAGATCTAATGGGGTGTTTGGTGGTCATGGGGAAGGTTTTTCATTACCTTACAGTAATGGACACAGGACATGATAAATATCAAAATTATTAAACTGTATCATCTAAATGTAAAACATTGACAATGTTTAGTTGCTTTCTGTATAACAGTTATAACAATGACAACATCCAAAAAAAAAAAAAAGAAGGGGGGGGTTAATATGGGGTGGGGAAGGGGGGTGGTTTGGTAACTGGGAGTCTCTGGCACTCCATGTGTGACTTTGCTGTGACCTAAAACTTCTTTGAAAATTAAATGAAAAATTGGGAGACAATGGGGATTGAGAGGGGGAAGGTGGCATGGCACACTGGACATCCGATAACACAGTGATAAAAGGAAGGTAAAGAAAAGAAAAGAGAAAGGAAAAAAAAAAGAATATATATATATATAAGGCAATTCCTTTGCTTTTTTGCCCATATTTTTGAATGTCCAATCCGCTAATTATATTTTGTTTTGCTTTTCATTTGTTTGATTATTTGTTTTTGTTTTTTTTTTTTCTTGTTTTTTTTTGTCTCTTTTTTTTTTCCCTGAGTTTCCTTATGCTTGTCTCTTGCATGTAAGTTTACCATAGTTGTTTCTTTTTCCTAGTAAGTGTATTGATTGTTTATAGACTACATGTTCATGGAGGATTTGGATCACAGAAGGGTTACAATGGGTACTGCAGGGGATTATTGGTGGGGGGTGTCTGGGAGGGGGGTTTCATGGGAATTAGTTCATCCGAATATACATGAAAGATATACAAAATTGTTCAAAAGATCAAAAGATGGGGCATGGTCACGATGGGTGGACAATCACACAATAAATGAGGGAATCTGAATTCCTAGTCTGGAGAGCCCTGCCACAGTCTCCAAGGGAGCAGCAATAGTCCTCTGAGTGCAGGGACAGTGTCTGTCAAAAGAGGATGACCCACTGATGTGTTCTTTGTATTGATGACTACTCTTGTGAGTCTTTGCTCTTGTAACTGAGACTTAGCCTGCCGTTGTGGGGTGCCTAAGGATTGCCACCTGAGAGCCTCCTTGTAGCTCAAATGTGGCCTCTCTCTAAGCCAAACTCAGCATATGATTGCATTACCTTCCCCCCAACATGGGACATGACTCCCAGGGATGAGCCTCCCTGGCAACGAGGGGTTAATACCAAGTGCCAACTGGCAACACAACTGGAAAAAGACCTTGAATAAAAGGGGGGAAAGGTAAAGACAAATGAGTTCAAGTGGCTAAGAGACTTCAAAGAGAGTTGGGAGGTCATCCCAGAGGTAACTCTTACACACACCTCAGTAGGAGCTCATAGAACATCTAAGTGCCTATCACCACACACAGAGGGGCTCCTGAGAGCTCTGGAGACACCCAGGTCCTATATAAGGGGGGATAGACCCAGAGACTGATGCCTTATCAGTGGGCTCTATTTTGCAATCTGTTTTCCTGAGAGTGACAGAATTGGACTCAGATAAGTCCTCCCTGTACATGGTTCATCAGTCCCTTCTATTCAAACCTATATGTGATGCTGAAGTTTCTAGGTATACTTCCAGAGACTGGAGCCTCTGGCCTACCTATGTGCCAGGTGTGCATGGAATCTCGGTGGAGCTGCAACTCCTACCCTACAGATCAATGGACTCATCCAAGTCACCTGAAGAGGAGAAAATGATGGGTAACAGCCATCCCAGGGAATGGAGAGGGCCTGCATCTGCAGGCAGGATCATCCCACCCACCATATCCATGGGATATAAGCCCTCTCTCACTTGGAGGTGGAGTGGACATCACCATCTCAGTCCCCTCAGGATTGGGGGAAGAACTATGGACTAGAGTGGACTTGATGGTATTCTGTTGTACACATATGGTGATTCTAGCAATGGAAGAAATTATAACAATGAGGTGGATTCAGTGGCCTCTTGACACTTTTGGGGCAGGGAGGGGATGAGCAGTTGAAATACAGGGGCTTCTTTGGGATTTGGAGGTTGTCCTGAGTACTGTTGTGGCAACAGATGTAGGCCATTTTAAATCAGCACACACCACTCAGAACTGTGTGGGAGAGAGTGTGGTCTACGATGTGAACTGTGGTCTGTGGTAGGTGGCAAGGCCCCAGGATGTGTAAGTCCATTGAGGGTGGTGGACCACACTTGTGGGAGATGTTTGTGTGGGATGTGGTGGGAGGTGTGGGAGGTGGGCAACATGGGAATCCCAGTGGGTTCCGTGTAATATTTTAGGTAATCTAAGCACCTCTTAAAATATGTTTATATATATATAAATAACATTTTTGTAAGCAAATGCACTTATATATTTATATATCATTATACAAATAGTTGTATGTTTTGTGAAAATTTTGATTTTTACCCACAATAAAAAATAAATAAATTTAAAAAAAAACTACAAAAAAGCAAAAAAAAAAAAAAAAAAAAAAAAAGAATATTTTAAAATTAAAACAATAGAGATAATAAAAATTTACAAAATAGAAAATAATGGATGGGATAAAACTTAAAATATGGCTGTTGTTAAATGTTAACAAAGGAAAGATGTCTCTAACAAAAATCATGAAGCAATTAGTGTTAATATAGAGTATAATAACACACACAGACACACACAAATCAAAAATAACATTTTTGTAAGCAAATACACATATATGCATATATATTTATATATCATTTTGCAAATGTTTATATGTATTGTGAGAATTTTGATTTTTACCCATAATAAAATAAAATAAAATAAGCAAAAAAAAAAAAAAGTAAACGGTTATAAAAATTCAGAGAATGTATTTCTCAAAAAATCTTGAGTATTTGCTGAAAAATGTTTGCCAAGGATCTGAAAAATGAAAGAAAATAATAACATTTTCTAAAATTAAAAAATAAAAAAATTACTTAATTGAAATGGAAAACAAAAATGAGCCAGTCAATTTTAAAGAAATTGCATAGATAATCTAACTATTCCACTCCAGCAGACATAAGACTAATGTGAGTTTATAACTTGTTCTTAACAAAAAGAAAAAGAAAAAAATAACTCCACTATTTGATTTTGGAATGTAGTAATGATGAAAACTTTGTCTACCCCAATTTTATGCATGTATATGTGTATGTGTGTGAATATATTTCCCTATTTTTGAGAAAATATATGTGTCTAGCTTTTGATGGTAGATATAAATGTTCCATCTTGAAATAATGATTTATGGTTAGGTCTTAGTTTTATTTTTATCGGCAACTTAGTCTATTTTTTCTCTGTTGAATTGACATGATGAGTCAGAATTCCATTCAATATAATTCATCATATTAAGGGATTATCTAAGTGAAATCATATAAATGAGAAAAATGTGTTCACCAAAATTAACTCATTTCATGACTTCAAAAATAATGATGATAATCCCTTGGTATTAATGATTCAACTGGATAAAGACCTTGACCAAAGGAGGAAATATTAAATAAAAAATGTTTTTTTATGGCTAAGAGATTTCAAAGTGATTTGGGAGGTCGTTCCAGAGGTTATGCTTATGCACATTTTAGCAGGATCTCATTGACTGACACAGTAAATAATTCCCCAAACATCAGTGCTCCTGAGGGCTCTAGAGACATCAAGACACTATAGGCAGGGAAGACAATCTCAGGAATTCAGCAACCACTTGTCAGTGGACCTTACTTTGGAATATATGCCCCCCAATGTAACAGAGTTAGACTTATTTATAATTGCCCCACATATGGCTCTTCTGCCCCTTTTATTTGAACCTATAATTAGCACTATACTTGTTAAGTATATGGTCCAGAGACTTAAATTTTCTGGCTGTTCATATGTCAGTTTACCCCAAAATCTCAGCAGAGGTAAAGCATCTACTCTCCAGTTCATTAGCCTCATCCATGACTACTAACAAAAGGATGATGATGGACAACACCCATCCCCCCTAAAAAAGAGAGCATCTACAACTGCAAGCAAGACAGTTCCATCCATCTGCCCCATGGGATTTAAGTCTCCTCTCAATCACAAACAGAGCAGACATCATCATCCCCAAATCCTCAAGATTGAGGAATGAACATTGGATTAAAGTAGAATTATTATTATATATATATATATATATATATACATATTTTAATTTTTTGATGCCTTTCCCCCCCACATTTATTATTTTTTAAAATACTTCGATCACATAAATGTTACAGAGATTATATAGGGGATTTCCATATGCTCTGTTCCCCACACCTCACATTTTCCCACATTAGCAACATCTTTCAACAGTGTGGTACAATCATTGCAATTGAGAAACACATTTTGGAGCATTGCTACTAAGCATGAATTATAGTGTACGTTGTAGTTTACACTTTCTCCTATTTGACTCTGTAGGTTCTGACCGGATATATAATAGCCTGTATTTGTTGTTGTAATGTCATTCAGGATGATTCCCAAGTCCCAAAAATGCACCCCCATTACACCTGTTTTTCCCTCTACCTAACCCCAGAATATCGAGTCACTGACTCCACAACAGTGGTATTTCATCAATTGTTAGTATCACAGTAAGTCTGTAGTAGAATACTAGTAAATTTATTTTAGTCCAAAGTTTGTTTCCTAATCCTGAGGACTCTGGGATGGTGATGCCCATTCTACCATTAAAAGAGGGGGGCTTCAATCCCATACATCTGACGGATGGGACTCTCTTGCTTGCAGTTGTAGGCACTCTCAATTCCTTGGCGTGTTGTTTGTCCATCATCTCCTCCCTGTTAATTGTCCTGGTTTTGTCCATTGAACTAGACAGTAGGTGTTGCAACTCCATTGAGAGTCAGGGCTCACCTGACACATGGGCAGTCCAAAGATTTAAGTCTCTTGGATGTAAACCTACCAACTCTAGTACTAATAATAGGTTCAAATATAAGGACAGAAGAGTCATGAATAGAGAAACCGCTGCTCAGTCACAATGGGGAGCATAAATACCAGATTAAGGCCCACTGGCAAGGAAACAAATTCCTGAACTATCTGCCCTGACTATAGTGTCTGGATGTCTCCATATCCCAGAGGAGCTTTGCTGTTTGGGGTAGTATCTATTTTGGCTGTCAATGAGATCCTGTTTGAGATGCACATAAGCGCTACCTCTGGGATGGCCTCCCTACTCACTATGAAGTCTCTTAGCCATACAAACTCATTTGCCTTTAGCTTTTTCCCCCTTTTGATCAAGGTCTTTTTTTTCCAGATGCATTGCTTGTTGGTGCTTGGTAGCAATCCCTTGCTGCCAGGGAGGATCATCTGTGAGAGTTATGGCCCATGATGGGGGGGAGTTATTGCTTTAATATGCTGAGTTTGGCTTAGAGAGATGCCACACTTGAGCAACAAGAAGCTCCCCATAGGTAATTCTTAGGCATCCTATGTTACTAGGCTAAGTTTCCATTTCAAGAACAAAGGTTCATAAGCACAGTCATCAATATCAAGGGTTTTTCAAAGGACCAAACTCCTTCACAAGTCATTGTCCCTGTACATGGGGTATTCTTGTTGTTCCATTAGAGAATGTGGCAGAGCTCCCCAGACGGGAACTTGATATTCTTTTGGTTATTGTGTGACTCTCCACCCACGATGACAATGCCCCATGAACATTTGAACACATGTAAAAATGCCTTACATGTATACCAAGGTGAACTTCCTCCCATGTAGCCCCCTCACTGACACCCCACACCAATGATACTCCCCTGCCACAGTTGTAACCCTTCTGTGATCTAAAACCTCTTTAAAAATGAAGCCAATAAAATAGCCACATACAATTAATAAGAAAATGAAATAATGATAGTTTTATACATAAGAATTACAATACCAAACAAATTAATAAAAGGTAAAAACAAAATAATATTTTTAAAAATTTGGATATTAAAAATAATGAAAATATATTTAAAGAATAAAACTTTTTTTTAACATTTTGCCTTTCATCACGTAAGACAATGTCCTGTATGTACAGTGACATTTTCTTCCATTTATTTCCATAGTGGAACTTACTTTTTTTTCCCATTGTTTCTTCAAAGATGTTTTAGGACACAGTAAAGTCATGTACAGAATACAGGGGATTCCCATATATCCAACATCCTTCCCCTTTGCCACCTTCCCCTATTAATAACATTTGATGTGTGGATGGTACATTTGTTACAATTCATGCACAATTATTGAAACATAGCTACTAGCCATCATCAATGGTTTACATTTTGGTTGACATTTTGGACCATATACTTGTATAAAATCTGATAAAATTTAATGTGGCCTGTATCCATTGTTGGAAGAACATGCAGAACACTTCCATCAACCCCAAACTGCCCCCTGTTCCAGCTATTTTATTCCTCCCTTCTCCCCTTCAGGCCCATGGCTACCACCGGGCTTAACTATTTGAAAAACAAGATTCAAAATTACTTGCATCTTCACTGAGGGCTTGACACACTGGTCTGTCCTCCCCTATTAGGCACCGCCAATACTCTCAAGTGACTCCTGTATCTCTGTTTGAAAACATAGTGGGCCTCCCTAGGATGGGAGTTCAACACCTTCATGCTCATTTTGCGGGTCTGTACTCACTAATGCAACACACTATGCGAAAATGATCACTCACACACTCCCTAGAGTCTGCCCCAGGTGTGCCCTGGGGGGAAGGTAATGCATTCATATGCTGAATTTGGCCAAGAGAGAGGCCACATTTGAGCAATGAAGTGTCTCTAAAGAGGCAACCCTTAGGCACCCCATAACAGTAGGCTAAGTTTCAATATCTAGAGCAAAGGCTCATGAGCCTAGTCATCAATATCAAGGGCCCATCAATGGATCATCCTCCTTTGCCAGTCTCTGCCCCCGCACTTGGGGGACTGTTGCTGCTCCCTTAAAGAGGTTCATTAGGGAGATTGACCTATAGTTTTCCTTTCTTGTGGCATCTATAGCTTTGGAATTATCATGATGTTGGCATCATAGAATGAATTAGGCAATGCTTCTTATACTTCTAATTTTTGGAAGATTTTAAGCAGGATTGGTGTTAGTTCTTTCCTGAATATTTGGTAGAATTCATCTGTGAAGCCATCTAGTCCTGGGCTCTTTTAATTGGGAGGATTTGGATTACCGATTCAATCTCCCTATTTGTGATTGGTCTGTTGAGCTCATCAATTTCTTCTTTCATCAATGGAAGCTGCTTGTGTGTTTCTAGGAATTTGTTCATTTCCTCTAAATTATCCATCTTCTTGGCACATAATTTTTAAAATTCACCTCTTATTTCTGTGGGATCAGAGGTGATATCCTTTTCCTCATTTCTAATTTTGTGTATTTGCATCTTCTCCCTCTCTCTCTCTCTCTCTTTTTAACCGACCTAATGGATTGCAAATTTTGTTAATCATCTCGAAGAACCAGTTTTTGGTATTGTTCACTTTTACTATTGCTTTCTTATTTTCAATTTCATTTAGTTCTGCTCTGATCTGTGCTTATTTTAAAATTTCTTTTAATTTTTAAAAGATACTTAGATTACATAAATGTTATACAAAAAAATATAGGGATTCCCATATGCCCCACTCCCCACACCTCCCACATCCTCCCCACATAAACATCCTCCTTTAGTGTGACACATTCATTGCAATTGATACACACATCTTGGGCTTTGCCATTAAGCATGGACCATACTTCACATTGTAGTATACACTCTTTCCCACACAGTTCGGAATGTTATGTGATAATATAAAATGGCCTATATCTGTCAATGCAATGCCACCCATTATGATTCCCAAATCCTGAAAAAGCCCCCATATTACAATTATTTTTCCCTTTCCCTGCCCCCAGATGTGGCCACTGGCTCCACATCAATGTTGTAATTTCTTCCATTGCTAGAATCACAGTAGGTCTATAGCAGAATACCAGTAAATCCACTTAGTCCATAGCTCTTCCCCAAAACATGAGGATTCTGGGAGGGTGATGTCCACCCCACCTCCAATTGAGAGGGGGCTTATATTTCCATGGGGAAGATGAATGGGACTATCCTGCCTGCAGCTGTAGACTCTCTCCATTCCCTGGGATGGCCATTGTCCATCATCATCTACCTGCCAGTTTTCCTGTGTTGAATACAATGAGATGTAGAGTAGGTTTTGCAACTTTGCCAAGGTTCTGGGCCCAGCATTCACATGGACAGCACAAAGCCTTGAGTCTCTGGACAGCACAAACACCTACAAACTCCAGCACCAAGTATAGGTTTAAATAGAAGGGACAAATGAGTCATGTGCGGGGAAGACATAATTGAGTCCAACTCTTTCACTCTCAGGAGCACAAACTCGAAAGTAGGGCTCACTGGCAAGGCACCAAACTCCAGAGCTATCTGCCCTGACCATAGGATCTGGGTGTCTCCAGAGCCTTCAGGAGCCCCACTATTTGGGTATCCACTGTGGCTGTCTATAAGATCCTGCTGAGATGTGCGTAAGCGTTACATCTGGGATGACCTCCCAACTCACTTTGAAGTCTCTTAGCCATATAAACTCATTTGTCTTTACCCTTTCCCCCACTTATTTGCAGTCTTTTTCAAGTTGCATTTCTAGTTGGTGCTTGTTAGCAGTCTCTTGGTGCCAGGGAGGGTTGTCTTTGGGAGTCATGCCCCACACTGGGGGGAAGGTAATGCGATTGTATGCTGAATTTGGCCAAGAAAGAGGCCACATTGAGCAATGAAGTGTCTGTAAGGAGGCAACCCTTAGGCACCCCATAACAGTAGGCTAAGTTTAAATTTCTAGAGCCAATACTTATGAGCCTAGTCATCAATATCAAGGGCCCATCAGTGGATCATTCTCCTTTGTTAGTCACTGCTCCTGCAGTCGGAGGACTGTTGCTGCTCCCTTAAAGAATGTGGCAGAGTTCTCCAGGTTGGGAATTCCATATTCTCTTGATTATTCTGTGAGTCTCCACCCACTGTAACAATGCCCTGTGAACATTTGAACATTTTTACATACCTTATATGTATGCTCAGGTGAACTTCCTCCCATGCATCCCTCATCACTGACACCCCACACCAATGATCCTCCACCACCCCAGTTGTAACCCTTCTGTGATCCAAAGGCTCTTCAAAAATACAATAGCCAAATACAATTAATAGGAAAATGGAATGATAATGATAAGTGTAAATATAAGAAATAAAATATATAAAAATTTTAAAAAACTAAAAATACAATAAAATTAAAATATTTGGATATTTAAAAAAATGAAAAATATATTAAAAATTTTTTTTGACATTCTGCATTTTATCACTGCAATATCTTATGTCCAATCTGTACCCTGGCACTTTCCCCCAATCATTCCCCAGCGTCTCACTATTTTTCATTTTGTTTTCAAAAAAGTTTTAGGTCACAGCAAAGTCACACACAGAATACAGGAACTCTCTTATACCCAACATCCTCCCCCTTTCCTCCCCACCGCCCAAATTAATACCTTTTTATATGTGCATAGTACTTTTGTTATAATTGATATACAAATAGTGAAACATGGCTATTAAACATGGTCAATGGTTTATATGATTATTTACATTTTAGGCCATACACTTTCATAAATTTTGATATTTACTGTGTCCTGTGTCCATCATTGTAAGATCATTTAGAACACTTCCACTGCCCATGAAAAACCCCCTGTTCATTCTATTCTATTCTTCCCTCCACCTCTTCAGGGCCCACAGTGATCCCCTGTATTCCTTCCTTGGGTTAGAAGATCCATAGTTACATGCAACAAGACTCTGGTCTTGACACACTGGCTTGTCTTCCCCTATTAGGAACCGCCCATGCTCTTGAAAGACTCCCAACCTCTCTATTTGTGAACAAATCAGTCTTCCTGAAAATGGGAGTCCAACTCCTTCCTGAACATAATGTGGGTCTCCACCCACTGATATAACACATTATGACTGAATGATCACTCATACACTCCCTAGAAGCCTGCTCCAGGTGCACCCTGTCCCAAAGGCCCCCATCCAACACCCTAAACAGTAACAGGTCATTTTCATATTGCCATAAGAGCATTCTCAACTTTGTACTTTCAACCACATACCTGCTCCCTCTCACAACCCTCTCCCCAGTACTGTGGACATTCCAACCCACACTTTCCAATCTACCCACCTATCAAACCTGCACCACCTAACCCAATAATATCACAACGTTCCTGTCATATCCCTTACATATGCAACTACACACTTTCACCTTACCATAGATTACGTCCATATGGTTGTTGGCTCACAACCTTCTTCTCCCTTTCTGTTTCTTGTAAACCTATATTCCAGGCAATAGCTCTCTGAGTCTGCTCAATTTTCTTAATTCATACCAGTGAGGTCATGAAGCAATGCCTGGCTTGCTTCACTCAACATAAGGTCCTCAAGGTTCATTCAGGTTATCCTGTGTGTTAACACTTTATTCCTTCTCAATTGTATTTATGCACCCCATTTTGTTTATCCATTCTTCTGTTGATGGGCACTTGGGTTGATTCCAGCTTTTGGCAATAGTGAATAATTCTGCCATTAACACTGGTGTGCATATATCTGTTCCTGTCTTTCTACTTACTTTGGTGTTACTTTGTTGTTCTTTTTCTAATTCCTCCAGGTGTGCAGATCTTTATTTTTAGCTTTTTCTTCTTTTTTGATATATGCATTTATGGCTATGGATTTCCCTTTCAGTACCATTTTTTCCTGCATCCCATATGTTTTGATTTGTTGTGTTGTCATTTTCATTGGTTTCAAGGTAGTTACTGATTTCTTTTGCAATTTCCTTCTGACCCACAGTTTGTCTGTGAGTATGTTCTTTAACTTCCATATCTTTGTGCCTATTCTGGCTCTCTGGCCCTTACTGATTTCCAGCTTCATTCCATTGTAGTTAGAGAAATTACTTTGTATAATTTCAATCTTTCTTAATTTATTGCGAGTTGTTCTGTGGTCTAGCATGTGGTCTATTTTGGAGAATGATCTATATTCACTAGAGAAGAATGTATATCCCACTGAATTTGGGTGTAGTGTTCTGTATATGTCTTTTATGTCCAGCTCTTCTAATGTATTATTCAAAGTCTTTGTTTCATCATTAATTCTCTGTGAAGATGTTCTGTCTGATGGTGATAGTTGTGTATTAAAGTCCTCCACTGTAATTGTAGAGTTATCTATTTCTCCCCTTAATTTTTCCAGTGTTTTCCTCATGTATTTTGAGGCACTGTGGTTAGGTGCATAAATGTTTAGGATTGTTCTTTCTTCTTGAAAGTTTCCCCTTTTTAAAATATATAGTGTCCTCCTTTTTCTCTTACAATAGTTTTGCATTTAAAGTCTATTTTGTCCAATATTAATATAGCTACTCTTGGTTATTGTTTGCTTGTAAAATTGTTCTCCCACCACTCACTTTCAGCCTTCTTGAATACCTGGGTCTAAGGTGGGTATCTTGTAAATAGTATATAGATGGGTCATATTTCCTTATCAATTTTGCCAAGCTGTGTCTCTTGACTGATGAGTTTAGTCCATTAACATTCAATGTTATTATTGTCATGGAATTACTTAGATTAGCCATATTTTCTTTGGGTTTATGCATGTCATATATTGTTTTTATTACTCATTTTGTCTTTTTAGTTGTTCTTACACTCTCGTCCAACTCTCTTTCTGTTTTTTTTTTTTCCTTTCCATCTGCTGCAATACTCCCTTTAGTATTTCTTGAAGTGCAGGTTTCTCTGCTTGATTCAGATATACTGTGACTAATTCTATCCTCTGCCTGTTCAAATCTGCTGTTCTGTGCTTCCATTGTATTTTTCATTTCTTGGATTGCGCCACTCATCACCATCATATCTGTTATCTTTTTAGTTATGTTTACAATTTCTTCAGTATGTTCTCCCAGGTTCTTTTTAATATCCTTAAGCTCTTAATTCACTTCATTAAGTTGATTCATGTTATTTGTTTGGACAACTCTGATTAGTTTTTCCATGTTGTGCATCTTCTCTTGCTTTTCAGTTTGTTCATTGGACTTGTCCATGTCTTCCTGTTTCTTATTTGGCTTGTAATTTTTTTTGGTATCTAGTCATCTGTTTATCTTGGTGTGTTTATTGAGTTGATTGGCTTCTCTCTCTCCTCTATGGTTTTATTTTGTTTTTGAGTGTGGTAAGGTTTCACTTTGACACCAGAGACCTTGTATATGTTAAGCAGGAGCTCTTCCACTGAGCTAATATGCCTTCTCAGGGTAGCAAGCCTTTTCAGAAACCTATCAGCCTCTATTCTTTCCCTGTTATTGCTGCCTCTTTTCTGATGTAAATTCTCTCTTTATCTAGGCTGCTAGGTATAACAGTCAGCCTGAGGAGGTCCCCCTCCCTTATCCCTGTCATATCAGGGTCCCTTCCAAGTGGGTCTAGGCTGGCTAAAATTCCCACAAATAGAACTTTCTCCACACTCTCAGACCCCTCCTCCTCTCAAGGATGTCACTGCCACAATCTTTTTGGAGGAGGAAGTTGGCAACTCCACTTAGGCTGTTTGTCTTGAGGGTGGGATATAATCACCACTTCCAGCCACTGGCAGGAGAAACTCAAGATTTTTCACTGACTCTCTTTTCTTTCTAGCACCCTCCTAGGTGACACAGAGCACCCCTCCCCTATCTCCATATATCTTCAGGTGCTGGAAGGGAGAAGGAAGTCTGTTCTCCTCTTAGTCAGATACCTTTTCAGAGGAGTTTACCCTCTCCTGATATATCAGGGATGGTAGAAAGGAGCCCTTCCCAGTGGCCAGAAGGATCAATAACTCACACTTTGCTGTTTTGGCTTCCTCCTTTCTGTCCCCGACTCTCCTGTTAGTTGTGAAGCAGTGTCTTGTTCTGCTGTATCCCAAAGCAGGTCACCAAAGCAGCCCTAGACTCCATCTTTTAGTTGTTTTAGTAAGAGCTAAGCTTTACCTGTCTACAACATTGGCCATGTTCCCCAATGTTTTCTGATATTACATATTTTTAATGAAAAATAACACCATGCATTTTTTTTTTCTCAATCATGCTTCAGTGCAGCAATTGAACAGGACATATTTCACTAAGGCAATTTGGTGCTGGGTATCTAGGAATTCCTCCCATGCCCCCACCCCAGTATAATTCAGAACTGATCCACCATGGAAGCTTTCTCTACAGGAAGGTAGAAAATGGATGCTAAAAAGATGAAGCAGAGAAAGTGGGCTGCACTCACTTTCATCATTTTGATTCATACCATCTACGGTCAAATGGAGACAGGACTGATGTATGCCTTCTCCACTTTCCCCTTTCAAATCACGGAAGGGCATCTCCAACTGACCAAACAGGTAATATATAGAAGACCAAGGAAGAAAGGGAATCTGGAGAATCATGGTTGTAGTTTTCTGACTTTTGAAGGATGATGGAGTGGAGTTTCAGTGAGAAAACCCATAGTATTCATCACACATAGAGAATTACTAACACTAAATTTATTATGCTTTTTGGTTACTGCTAGAGCAGTAGAAAGAGGGAGTAACAGGTAGGAACTATGAAAAGCATCAGGAAATTTGCTTGCATCTATATTGTATTTCTTTATAAAAATTATTAGGTTAAACATTGTATAATTTTGAGTAAGATAAACATAGATATTAGGTATCTGCATGTTCTGCATGTTCATTGCATTATTCCTACACTTGACTGTATATTTTATATATTTTAGGATAAACTAAACATTTATTCTTTAGATGAAAGTATTATGACTTTGGAAAATATCTTTTGTGTCTAATTGAAGATTAATAATGCACTGTAAACTTAAATTTACTTATTTATAAGTATAATTATTTATAATTATTTACTTGGGTCCTTGATATCCTTTATATTCAAAAGATCTCTCTGTATAGACAAATTATGACCCATTATAAAGTTTAAACATGAAATAAATGCTGTCAGCATATTTCTAGAAGTGATAATCTGCCATATTTGTTTAAAAATATGCTTGATTCCTTGCAATTAATGATAGTGTGATTACATTTTAAAATGGATATTTGTGCTTTTTTATCCAATACTTATGAATCAGTCTAATATCTTCTGCTTCTTAATTTTCATTAAACCAGTCTGACTACTTGCCTTTATCTTAGGACAACAGGATACAGTTTACTGTTTTAATGTTAAAAGCTTATCATACAACTAGTAATCTTTGTTCATGAAGCATAGGTGGGATACGGTTAACTTGTTTTATGTATAGTTTAGAAGGTGTTAAGTTTACTGCTCTGAGAATCATTTCTCTGCCATGCATCACCATGGTGACCACACAAGTTTGTCTCCTTTAAGTTTTCTAAAGAAGGGTCCTTACTGATCCTTGAGAATTTCCCTGAATTCCTTTAATAGATAAACAAACCAATTAACTGCAGGTTACAAGGGAGCTAAATAAAGTTTTAACTCATGATAATTGGGAGGTTATTTAACAAGGCTCTTATGGTGCTCAGCTTTGCCAAAGCTCATTAAAATTTTTCTGCCACAATCCCAGGCGCCTGATTTAATAAATCTCTGAATATTGTTCTTCCAATTAACATCCTTCCGTCCCATGCTTGGACCAGAGACACAAAGTTACCAGCAATTAATGCTTGGCTGTCTTTGTTAGTGGATACAGTATCCCCATGGGTGTAGAATTATATAGATTTCAGGGTAGTTGAAAGTTCTAGTGTGCTTCAACTTATTTTTAAAACTTTTGTTAAACACATATTGAGTAATAGAAGATACCACAGGCCCCCTCATCATATTTTAGAATGTATATAAATTAAAATATCCATAATTGTAAGTCCAATAAGCCTATTGATGCAATCATTGGTAGTGATCATGCAGGAACCTCTCAAATATAAATGGTTGGGGGTGCTATTATTCTTAGTTTCTCTTTGCTTCTTAAGAGTTTATTATGCAAGCACTTAAAGAAACTAAACAAAAATTCATTAGCCAATTATTTAACTCAGTTACTATATTTATAGACAATAAGATAGAGTTGTTAGACTATTTCATTTCTGAGATCAGTTTCATCTTTTAATTTAATTTTCTTTATTAAGTTTCAATGATAGATATCCTATAAGGTATTGGAGAGCACTGACAGGGTGGATTAATGTAAATGATGAGGATAATTATCCAGGGCCTCAGAATCACAACTTCTTAGCTTTGAGTCTCTATAACCCCTGATTTGAAGATCTTCTTGAGAGAAATATACACAACGTCAATGACAAGCAAATAAATCCTTTTTTAAAAACATAATTTATTTGTTTGTTTGATTTTTTCAAATTCTCAATTTAGTTGCTTAAAGATCTGGACTAGATGCTAACCAGGCTAAATTCCCTCTTTGCCCATTTCAGACTAAATTGAGAGACAAGTTCAACTCTCATATATATATCCTAGGGCCCAAGTGCATGAAATTTATTATTTCTTATAGCTAGAAATGGAGTTGATGGTCCAGGTTAGTCATGCAATAATTGTTTTTATTTAAAATTTTATTTTTATATCAATTTTACAAGTTACTTAGTTAACATAAGATAATTACGATAATAAATCTGCTATAGTTAGTGGTGACACCTCCTCCCTTAATTTTTTTCATTCCTCAATCTTGAGGGATTTGGGATGAGGTCTACTCTGACTGCTTCAGGCTGAGAAGGGATGTAGCTATTATCAATTGTTATTCCAATTCACAGGAATGGAATCGTTTTGCTTGCAGTTGAAAATATTCCTCAGTTTGGGGATGGGACTGGTCCATCATCATCCTATTGTTAGTTGTCCAAGGCAGGCCTGGAGGCTAGGAGTTGGCCACGGATCTGCTGGGTTTCAGGGCTCAACCAGGATAAGGACAACCCAAAGGTTTTAAGTCTCTGAGAAATATACTTAACAGGTACTTTGAAAATGATAGATTCAAATAAAAGAAGTAGAAGAATCATGATTAAGGGATTTATAAATCAGTATAATTATGTTATATTTGGGAATTAACTTTTCCTATATTCCCAGATAGTGCCCACCAAAAGAGTGTTGATTTTATGTGGCTGTGTGGCTTGCCTATGGTGTCTAGAAGTCCCTAGGGCCATCAGGGGCACTTTTGTTTGAGGCTTTGTTTCCTGTGGCAGTTTGTGACATCTGGCTGAGATCTGCATAAGCATAATCTCAGCAATGACCTCCAAACTCACCTTGAAATCTCTTAGCCATAAAACTAATTTATTTGGCATTTTTCCTTTTTGACCAAGGTCATTCTGATTTTGCTAGATAGTTTTGTTATTTTTAATATGGTTGCACATGTTTACATATCCAGCAACCATTCTGAGATTTTGTTGGTTCCTAGCTAACTATGTCATTGTGAAACATTTTTTTAAAAATTTACAGTTGACTTATTTGCGGATATGTCTTTTTCAAAATTTTTATACCCCAGATTATTGTGGTTTAACCATTTTTCATTTATTTACATGACATTTTCATTTCTTCCTTGAAAAATGCTTATTCAAATATTTTACTCATTTTTTCCTAGAATTTTTCTGCCTTTACTTTATTAATTTGTCAAAGTTAGCTATGTATTCAAGAGACTAGTTGTTTATGCAACCTCAACTCAACGGACATTAATCTCATACATGCAATATACTCATTTTGTTTCCCTCCCTGGGATTCTGTTTTCATACTGAGACAGCAAACATCATTGGATATGCTTGGCATCCCTTCATATGCAAGATAGAAATGAGGAATTAAGAGTTGATATCCCATGGATAATTGTTTTCCCTTTTCTTGCCCGGGAGGACTCTCTGCATGAACATTAAATGGGTTTTCAGAAAATGATGACATGAAATGAAGCTATTAGTGGCACTTTGTTGTGGCCAGCTGGGAATGCACTTACAGTCCTTTCTTCCTGCCCTTTCTCCTTTATCCCTGCTCTCATATATGTTTCTTGCTAATGACGTAGTAGTACCTAAGGCTTTTGCTCAAGCTCTGCTTTTGGGGCATTGTAAACAAGATGATCTGTTAGGAGGAGTGGCCCTGAGAGTAGACCCTCAAGATGAGACACAATTGTTGGTTGTGAGCGGAGTGGATACACCTGGTATGTAGGGGGCTAAACTTTTGGTTAAATGAAATGTGTAAATTAGGGATATGTGGTAGATGTAGCAATTTAATGGGATGAGGGCAATAAAAATTGTAAGGATTTCCTAGTAATCTGCATGTTGTTAATAATCACTTAAAATTGAAAAGAAGAAATTATTACTTTAAATCAGCCAATTGTTATTCCAATTCAAGACATTCTAAAAAAAAAAAACCAAAAAACAACAGAGAGCCACTGAAGCAGCTATTGGAAGCCTCTCATATTCAGTCATAAGGGAGAATATGACAAAAATTATGTTCCAAGAATTAATTGTAAGCATGGCAGAGCTGCATTAAAGATCAATTCATCTTTCCATCAGGTGTATTGTATCAAAATCAGGGTGCTGATAGGAAAAGAGTAGGACCCTAAACCGAAGTCATAACCATTTAGGTGGGAGAAGTAAGTCTGAAAATTATGAATCTTTTTTTTTCTAAAGCTTCAAGTACATTAGAGACAACCATTCCTTTTGCCAAAGGAAAACGATTTCTCTTTCCCTGTTATTTTATGCAATAGGTAACTTGAAGCAGGTGTAATAAAGAATGACATTCGTTCAGGAACCTCCCCATATTTTTCCTCATTGATCCAGCCTGTTGACAAGGATCAGTTCTCTATGAACTTGAGAAGAGGGTTGCTATAACAAATTCCATGCACTAGTGGCCTTAAGCAGCAGGCATTTGTTTTCACATTGTTTTGGAGGCTTGAAGTCCAAAATCAAGATGTCAGGAGCATCATGATTTCTCCAGTGTCTATAATGTTTTGTTAGAGGCTCATGGGCAATTGATAATTCAATCTCTGCCTCTATCACATGGCCATGCCTGTTTCTTCATCTCTCTCTTCAGGTCTTCAAATTATATCTTTTGATAAAAGCCTAGTCATATTGGATTAAGTTATACCTGGCTTTGGTTTAACCTTGGCTTAACTAAAATCATCTTCAAATATCCTATTTTAAAATGAACCCATATCATTAAGCCTTGGGGTTAGGCTTGAACACACCTTCATAGTGGATATACGTAATACCCCTCTTGTGCACCACCTATGATTCTCTCTATCCCATTTGTTGCTAGGTCCTTGGAGCTCATGCCCCATCCAGCTCAAAATCTCTGCTGACCAATTCTGATGTTTCTCTGTGCCTGGCCCCTTTATCTGGCCTTCTTCCACAAGGTAAAAATATCAAAGAACTTAATGTCTGTAAATGTGCAACCTGAAAGTGTGGGGAGATGATTTTCTACAGGGAAAAATGTTGGATAATGGGGGCAAGATAAAGTTGAGCAGTTTTTATGAATTTTGCAAGATGGTTCTGTGTGGTAGTCATAAATTACATTTATTAATTTATCTATTTTTATTTTTGTTCATTAGTTGCATTTAGCTGAGTCTTATTTTGTAAGAAACCTTCATGGCATCCTCTAATCTTCCCTGCCTCACTTTTTGCTTTACAAAATGCTGCTTCACTGGAATGGCAACCCACAACCAAATAAAACCTGAACCAATTACCCAGGACTCTGCTTTACGGGGAACCTAGAGAATGGAAATTTGTTTCTGAAATTTGATTTCTGCCCATTAATCTATCATTTTCTATTGTCTTACTGTCAGGGGAATACCTGCAAATTTGTTCTACTTATTTAACATTGTTCTCTCCTTTTTTGACCTTTTTTGCATTGATAAAAATGTTCATAGCTTACCAATTACACTTAAGTTGACTAGTTTTGGATTTTGTTTATCACTATAATAAATTTGGTCATTTGGAGAAAAATATAAATAAAACAATTTTGAATCATCAATTCAGGAGCAGTTATTTGAGAATTCATTAATGTCACTCTCAAATATGTAACATTTTCTGGCAAAAACCTCTCTTGATTCCCTTTATTTTAAATACTTCTTGGTGGGTTTTTAATTATGTTAAAAGCACATGTTGACTTGTCACCCAACATGAAATCTAACAACTTAATAGTAATTTGCAAATGTAATATAGCATTTTTCTAGCTCTTTCCCCTTCTTCTCCCCACAAGAAGAAGCCAAAATATTTTGCCTAGTATTCAGAATCAACTTGTTGCCTTTCCATGTAGCCACATCTCATCTAAATATTGATATTAAAGCATCTTTTGTTTAATTTTAATGTCATAAAATTTTAGAATTTAACCTTACTGAATATACTCTTTGGATATTGTATTACAGAAATTCACCTCAAATTTTTTTATGGCTGCAGTGAATTGATTTTGACTGTTGTAAAATATTCCGTTGTTTGAAAACACTACAAATCATTGATCAATTTTTCTTTGGATATATCTTTAGTCTTTCCATATATATCTGTATGGAAGAGGGTTGTGAAAAACCCCTCATATATATCCTAGTGTAATTGGAGAATATTGCCCTTGAATGCAGACACAAGAACATAAGTGATTGACTGAAAGGAAAGTGAATTTTCAATATATAAGATAGTGCCCATTTTTCCCCAAAGTCATTATACCAGCTTGCATTCTCATCAGCAATGCTGAATAGTTCTACCCATGCACATGCTTACAAATATTTTATATTTTCTAAATATTTTATTTTTTTTCTTTTAGAATGGGGCTAAAATTCCATCCTTGACTATTATTTCAGAAGATTATCAGTCATGTTGGTCTCCTTTTCTACTAAATAGCTGCTTATATTTTTTCTTAGAAGAGATCAAAAAGAGGGATGATTTTCTCTTTAGTATTTTGTTTTATTTTGCTGTAATTTAGACATAATTTTTAATTTCTTAATAAACATGAAAGTACAGAGAAATGTATAAGGAATTACCATGAACCCATCAAATGTTGCTTTGTCTCTGCCCACCTCAACACACCTACAGGCTCTTAATTCTTTGGAAGTATTTAAAGCAAATCTTACATATCTTACCACTCCTTTATTGTGCATCACTTCTAATTTATAGTCAAACTCCCAGTTTTATATAATCATAACTTATCATGCTAAGAAAATTGATAGTATTTCCACAGTATCTCAATCAGAAAATATGATTATGTAAACCCTTTTTACAAAGGGTTTATTTGGATCAAGATATAAAATACTGAGTTATTCTTATGTTTCCATAGGTTGGGATGGTGAATGACTGTATAATATAGGAATCTTTTGAGTGTGCTCTCAGCCCCACCACATGTGTTCAGCCCCCAATGAAGGCCAATCTATCCATGTGCAAAAGGCTAGAAGTGTCACAGAAAGAAAACTTCTGGCAGAAGCCCTCAAGCAACCACTGGTGAAAGTCAATCAATTTCAAAGTGTTTCAATAGTCTCATCAGTTGTCAGGGATGATTCTGAGGAGTTTATTCATACATTTTAGCCAAGGTGAGCCATGGGTTAGACTGTGTTTGCTAACTGTGATTATTTTCATAATAAGGCACACTTTATCAACCCTCTGTCAATTGCTTATGCACCTACCATCAAACAATCTACTTCATACCCCTAACTCAGTGTCTGCTTCTGGGAAATTTTCTAAGCTTAGACAAACTTGAACTGCACCACTCTATAATGATGCTACTGAAATCTTAAAAACTTTGTTCTATACAGTGATGCATATTATTTATTTTATTTACTTCTGCCTGATTTCACTTAAAATGTTCTTCCTCAACTCCTCCATTTTTTGATATTATTTAATTTATGAGAACTAGTAATTAAACTAGAGGCTTAATTTGGTTCTAGTTCTGGCTCAATTGTACTGTCCAAGGCTACTATCAAGTCTCCAAGAGTCAGCTCATCCTACAGGGCAGTTAGTAATCACCCAGAGCTATCCGAAGCACCTGTTTGGGTGGCCCAGGAGACCAAATGACTGGAAGATAATGGAAGAAGGAGACTGCATATCTGCAGTGAAGGTTCCTGAGTAAAGTTTTCCATACAGTGGAAGTCAGTGTCCATCCTCCACTGGTGTTGTAAGCCACCTCAGGATTTATTCTGTGGATGGAGTTGGACGTCCATTTCCCAAAAATGGGAGAGGAAGAGATGGTTGGGCACCAATTTCAGCTACTGATTAGTACATTCAGCTGGCTAAAAACTAATCCTAAGAACAGCTAAAGTTTGAACCTGTCCAAGTAAGAAAGAGGCCAGTAATCACCATTTTAGTTCCACTGCTAGCATAAGTGGAAGCAGGGGTGATTAAAAACCACAGTGATGGTAGGGACTAGCTTCTTTCCAGCCAGATCTGATTGCAGCCCTAGCCTAGGCTCCAGCCACCACTCCTGCAGGGAGGAAGCTAGATGAGGGGTTCTGAACCAGCCTCTCTGAGCAATTGCAGGTGCTTTTAAACAGCATAGACAGGATAGTTGGACAGCTTAGGATCCATCCCCACACACCAATAGGATAGAAGAGGAACTGTTTCCTCAGCCTCTCTAGGAAACTGCAAGTGCTTTTGGCCCACACAAACTGTTTATTCTTAGCACCTGGTACTCCATCCCCACCCTCCAATAAGTTAGGAGGCGGCTGGTGTTTCTTCAGCCTGCATGAACTGGACTGCTGAAAACAAGTAGCTCCACCTCACTCTCATAGGACAAGAGGGGGGTGATGATCCCTAGACTCTCTGGCAACTGCAGGCACTTTCAGCATGCACTAACTGAAATGTTGAGAGCCTGTGGCTCCACACTCACTCCATAATAGGATAGATGAGGTCTGGGGTTTCCTAAGCCTCTCCAGGACACTGCAAGCACATTTGACTTGCACAGACTGTACTGTTGGGTGCCTGTGGCTCCACATCTACCCCCTAATATGATAGAAGGTGACTGGTCTTCCCTCAGCTCTGTGGGCACAAGCATATGCTTTTGGACCACAAAGATTGATTTGTTGGATACCTGTGATTCCATCCCCACCCCTTAAAAAGCAGAAGAAACAGTACTACTTTAGCCTATCAGGACAGCTGCAAGTATATTTGGCTCACATGGATTAGATTCTTGGACACTCCAGAGGGTCTATCCCCATCCCTGGTAGGGGAGGAGGGAGGGCAGGGCTATGTCAGTCTAGCTGGTCAGTATTCCTCCATACAGCTTAATTTCCTGCCCATACTGCAGCTCCTTCCCTGCCCCAAGCAGGGGAAGAAGTGGCATGAAGTTTCATCAATCTCTACAGGAAACTACAGGTGGTATTGGCATGTATGACTTGGAGTGCTATACAAAGCTGCAGCTCTAACACTACCCCTGGAAGGGGAGAAAGGTGGGAGAAGATTTATTGGCTCCTGGGGCAATGTAGGGAGCTTCAACCTCCACAGATTACAACTGTGGAGTTGTACAATAGTACAACCAACCACATCCTCAGCTCCTACAATACAACCAGCAAGGGAGAAAAGGACAAGAAAGCCCTAAATGAAAAGAGAAATTGCATTCAAAATAAATACATCTAGTAAGCCAGATGCCAACACACCAACAAAAAATTTAAATTCATACCAAGAAACAGGAAGATATGACCCAGTCAAAGGAAGAAGATAAGCATTCAGATGACATAAAGAAATTGAGAAAACTAATAATGGGTGTTCAAACAAATCTCCTTATAAATTCAATGAGATGGCTAAAGAGATTAAGGATGTTAAGAAAACACTTTGTGAGCACAAAGAAGAATTTGAAAGGATACATAGAAAAATAGCACATCTTATTGTTAAGAAAGGGACAATAAATGAAATAAAAAATACACTGGAGGCATATAACAGCAGATTTGAAGGTGCGAAATAATGGATCAATGAAATTGAAGACATGGCCTCTGAAAGCAAATGTACAAAAGAACAGATGAAGAAAGGAATGGAAAAAATTGAATAGGGTCTCAGGAAACTAAATAATGGTGAAATACATGCAAACATATTTGTAATGGGTGTCCCAGAGGGGAAGAGAAAGGAGCAGGGGCAGAAGGAATATTTGAAGAAACAATGGTAGAGAATTTCACAAGCTTATTGAAAGACATAGATATGCATGTCCAAGAAGCACAATGTACTCCCATGCAAATAAATCTGAATATACCTACATGAGAACATAATAATCAGAAGGTAAAATGCCAAAGACAAAAAGAATTCTGAGAACAGTAAAGGAAAATTAATGTATCATGTATAAGGAATACACAATAATATTAAGTGTCACTGTTTCATCAGAAACCATGAAGGCAAGAAGGCAGTGGTATGATATTATTAAAATACTACGAGAGAAAAGTTGCCAGTCAAGAATCTTATATCCAACAATATTGTCTTTCAAAAACGAGGGTGAGTTTAGCATATTCACATATAAAAAGGAACTGAGGAAGTTTGTAACTAAGAGACTGGCTTTGCAGGAAATATTAAAAGGAGTGCTACAGCCTGAAAAGAAAATAACAGGAGAGTAAAGCTTAGAAGCGAGTCTATAAATGAAGATTATATAAGTGAAAGTAACAAAAATGTAAACAGAATAGGGAAAACTGACTATTACAGATAAAACCCAAAGGTCAAAATGGGTGAAATAAGAACTGCCTTTACAGTAATAACATTGAATGTTAACTGATTAAAATTCCCAATCAAAGTACAAACTGGTGGAATGAATAAGAATATATGAGCCATCCATCTCCTGTCTATAAGAAATTCATCTTAGACATAGGATACAAATAGATTGAAAGTGAAAGGATGGGAGGAGGCAAGATGGCATTAGTGTAGGAGGGCGCACACTGCAAGCTGCCAGAGCAAGGCGGATTGTGGATGAGGTCCTGCCAGGGGTTCTGTGCTGTGCACGCGTGGAGTGAGAAGCTTGGGACATCTATCTGCGTGGATCAGCAGCGCGGACCGAACGGTGGAGATTCATGAGTTTTGAGGCTGCCGGTGGAGGTTGGCACAGACTGCTGAGCCCCGCGGTTAGGGAAAAAAAAATGAAACGGCCATTTGGAGCCGCGGGCGGACTGAAAAAGTTTTATTTTCTGGGGATCTGGCTGCCTGGTGCCCCTTGGACCTTGTGTGAACAGAGCAAACGAGCTAATCAGCACCCAGTTAACCGGAGGGGGGATTTTGGTCGGGGAACTGAGCTGATTTCCCTAGCCACCCAGGGATAAGAACCGGGCCGCTGCGGAGCCAGGAGGAAGGGACACTTCCCAGAAAAGGGAGGGTTCGGTTGGAAGACAGGGAAGGGTATTTTATATTTTTAGACATTGATCTGGCTGCATGCACCGCCCCATAGCTTTGGGGAGCAGATAAGCCGACCTGAAGCAGCATCAGGCTGAGAACAGATGCGAATCTGCACTCAAACTGATTTACTGAGCAGCCCGGTGACGCTGGAGCTCGGCGCCAGAAGGGGCGGAATCCGCCATCTTTAGCAATCCTCACTGACTAACATCAGAGCTTCAGCTAACCTGGGGAGTCTGGAAAGTGGAACGTGCTTGATTAATTTCCACGGGCCCAGCTACGGTCCCTCCGTAAGGGGGTTGGTCTAGAGGAGGAATTATTTTGGGTCCTGTATTTGGCTAAAAAAAAAAAAAAAAGTGAGGTCACCTCAACAAATGAAAAATAAATTCTTTTTAATTTAGTTTAATAGTTAAAGCTGCTTCAGGACCTGCAAATAGAACCCTGTGGGGAAATTCACTGATAAACACAAGTAGGCAGGAAGGATCGACGTGGACCCTAGGGGAATAATTTACCCCCTTAGCTCTGTTTGACTGCTTGCCTGTGTGGATCTTTGGTTTCTCTCTGTTACTTTCTGGTCTATTGCTATTATTCCTGTTTTCCTCCCCCCTTCCTTTTTCCTTCTATTTTTTTTTTTTTTTTAAATAGGCGCTGCCAGTTGGTCGCTTCTTTACTGGGCTTCTTATTCAGTAATTTCCCACTCGCTGTATATATTGATTCTGTATTATAAACTACCACTTATTCTTCCTGCATCTTTCTGCCTTCTGTTTTCTGTTGAGGCTCTTAGAGACAACATTATTTCATAGGCCCACAACTTAAGGGTTTCAATTTCTATCCCATCTATTTTGTTTTCTTCTTCTTCTTTTTTCTTTTTTTTTTTTTATTAGTATTAGCTTTTTCCTTTCAGACCTTTCTCTACTATTTCTCTCCCTCCTCATAATTCTAGCCTTCTAAATCACTATATATATATATTCCTCCATTTGTTTTCCCAGTCCATTGTAGGAACTCCATATTATTTCCTAGTACTCTACACTGCCTGCACAAGTTAAATATTCATCTCATTAAGTCTCATTTTGCCTCTCTTCTAACTTTTAACAATATTTCTATTATCCTTCTGCCTTCCTTACATCTTTTGATTCCTCTGGCCCTAACCTTTTGCCTTCAAGGGAACATAGAAAGAAGCAAGGAAATAATATAAGAAGAAAAACTGCCAAAGAGAAAACTTAACTCACACGCAGAACCAACAGCTAAATAAAATTCTAAAGCATAGAGAAAAGCTAATCAACTGAACAAACCCATCAAGATAATATGATGACCAGACGGCAACAGAAAAATACAAATGACTCTGAGAAACTGGAAAACATGGACCAGTCCAGTGCACAAAATAAAAACCAGGAAGCAATGCAGTACATCAAACAACTAATCAAAGCTATCCAAACAAATATCATGGACCAACGTAATGAACTGAAGGAAGAGATTAAGGATATAAAGAAGACACTGGGAGAACATACTGAAGAAATAGCTAACACACTTAAAAAGGTAATGG
>JAKSZT010054437.1:1223044-1317255 GCA_026826555.1 Tolypeutes matacus | reverse complement strand
AAGTGGACATCACCATCCCAGTCCCCTCAGGATTGGGGGAAGAACTATGGACTAGAGTGGACTTGATGGTATTCTCTTGTTCACATATGGTGATTCTAGCAATGCAAGAAATTATAACAATGAGGTGGAGCCAGTGGCCACTTGACACTTTTGGGGTAGGGAGGGGATGAGCAGTTGAAATACAGGGGCTTCTTTGAGAGTTGGAGTTTATCCTGAGTACTGTTGTGGCAACGGATGTAGGTCATTTTAAATTAGTGCACACCACTCAGAACTGAGTGGGAGAGAGTGTGGTCTACAGTGTGAACTGTGGTCTTTGGTTGGTGGCAAGGCTCCAGGATGTGTAAGTTCATTGAGGGTGGTGGGCCACACTTTGGGACATGTTTGTGTGGGATGTGGTGGGTGGTGTGGGAGGTGGGCAACATGGGAATCCCAGTGAGTTCCGTGTAATATTTTGGGTAATCTAAGCACCTCTTAAAATATATGTATATATATATATAAATAACATTTTTGTAAGCAAATACACATATATGCATATATATATTTGTATATCATTTTGCAAATGTTTTTATGTATTGTGAGAATTTTGATTTTTACCCATAATAAAAAAAAAAAAAAAAAAACAGAACCAGATGAGAGCAATGCCCATTATTTTCATGTGGTCATTGCTAGCTCCCAAGATTACCCCTTTGAGGGAAGGACTTTTAAAGACATCACCATTGAACTATTCCTTCCAGAAGAATACTCAATGGCAACCCCCAAAGTATGTTTCATGAACAAAATTTATCACCCTAATGTAGACAAGTTGGGAAGAACATGTTTATATATTTTGAAAGCTAAGTGGTCCCCAGCACTGTAGAACTGCACACTTCTACTATCCATCCAGACTTTGTTAAGTGCTCTGGAATCAAATGATCCATTAGCAAATGATATAGTGGAGCAGTGGAAGACCAATTAAGCGCCAGCCATAAAAACATCTAGAGCTTAGACTAGGCTATATGCTATGAATAATATTTAAATTGATCTGATCATGAAGTGTGCATCTCCTGTTCTGCTAAGACTGCTGTCTTTTCTGTTTGCATTTAAGGGACAGAGTCTTAGAACCATTACAGAATAGAAGTCCAGATATCTTCAATCTTTTCATGGTTAAATGCAAATTAGCAAATCTATGTCTTCTCCTGACTCACGGTTGTAAATCATGAGCCAGAGGCTAGAAATATCATCTGGTCTGTTGTGGAATATTTAAAAGCAGTGACCCCTCCCATGCTTTTATTAATTTCACCATAATAGCTGAAGTACAACGTACTGTGAATGAAGGTAGTTGTCAGGGTTAGCTGCAGGGGTGTGGGTATTTTATTTTTGAGGAGGGGAGGGAAGTAGTTTTATTTTAATTTTATGAGCTCCCCCCATTTATGGTAATCTAATTAAATGTATTGGTTAAAGGCAGCTAACCAGTTGTTCTTTAGAATATATCCTCTAGCAATGTCTCACTTTATTTAGATGCTGTAGATAGACAAACTTGATTGAACCAAAATGCGAACATAAGCAAACATCACAGACATCACTAATAACATTGTGACTTTGCTGTTGATTGTTGAATTCTCCTTCAAAAAATAGCTTGTTACTCTTTTACATGACTTGTTCGCTTGTCTGGAAACTTTTGTAAATCTTATGTTTAAGTAAAACATTTTTTGTTATTCTAAAAAAAAAAAAGAAAGTGAAAGGATGAAAAAAGATATTCAATGCATGCAATAACCAAAAAAAAAAAAAAAAAGATGGAATATCTATATTTCTATCAGATGAAATAAACATTAAAAACAACAGTATTAGAGACAAGGAAGGACATTATATAATATAAAAAGGGCAATTCACCAAAAGAAATAACAATCATAAATGTATATACACCTAACCAGGTTGCCCCAAATTACATCAGGCAAACACTTGCGAAACTGGAGGGAGAAAAAGATGTCTATACAATAATAAATGTGGACTTCAATACAACACTCTCAGCATTGTATAGAACATCTGGGCAGAGAATCAATAAAAAAACAGATATCTTGAATAATATGATAAGGACTAAATTTGTTAGAAATATACAGGACATTGTACCCCAAAAGAGCAGGATATACATTCTTCTCAAGTGCTCATGGAACTTTTTCTAGAATAAACTATATGGTGAGTCACAAAACAAGTCTCAGTAAGTTCAACAAGATAGAAATTATACAAGCACTTTCTCTGATCATAATGGAATAAAATTGGAAAACAGCAACATGCATAAAAGAGGGAAAATTCACAAATATATGGAGATTAAACAACACACTGTTAAACAATCATTGGATCAAAGAAGAAATTGTGAGATAAATCTATAAATATTTCAAGACAAAGAAAATGAGAACACAAAATATCAGAACCTATAGAATGTAGGGAAGGCAGTTTTGTGAGGGAAATTTATAGTCCTCAAAGGTTACATCTAAAAAGAAGAAAGAGATAAAATCAATGACAGAACTACACAGTTGGAGAAACTATAAAAAGAAAAGCAAACTATTCCCAAAGCAAGCAGAAGGAATAAAATAACAAAAATCAGATCATAAGTAAATGAAATTGAGAACAGAAAATCAATAAAGAGAATTAACAAAATCAAAATTTTATTATTCATGAAAATTAACAAAATTTACAATTAGATTGACAAAGAAAAAAACAGAAGATGCAAATAAATAAAATCAGAAATGAAAATGGGGATATTACAACTGACCTCACAGAAATAAGGAGATTATAAAAAGATAGTATGAACAACTGTATGCCAAAACAACTAGACAATATAGATGAAATGGAAAATTTCCTAAGAATGTAAGAAACAACCAACAGCTTTGAAGGAATAGAAGAGCTCAACACAAGTAAAAGATTGAAAAAGTCATTGAACAACTTCCCAAAATGAAAAGATCAGGACCAGATGGTTTCACAGGTGAGTTCTTCCAAACATTCCAACAAGATTTAATTCCAGTCTTACTCAAACTCTTCCAAAAAAATTGAACAGGAAGCAACACTTCCAAACTCATCCTCTAGAGCCAATATTACCCTAATACCAAAGCCAGATAAAGGTATTATAAAAAAGAAAATTACAGATCCATTTTCCTAATGAATATGGATGCAGAAATCCTTAAGAAAATTCTTGCTAATCAAATCCAACACCACATTAATAGAATGATTCATGACCAAGTGGGGTTTTTTTAATGTATTTTTTTCATCAAGTGGCTTTTATACCAGGCTTGTGAGGGTGGTTCAACACGAAAGAATCAATCAACACAATACACCACATTAATAAATCAAAGAAGAAAAATCACATGATCTAATTCATTGATGCGAGAAAGGCATTTGACAAAATACAGAATCATTTTTTTATGAAAATATTACAAAAGATAGGAAATGAAGGAAATTTTCTCAACATGTTAAAGGCCATATATGCAAAACTCACAGCTAACATTATACCCAATGTTGAAAGACTGAAAGTTTTCCCATTGAGATTGGAAACAAGACAATGATATTCAGATTACCACTGTTAGACAATATAAGTGCTAGAAAATCTAGCTAGAGCAATCAGGGAATAAAAAGAAATACAAGCATCCAAATTAGAAAGGAAGAAGTGAAATTGTCATTCACAGATGATGTGATCTTATACCAGGAGAGTCCCAAAAACTCTACAACAAAGTTTCTAGATCTAATAAATGATTTCATCAGAGTGGCAGGATATAAGATTTGTATGCAATAATCATTAGTGTTTCTATATACTAGTAATGCACAATCTGATAAAGAAGTCAGGAAACAATTCCATTTACTATAGTGACTAGGGGAATCAAATATTTAGGAATAAACTTAACCCAGGATGTAAAGCACTTTTATTCAGAAAACTACAATGCATTGCTGAAAGGAAATTTAAAAGTCCTAAATAAATGGAAGAACATTCTGTGCTCACGAATTGAAAGATTACACATTGTTAAGATATCAGTTTTACCAAAATTGATATACAGATTGAATGCAGTCCTGATAAAATTTCCATCACCATTAAAAAAAAGTAAAAAACACAATTATCAAATTTATTTGGACTGGTAAGGGACTTAAATAGCCAGAAACATCTTGAAAAGGAAGAGTGAATTTGGAAGACTCTCATATCCAGACTTTAAATCATATTACTTAGCTACAGTGGTAAAAACAGCATGGTACTGGCATAAAGGTAGGACACATGGACCGATGGAACCAAATTGATGGTTCAGAAATAGACCCTCATATCAATGGTCAAGTGATTTTTGAAAAGCCTCTCAAACACACCCGGCTTGGCCAGAACAGTCTATTCAACAAATGATGCTGGGAGAACTGGATATCCATATACAAAGAAAGAAGGAATCCCAATAAGGTTAAGTGCCAATTTCTCATAAGAAATCACAGAGGCAAGAAGGCAGTGCTATAAAATAGTTAACAGGGTGGAAGAAAATATTTCCAACCAATAATTTAATATCTCTAAAGACTTTCTTTCAAAAATGAGTGAGTGATTAAGACATCCAATGATAAAAATAGAGGGATTTCATCACCACTAGACATGCCCAAAGAGAAATGCTTAAAAGGAGTTCATTAGATATAAAGGAAGAGAAAATGGAAAGTGAATCAAAGTGGCATAAAGAAATAAACACCACCAACAGAGTTAACTATATTGTTCATTTTAAATGCCATTTCTATTGTATTATTGTTTTGGTATGTAAAGCCACCTCTTAATTCTCAAAGGCCTAACATTCACATGCATAATATTTAATGATAAATATATAATTGTGGACATAGAATGTAAAAGATACTTTGTAAAAAGTATAAAAACTGGGAGATGTGTTTATAGGAACAATAAATGTGTAAGTTATTGAACTTAGGTTGGTCTCAAATCAAATATGATTGTTAGATATTTAGGATGTTAAATATTAACCCCACTGTAACCATGATGAAAATAACTGAAAAATATATTCAGAAAGAAATGAGAATAGACTCAAAATGCTAGAATATAATAAATCAAAGAAATATGAAAGAAGACAGCAATAGAAGAATTGATGGTTTAAAAAGTTATATGAATTTACAAAGAATTAGTAGCAAAATGGCAGAAGAAATTCCTGTATTATCAATAGTTATTTTAAATGTAAACAGTTTGGTCTCTCCAGCCAAAATGCAGCAATTGGCAGAAAGGATAAAAAAGCATGACCCAAGTATATGCGCTTTACAAGAGAAACACCATAAATTCAAATACATAACTGGTTGAAAGTGAAAAGATGGACAAAAATTATATACCATGCAAGCAATAACCCAAAGAAAGCTGGGGTAGCTATACAAATATCAGGTAAAATAAACTTTAAGTAAAAAACTGTTAAAAGGAACAAAGAAGTTTATTTTATACTGATAAATAGTTCAATTCAAGTAAATATTACAATTATAAACATGCATGCACATAGAAACAGGGCCACAAGGTATATGAAGTTAATTTGACAGATTTGAAGGAAGGAATAGACAGCTTTACAATTAATAGTAAAACAGTTGAATACACTATTTTCAGTAATGGATAGAGCATCTAGACAGATCAATAAGGAAATATAATACCATAAACCAGGCAGCCCTAACAAACATATATTGAGCACTTCACCCAAAAATAGAATACTCACTCTTCATGAATGCATGTGGATCATTCTCCAGGAAAGAACATAAGTTAGGTCACAAAAAATTATAAATAACTTTAAAAAACTGAAGTCATACAATGATTCTACTCCAAGCAAAATGGAATGAAGTTAGAAATCAATGATTCAGAGATAAATGGAAAATTCTCAAATAATTAGAAATTAAACAACAATAATTAACAACCAATTGAGCAAAGAAGAAATCACACAAGGTAGCTTAGAAGATATCTTGGACAAATGTAAATGAAAACACCACATAAAAACATATGGGATTCAGGAGAAACCATGCTGAGTGGAAATTTAGAGGAATAAATACCTACATTAGAAAGAAGAAACATAATAAATTAGAAAGTGAAACACGAAACTTGAAAATTTTTATAAAGATGAGAAAACTAAACCTAAAATAAACATAAAGAAAGAAATAAAAAAGATTACAGTGGCTATCAATGAAATAGAGAATCAAAAAACACAATGGAGGGAATCAACAAAACCAAAAGTTGTTTCTTTGAAAAGATCAATAAAATGACAAATCTTTAGTGTTTTACTTTGCCAAAGGTATGCTGATGCAAAGCACCAGAAATGTGTTGGCTTTTATAAGGGGTATTTAGTGTAAAAGTTTACAGTTCCTTATGGTCCATGCTTAGTGGCAAAGCCCCAGGATGTGTATATCCATTGCAGGTGATGTGACACACTAATGAAAGATGTTTAAGTGGAAGGTTGTGGGAGCATGGGAGGTGGGGAACATGGGAATCTCTGTAATTTTTGTGTAACATTTATTTAAACTAAGCATCTTTTAAAATATTTATTTAAAAAGTTTACAGTTTTAATTTGAGTTGATAATTTCAACTCAAGGCACCATAAGAGGTGCTAATTCTCATCAAAGTCAGCTGCCAACTTTGAAGCAGAATGGCAGGCAATCTCTACCTGATCTCTGCCTTCCCTTCTAAATTTTCTCTCTCAGACTCACCTGTTCCACTTTCTTTACAATTTCAGTTGCATGCTGGCATGTGGCTTCTCTATTTCCAGACCTTCTATATCAGTTTTGGCTCTTATGCCCTCTTCCCAAGTTCTACTGTAAGCTATCAGGCATATAGCAGGGTTGGTCTCCTCTTGAGCTGCTCCATGGACCCAGCCTCTTGGAGGTTTTGTACTTAAGCAACCCTCTCTCTCACTTTGCAGAATCAAAAATATACCAGTTCCCTTTATCTGTGTCTCTGACTCTGTTCCTGTGAGTCCATTTACATCAGAGCCAGCAAGGGACACAGACTCAATCTGAGTCATGCCTCCCTGACATAGTATAATCCAAAGTCCTAAAGCAAAATTATCAAGTAATCTAGTCAAAGTATCCTCAGCTGAATTTAATACTATCAAAGGATATAATACCCAGAGGAATAAATTCATTTACAAACACAATCTTTCTCATTTTAAGATTCATAAAATAATCCAAACTGCCATATTTAGCTATATTGACAAAGTAAAAAATGGGGAGGATGCAAACAAATAATATTAGATATGAAAAAGGGGCCATTACTACTAACCCCACAGAAATAAAAATGTTTATAAAAGAATACTATGAACAATGGTATGCCAATAAATTAGTTAACTTAGTTGAAGAGGACACATTTCTAAAAACAAACAAACTACCTAACGTAATTCTAGAAAAATCAGAAGTTCTCAACAATCCAATAACAAGAAAAAGATTGAATCAGTAATCAAAAACTGATTTCCCAACCAAGAAAAGCCCAGGACCAGATGCCTTCACAGTTTAATTTTACCAAATATAACAAGAAGAATTAACATTTACGCTAAGTATTCCAGAAAACTGAAGCAGTAGAAAGATGTCCTTACTTATATTGAGGTCAACATCTCTGTCAGATCAAATCCAGAGAAAGATACCACAGGAAAAGAAAACTACAGACTAATCACCATTATGATTATAAATGCAAGAAAAACCTTAAATCCAACAATATATTAAAGTATTTATGCACTATGATCAATAGGGCTTATCCCAGGTACACAAACATGTTACAACATAATAAAATCATTTAATGTAATTCACCACATTAACAGAACAAAGAGAAAAAAACATGATTATCTCAACTGGTGCAGGAATGGCATTTGATAAAGTCCAGCACCTGTTCTTGATGAAAACTTTATTGAAAATTTTACTGGAATTTACAGCTACAGTAATTAGGTAGAAAAAAGAAATAAAAGGCATCGAAATTAGAAAGGAAGAAGTGAAATTTCCCTATTTGCAGGTAACATGATCCTTTAAACAGAATATCCTGAAAAATCCACAACGAAGTTACTAGATTTAATAGATATATTCAGCAAAGTGATGGGGTACAGAATCCACATATAAAATCAGCTGTGTTTCTATAAACAATTAATGAACAATGTGAAGAATAAATCAGGAAAAAATGTGAGTACAACACATTAAAAGTATTATACATCATGCAAAATCGTGTTTTATCACAAAAATGCAACAGTGGTTCAACACAATAAAAGAAATCAATATAAAACATCACATTAATAAATTGTGGAAGAAAAATCACATTATCATCTTGATTGATGTGCAAAAGACATTTGACAAAATCCAACATCCTTTCTTGATGAAAACTCTCTGAAAGATAACAATAGAAGGAAACTCTAAACATGATAAAGTGCATATATGAAAAACTGACCACTAACACTTTGCTTAATGCAAAAAGAGTAAAAGCTTTCCTGCTGAGATTAGGAACAAGACAAGAATGCCCACTAACACCACTGTTATTCAAAATTTTGCTGGAATTTCTAGCTGGATCAGTAAGGTAAAAAGGAGAAATAAAAGGCATCTGAATAGGAAAGGAAAAAAGTAAAACTTTCCCTGTTTGCTGAAGAGATGATCTTAAATCTTGAAAATCCCCCAAAATCCAAAACAAAGCTATGAGAACTAATAGACGAGTTAAGCAAAGTGGCAGGATACAAGATTAATATTCAAAAATCAGTAATGTTTCTATACACTACTATGAGAAATTTTAGGAGGTGGTCAGGAAAAGATCCCATTTTCAATAGAGGATAAAATAATCAAATATTTATGAATAAATTTAACCAAGTACATAAAGGACTTGCATTCAGAAAAACATGAAATATTGCTAAATACAAAACAAAACAGAAAACAAAGAAGAACTAAATAAATTGAGGGACATTCCATGCTCATAGATCGGAAGACTAAATATTGTTAAGATGTCAATTCTACCCAAATTGATATAGATTTAATGTGATCCCAGTAAAACTCCCAATTGAATTTTTTACAGAATTGGAAAGGCCATTATCAAATTTATTTGGAAGGCTAAGAGGTCCCAAATAGCTAAAAAATAAGAAAGAAGAATGATGTTGGAAGACTCTCAATTCCTGACTTTAAAACAAGTTACTTAGATACAATGGTATTGGCATAAAGTTAGATACACTGACAAATGGAATAGAATTGAGTCTTCAGAAATAGATCCTCAAATTAATGGCAAAGTGATTTTTGACAAGGCCATCAATCCCACCCCACTGGAACAGAACAGTTTATTCAACAAAAGGTGCTTGGAAAACTGGATATCCATATGCAAAAGAAAGAAGGAGGACCTCTATCTCACACCTTATATAAAAATTAACTCAAAATGGATCAACTACCTAAATATAAAACCTAGAACCATAAAACTCCTAGAAGAAAATGTAGGGAAACATCTTCAAGATCTTGTGGTAGGCTGTGGATTCTTAAGCCTTACACTCAAAGCATGAGCAATGAAAAGAAAAATATAGACAAATGGGATCTCCTCAAACCTAAGCACTTTTGTGCATCAAATGTCTTTGGTAAGAAGGTTAAAATGCAGCCTAATCTGAGCTGGCCCAAGCAGTGAGCTGGCCTGCATGGCGAGCTGGCCTGTGTGGCAACCTGGCACAACAAAGGAGACAAAGAAGAGAGAAAATGAGAAACACAACCAACCAGGGAGCTGAGGTGGTTCCGGTGATTGAGCGCCTCTCTCCCACATCAGAGGTCCCAGGATCGGTTCCTAGTGCCTCCTAAAGAGAAGACGGACATCCCAGGGAATGGAGATAGTCTGTAGCTGCAGACAGGATAATCCCATCCATCTTCCCCACGGGATATAAACCCCCTCTCAATTGAAGGTGGAGTGGACACCACCATCCCAGACTCCTCAGGATGGAGGGAAGAATAATGGACTACAGTGGACTTAGTGGTATTCTGCTATAGGCATATTGTGATTCTAGCAATAGAATAAATTACAACATTGATGTGGAGCCAGTGGCCACTGGTGGCTCTGGGGGCAGGGACAAGGAAAAGCAGTTGTAATACAGGGGCATTTTCAGGACTTGGGAATTGTCCTGAGTGACAATGAAATACAGATATAGGCCATTTTATATCATCATATAACATGCAGAACTGTATGGGAGAGAGTATGGTCTACAATGTGAACTATGGTCCATGCCTAATAGCAAAACCCCAGGATGTGTTTATCAAATTAAATTAATGTGCCACACTAATAAGGGATGTTTATGTGGGAGGTTGTGGGAGGTGTGGGAGGTGGGGCGTATGGGAATCCTTATCTTTTTTGTGTAACATTTATGTAATCTAAGCATCTTTTTTAAAAAATGAACCAAATTAAAAAAAGAGAGAGAAGATGAGAAAAGAAGACAAGCAGACACAGAGAGAACATAACAAATGGACACAGAGAGCAGACAACACGTGCAAACAACAAAAGGGGGATTAATAAAAAAAAGCAAGTCTTTTAAAAAATGCAGCCTACTTAATGGAAGAAAATATTTGGCATTTACATATTCAGTAAGGATTGATATCCATTTTATATAAAGAGATCATACAACTTAATGATAAAAAGACAAGCAGCACAATTAAAAAATGGACCAGAGAATTGAATAGACATTTCCCTAAAGAGGAGATACAAATACCCAAAAAACTCATGAAAAAAATCTTCACCATCATTAGATATTAGGGAAATACAGATAAAAACTACACTGACCCCCTCTCAATCAGAAGCAGAGTGGACATCACCATCCCCAAATCCTCAAGATTGAGGGATGAAGAAATGAAAGGAAGGAATGCAACTATCAGCTAAGGCAGACTTATTGTTCTAGTAATGCAAGAACTTGTAACACTTATGTAAAGACAGTGATAATCAGAGGTTTTGAGGAGAAGAAGAGAGAAAAATAGGTGTAACATGGGGCAGTTTGGAGACATTGGAATTGTTCTGCATGATGTTGCAATGATGGATACAAGCAATTACACATTTTGGCAAAACCTATAAAATTGTGCTGTGAAAAATGTAAACCATAATGTAAACTATAGACTATGATTAGTAGTAATGGTTCAGTATGTGTTCATCAATTGTAACAAATATACCAAACTAATGTAAGATGTTAATGGGGAAAAGTGTGGAAGGAAGAATGAGTGGGGTATATGGGAATCCTCTATATTTTCAATGTAACATTTTGTAATTTAAAGCTTCTTTAAAAACAAAGAATAAAAACTACATTGAGATATCATTTCCCACCTAATAGAATGGCCATTATTAAAAAAACAGAAAATTATAGTGCTCAAGACAATGTGGAGAAATAAGAGCACTCATTCACTGTTAGTGGGAATGTAGAATGATACAGCCTTTTGGAAGATTTGCAGTTCCTCAAGAAACTAAATATACATCTGCCATATGATCCAAGAATCCTGTTACTTGGAATATATTCAGAAGAACTGAAAGCAAGGATTTGAACTGACATTTGTACACTGATGTTCATAGCAGCATTATTCACAAGTGCTAAAATATGGAAACGACCCGAGTGTCCATCCACTGATGAGTGGATAAACAAAATGTGGTATATTCATGAAATGGAATACTATCCAGTTGTTAGAAGAAATGTAGTTGGGAAGCATATGACAATATGGATAAACCTTGTGGATATTATGTTGAGTGAAAGAAGTTAGACATAAAAGGCTGGATATTATATGGTCACACTGATATGAACTAAATAGGATGAATAAACTCCTTGAGTTAAACTGTAGAGTGTAGTTTACTAGGAGACAGAATGTGTTTTGAAAAGAGGGAACTGATGTTGAACGTATGTATAATGCTTTATAAGGTTGATTGTAAATATGTGGAAATGGATAAAGTTGATGGTCACACTTTAAAATGTATATAACTAACACAGCCTTCATATATATGATTGTGGATGAAAAAGGCAGTCTAAGGAGGATAATGTCAGTTGAAAAACAGCTAGAGGATATCTAGGGAACATATAACATAGTGATTTGGTGGTGGATGATGATTTGATTAATAGTACAAATACAAATATATTCCTCTATTACATGTTGTTAAGAATATGGTGATACATGGGAAGTCTATTGTAACATATAGACTATAGTTAAGAGGAAAATATAATATTTTAGCAGTAAAGGAAAGAAGATACCATATCAATGCTAAAAGCCAACAATGGGAGGTTATTAGAGAGTATAGCACTCTTTCTGAAGACATCACGATTTTATGATGAAACTGAGAGCCACTACTGTACACTTTTTATTGATTGTACAAGGCAGGAGACTGTATAACACAGTGAACCCAGTGGTCAATGTTGGACTGTGGTTAACATTACAGATATGAGAACATTCTCTCAAGAACTGTTACAAATATACAAATATACAATTACATGGTGTAAATAATACAGCCTTCATAGGATTTAGTGCCCATTTTTCATCCCAAACAATGGAGGTAAGAAGGCAGTGTGATAACATATTTAAAGTGCAAAAAGTAAAAGAAACTGCCAACCAAAAATTCTATATCCAGCAAAACTGTCTTTCAAAAATGAGGAGGAGATTAAGACATACCTTCTTCCCCCCAAAAAATGTAAGCTGAAGTGGCTCATCAATACTAAACTGCAGAAGACAGTTCTTCAGGTTGAAAGGAAAGAAAAATAGACAATAGACTGATGCTGCATGAAGAAAAAAAGTTCTGCAGTAAGGGTAACACATGGGTAAATATAAAAGACAGTGCTATTGTCTTTTTGGTTTGTAACCCACTTTTTACCTCCTACAGTATATAAAAGACAGTATAATTAATACTAGGGTTGATATGTGTATATCCAAGAGACTAAAATCTTTGGGCTGTGCCAGTTGGGCCCTGAATCTCAGCAGAATTGAAACACCTACTTTCCAGTTCATTGGACTCACTGAGGACAACTAACAAGGACAGTGACCATCCCAAGGAACCAAGAGAGTCTACAACTGCAAGCAACAGAGTCACATCCATTGCCCCCATGGGATCTAAGCCCCTTTTCAATTAGAGGTGGACTGGACATCACCAACCCAGAATCCTCTGGATTGGGGAATTAATTATGGACTAAAGTAGACTTACTGGTATTCTACTATAGATTTATTGTGATTGTAGCAATGGAAGAAATTATATCATTGATGTGGAGACAGTGACCACTGGAGGTTCTGAGGGAAGGGAGAGGGAAAAACAGGAGAAATATGGGGGCATTTTCAGGACTTGGGAATTGTCCTGAATGACATTACAATGACAGATACAGGCCATTACATATCTTTCCATAACCTACAAAATTGTGTGAGAGAGAGTGTAAACTGCAATGTAAACTGTAATCCATGCTTAGTGGCAATGCCCCAAAATGTTTTCATCAATTGTAATGAATGTACCACGCAAATGAAGGATGTTGTTAATATGGGAAGATGTGGCAGGTGTAGGGACCAGGGTATATGGGAATCCCCTATATTTTTATGTAAAATTTATGTAATTTAAATATCTTTTTGTAAAAAAAAATAAAAAATAGATTAAAAATAAAGAGTAACATACATAAAACATAATAATAAATCTGTGGTTTTGGACTTACGTAAATAGGTAATTTGTGACATCTAAATCAAGATTAAGGGACAGATGGTTACAGAAACATAGTTTCCCTATATTAGTGAAGATAAGTTGGTATCAGAACAACAGAGATTGTTACTGATTTATTATGTTAAATAAGACCCAAGGTAACTATAAAGAAAATATCAGGAACTAAGCAAGCTCATACAGGCAGAAGTTAGAATACAAAATGTGTGGGAGGGAGTCAGGGGGAATGAGAAGTTAATACATAATGGTTGTAGGGTTTCTGTTTGCAATAATGGGAAATTTGTAGTAATGGAAGTATGAGGACACCACAACATTGTGAATGTGATTAATCCCACCGAAGGAAATGCTTGGGAGTGGTTGAGATGGGAAAAGTTATATTGCATATATATTCATGCAATTAACAAAAGAAGGAACAACTAAAGGAACAATGACAAATAAGTATTCAAGAAACATGATGTAAACAACCTATATTCAAGTGCTCAGAGTGGATGGATAAATAGATATACAGACAAATGATGATAGAAATAATAGATACATGTATGAATATGTATAGCTAGCTAAAATGATACGGCAAATGTGGCAAAATCTTAAAGGTGGGTCTGCTTATCTGGGGATATAGTGGTATTTTGGAAATTTCTGTATGGGTAAGTATTATTTTTGTAGCTTTCCTGTAAATTTGAAACTATTTCAAAACTAAAAGATAAAAGACTTAGAGTGAAGTTGGAACTCTATCTCATAATATACACAAAAATGAACTCAAAGTGAATCAATGACCTAAATATGAGAGTTAAAACTGTAAAACTCTCCAGAATAAAATAGAATAGTAAATCTTTGAGAGCCTGGATTAGAAAATGGTTTATTAGCTATGACACCAAAAGCATAAAAAATAGTAGAAATAATAGATATATTTCATTACACCAAAATTAAAACCTTTTTAAACTCTAAAGACATTGCCAAGAAAGTGAAAAGACAACTCACAGCAAAGGAGAATATTTTTGCAAATAATTCATCTGTAAAGGAGCTTGTAAACACAGTATATAAAGAACAATTACAACTCAACAATTAAAATGCAACCAGTGGCAAAGGATTTAAATAAACATTTCTCAAAACAAATTATTAGAGTGGGCCATATGCATATGAAAAGTTGCTCAATATCAGTATTCGTTTTGGAAATGCAAATCAAAATAATCCCAATGAAATACCACTTTACACCCACTAGGATGGCTATAACCATAACCAAACCAAAGCAAAAAACAACAGCAGCAAGTACGAAAATGAGAAATGATTATTTGAGAGGGTGTGGACAAATGGGTACATTTTGCAATTAAGCACAGATTTACCATTTAACTTATCAATGTCCTCATGTGATTTTGCTCATCAATGCACTAAAGAGATTTGAAAACATATGTACACATAAAACTTAGTATATTAACTTTTGCCACATTATTCATATTAGCTATAAAGTGGAAACATCTGAAATGAACATCAGTTTATGAACAAACAAACAAAATATGGTATAGCATTACAATGAAGTCTTATTCAAACGTGCTGATATATGCTACAACATGGACAAATCCTGAAAACATGGTGGAAAGTGAAAGAATTCAGTCACTAAGGTTTACATATTGTATGATTTCATTTATATGAAATATCCAGAATAGGCAAAACCAGAGATGGAAAGTAGATTAATTATTATCAGGGGTTAGGGCAGAGGAAATGGGAAATGACTACTAATAAGTATGGATTTTCTGTTTGAAGTGAATAAAATGTATGGAAATTAGATAGTTGTGATATTTGCAGAGTTCTGTCCATATTCTATAATACACTTTTAATAAAAACCTCTGAATTGTGTACTTTAGAAGGTTGAATTTATGGTGTGTGAATTTTATCTCAAAAACTGAATAATTAAACAATCACCATATTGATAATATTCTACTTTCCTCGAAATAGTTTATAGTGTTCTAAAGGATGCAACAAATTATAACCAATAGTACATATCCTTAAAAGATTAAATCCAGAGTTAGTTAAAAAAAAAAAAGTAGTAGTCATAAAATATTAAAAATAAATATTTTTGCAGTAAGATTATCTATAGAGAAACCAAGGCAGCATCTATGGAGCTAGAAATCATTAACTTTAAATTTCAATAATATAGAAGATTTAGAAATATAAAGTGCAACCAAGGATAACATTTTAGTTACACCAAATTGTTGATCAAAATGTTGGCATCTGTGATGCAGTAAAACAATTGTTGTGGACAAATTTGGGGACCACAAACTCTTCAGGTAAAATTTTGCCTGTTCTAGTCTAATGCAGAAATAATTTTGTGGAAGAATTTATAAGGAATCATTTTATCAGTTATATAAAGTTATGATTAATAATTCCAGGAACTGGTAGTTCTCTCATTTCTTCAAATAGGTTCATTTTATTAAAAGCCACACATGATGAATATGAAGATTGTGCAACCAAACCAAATAAGTTGGTTATCTAGACTTTTTAAAATATCCACTTTTCACAATAAGATAAAAGTAGAAATTTCTAAAAGCTATTTTATAAACATAAGATTTGATGCAAAAGAATGTTTTGATACTTAATTTCTCACATCTTAATGCTTTGGAATTAATTTGAGAAGAGCCAGGAATAAAAGAATCAAAATCCAGAAATGTAGACAGATGAAACTGAAGAAAAGTACTGGTAGGTAAGTAATCGGTTAACAAAGATACACCTCATCAAAAGCTATAGAACAACTACAAACATTGCTCTTTGATGCAGCAAAGAGCATTTACTCTCAAACCTTGTTTGAAAGGCAAGCATTCTAATATCAGATATTATCCACAGATAACAACCAAAGATGCAAGATAAATTGACAAAAATGAAGGTGTCTATGCTCATTTTCAAATCCAGCTTGCTTAACAGATGATGTTTCAATAATATTAGCATAAATAATCATAATTTAAATTGGAAAAATTTAAGGGAAAAACCAACTAGTAGAAAGAGAATGTTGTAAGTATTTCCAGTTTCCTTGTGGGAGTATTGGCCAAAGCAGGTACTAAGAAGATACTTGAGTTACAATAACTTTCCTTCCCCCAATATCTTCTTAAGGCCCCTGGATACTTCTTTGTTTCAGAGGCTATAGATGAGGGGGTTCAACTGGGGGTGAGGATGGCATAGAAGACTGACACCATCTTTTCCTGGTCGGGGGTATGGTTTGAGACTGGTCTCATGTACATGAACATGTCAGCACCATAGTAGAGACTAACCACAGCCAGGTGGGAGGAGCAAGTGGTGAAGGCCTTGTGCCGGCTTTCCCCAGAGCCCATGTGCATGATAGCTTGAAGGACATGGGAATAGGATATGATAATAACTGAAACTGGGAAGATGAGCATCACCACACAGCATATGAAAAGCAGTTTTTCAAAGAAAGAGGGGTCTGTGCAGGATAGTGGTAGAAGGGCAGCAACATCACAGAAAAAATGATGAATTTCCCAAGATCTGCAATAAGAGAATGACAGGGCAGCTGCAAACATGATGATACCATCAAGAGAATCTAGGATCCAGGAAGCAGAAGTCATGAGTACACAAAGTTTCTGATTCATGAGAATGGTGTATCGTAGAGGGTGGCATATAGCCACATAGCCGTCATAAGCCATGATAGCCAATAGAAAACATTCAGCCCCAAGCAGGGATACACAAAAGAATATCTGGGTTCCACAACCTGCTAGAGAGATAGATTTCTGGCCAGACAAATAGTTGAAGACCATCTTGGGTACTGTGGTGCAGATGAGCATGAGGTCCATTAGGGACAGTTGGCTGAGAAGAAAGTACATGGGGATGTGCAGCTGTGTGTCCAGGTAGATGAGGAGAACCATGGCAGTGTTTCCCATGAAAGCCACAGTGAAGATGTCCAAGATCAGAGAGAAGAGGAAGGTGTGGATGGGGCTGTGATCAAAGATTCCCAGCAAGATGAATTCAGAGTTGAAAGTCTGATTTCTCCACTTCATGATGGTTATTTTGTATTATCTGGAATGTCCAGAGAATAAATGCTCTCATTTACTAATTTACAAATCTGTTTTCAAATGCATACTATAGGCAATGCACATGATGCATATGTGAGACATTTTCACCAATCTTCACTTACAAACACTTTCTTCAGAGTAGCAATTATGTGAATTGATCTTGTGCTTTACTGTTTTCTTTATCATCTATCCTTCATAGAGATCAACTTAAGAAGTGTTAATAGTTTAAGAATGTTCATCTTTTACAAGTGTTAAGAATATGGTGATTTACAAGAAAATTACAACTAATGTAATTTATGGAATATAGTTAACAGTAATTTTGCAATATTTTTGCAGCAATAGCAAATAAGATGTTATATCAATTCTAAGGGACAAAAATAGGAGGTATAAAAGGGTATGAGATTGTTCCTTTTAGAGTAAAGAACATGTTCTAAAATTGACCAGGATGATGACAGCACAACTCAGTGATAAATATGAGAGCCACTCAGTGTACACTTTGAATGGATATACAAAGTATGAGACTGTATAACACAATGAATCCTGTGGTGGAAAATGGACTGTGGTTAACAGAACAAATATGAGAATGTTCCCTCATGATCTATAAAAAGTATATAATATTAATACAGGGTGTTAATAATAGGGTGGGTTGGGGGAAAATACACCAAATATGATATTGGCTGTAGTTAGGAGTACCATTTTGATGATGTTCATTTTTAGTTTGTAACAATTAATTTACAACAGTGCAAGGTATTGGTGGTGGGGTAATATATGGGAGCCCTTTATGATCATGTACATGTTTGTTTTCTAAGTTCTCAACATTTATTATACACTTATTGTTTATGTTTGTTCATGCATGGATGATAAACTTCAATACAAAACTTTTATAAAGAAGTGTTCTCTATATTATCAAGACAAGTGAATTTAATATAATAGCTTACTGACTTTGGTTAGTTTCACAGTCAGTAGAGGACTTAGGAGAAAAAAATACTTACCAATAGCTAAATTACATAGCAATCTCTTAAAGGAAATTCTCTATGGACATTTGTTTTCTTTTTTACCTAGCATATCTCCAGATTGCTGTCCTCCTCCATAACTATGAAAATCTTTTTCAATGGTTTCTCCACTCCATTCCAAACCCCTACCCCTTTTGTCTCACAATCCCAATAAAAGAAAGTATGGGTTCAGTACACTTGTGCCTGGCATTTGTACACCTATTTCAATTTAAACTTCTCCATCTTAGAGTAAACCACAAAACCTCACTTCACTAATCAAAACACCAGTCTAAATATTTTCGTAAAAAACAAGACATACTTCGCTCTTGTGAGAAAAATTTTGGTGGGGAGGGCAGCAGTCAATTTTTGGAAAAATAAACTACTTCCAGCCACAATAAAATGGTATAAGTCAAATGTGATAAATATCTAAAGAACAAAGGAAAGTTCTTCTGTGCTCAATAAAATGTTCACAGCTAAGTGCCATTTTAGAAATGGATGGGATCTGTTCCATTACAATGAACAGAGATTCAACTGTGTGAAATATCCAGCCCACCATGGTTAATGATAGTCAAAGATGGAGTGTATTTTTATGGGATAGGGTTTACTGTGAAAAATGAACCATATTAATCATTTATCAGGCATATATCAAAGGTATCAAAATGGTTTAAGCTGTGGGGTGGAGGTACACAAATGTCTATGAATCAATTTTTCATTTGAGAAGATCTTTAGTCCTGAATGAACTGATGCATTAGAAGGGTTAAATCTTCTGACTTGGGGACTAGAGCACATTATCTGTAGTTGTCAAGGGGAGCCTGGGTAAAAACAAGGCAGTGATAATGGAGTAAAAGATGACAGGATGGAATACAAAAAATTTTCCTATCACTGCAAATGGCTACCTATTATTGTCTCTAGCCTTTTTTATCTTACTCCATCTTTAGAACATTATACTATGTAGACAGTTACCAAGAGTAATTTTACCCCAAATTTTTTTAAAAATCCAAAGCAGGGCACACTTTTATTTGTACTACAAAAAGTTCTTCTTGACTCCCAGTCTTGAAAGCATGAAATATTGTCTTCTTTCCTTACACTCTTATGATGTCTTTTTTTAAATTATGATAGTTTTGCCTATTTTCAGTTGTTTTTAGTGTAATTACATTTGGTGTTACCAGATCATACTTTCTGAAACTAAATAGGCATTTTTGATGATCATTTACCATAGTGAGGGTTTATACTTGTCTAGCATTTGTTACATTAAAAAAATACTAAGCATATTGTAGCTTTCAAAAATATTTTACAGAGAATGTTACTTGAATATTTAAAATTTTAATAATCTATTTCTCTCTTGTACACTCCAATAATCCCTGACTTAAATTACAGTACATCAACATTTTTCTATTTAATATCAACAAGTTAGCAAGCAATGTATACCCAACCAAATAATATACTACCCCAACAACAGAGAAGATTCTTGAGAACTAGTCTGTAAGCTGCACCTTTATGCCTTTTATGGACTATTCCTATCACAAGCACCATAGTTTTGATGTAAAATTGAGCTTGAAATTCTTTTGCTACTGTCCTTTTAGGAAAGTCACTTGGGAATAAAATGCTCTGATTGTGTATTAATATACTAAGTACATTTTTCCCCATCATACATAATTGTAGAACACTTCATAAAGTAGGAAAACTGAATATTAGTAAAATTGTGTTTGTTTTAATGACACTGAAAAAAGGCATGACTTTTTTTATTCCCTGAATTGAAATTATTTCAATTTTCCAAGAGAAAATATTGACCCTCAGTCTATCTTTTGAGTATAAAAGAGTACTTTAAAGAGTGGGCTGTGCCAAAAAATAAGACCAAACAATAATTACTAAATAGGAAGAAAATGCATTAATTTATAAGAAAACTACTCCAGCATATGTGATGAGGGAATTTAAATGTCCAGGAACAAGAAAGTAGAAAATACTTTTATCTATTTAAGTAAATAAAAAGATAGTGTTATTCCAAAGGCAGTCAATGCAAAGAATGGATCAATTTAGTTTCTTTGGTCTTTCATTTTTATAACAGGATTGTCACAATCTCACCAGAACGTAAAATTTCCCCATCTTAGTGGGAGCTGTTTTGGTCCTTTTAAATGCTTTCTTGCAAACTGTTAATGGAAAATGGAGAATACCCAGGAAAATAATTTTAAAAACACTACGAAAAAAAAAAAAAAAAAAGAAGAAACATGACATAGTGCCAGGAAAATTCAGTATACTGAAGAGGCATAGAAGCATGTGGGGAAAATGGATACAAAGAATAGAGAGGAAAATAGAAGAGAAAGATTATGTACAGAATACCTAATCAGTAAAGATTATAGAATATGGATGGAGATGAGTGGAGAGAGAATATAAATTAGGAACACACTTGAGAGTGAAGACCTAGGTGTTCAGAGTCTTTGGAAGTATACTCAACCACAATGGGTCCTTCATTTCCCTAGACCTTCTGATATCTTCCAACTTGGGGTTTTCCAACCAAACATCCAGCAGGTTCATACCATGTAAGTTAATTTAATCAGGGCTCATTAAATTCTTCTTTACTTCAACTTGATGGCACTGACTAACAATTTTATTATCTAATGCATATTTGAATTTGAAACATGAATAAAGCAGCTGGGTTTTGTTTGACAGCAAATCAATTACCTAATAATTTGTGAACTAAAAACTCGCATTGTGAGTCATCCTAGGTCTTTTTTCAGGTCTGAATATATCAATAAGTCTATTTTAAGAAAACATATTGAAGATTCATGGCATGTGATTTTTTTTTCTGTGAAACTATGTTTACTTCATGGAAGACAATCATGTTTATCATAAGGGCTCTAAGAAATGCTTTTAAAAAATTAAAAATGTTATCTCATCATTAAAGAGAGCATGTCTCATTTTTTCTCATCTCTCCTTTCCAGAATGAAATGAGAAAAAAAGCCCAGTTTGTGATGGGAAATGATGGTACTCTCAGAATGTAGTTAGGAGTTCTACATCACACAAACTAGTGAATTCTTTATATATATATATATATATATATATATAATTTTAATAAACAGGCTTAGGAAGTTTACACTTATATGATACTGTATAGTGTTGCAAAATCTTTTTATGTGCTTTATCTCATTGGGTCACACCAATAACATGTGAAAGCAGCAAAAGAAGTAATGTATTCTCAGAAAGGAAGACTTTGTCATACTTCTCATACTCACTGGTATGGTCCAGGTGTAGATTCAACAAATATATACTCTTCTCTGTACTCTGGAAAATTATAGTCACTCTCTGACTCTTAGCTATATCTCATTCTTTTCTGTTGTACTTTGAAGAAATGATGTAGCATTAGCTTTCCAGATTTTTGAAAGCATTCACATTTCCAAAGACCTTTCAAATTCATTGTTTCATGGACATTAAATGTTTTACCTCTACAGAGAGTACAGTCCCTAGACTTCAATTATAGAAGGGTATGACCGCTTTCAGAGCCTCCCCTGAAACCTATATTTTGAAGTTGTTTTTTTTTTATCAGAAAGGATGCTGGATTTTCTCAAATGCTTTTTCTGCTTAAATAGATGTGATTTTTTTTTCTCTTGATCTCTTAATGTGGTGTATTACAATGATTGATTTTCTTGTTGAAACATCCTTGCATACCAGGGATGAAACCAAATCGATCAATTTGTATAATTCATTTGATGTGTTATTGGATACGATTAGCAGGTATTTTGTTGAGGATTTTAGCATCCAGATTCATTATAGAGATCAGTCTGTAGATTTCCATTCTTGTGGCATATTTGTGTGGCTTTGGTTTTAGGGTGATGTTGGCACAATAGGATGAGATAGGTAATGTTCTCTCCACATGTATTTTTTGGAGGAGTGTAAGCAGGGTTGGTGTTAATTCTTTCCATAATGATTGGGAGAATTCACCTGTGAAGCCATCTGTTCCTGGGCTTTTCTTACCTGGGAGGTTGTTGATGACTAATACAATCTCCTTAATTGTGATTGGTCTATTGAGTTCATCAGTTTCTTCTTTCATCAATGTAGGCTGCTTGTGTGTTTCTAAAAATTTGTCTATCTATATCATTAAGTTATTCATCTTGTTCACATACAATTTTTCAAAGTATCCTCTTAAAACGCTCATCATTTCTATGGGGTTATTGATGATATTTCCTCTCTGTTTTTTATTTTATGTATTTGCATCTTCTCTCTTTTCTTTTCTTTGTTATTCTAGCTATGGGCTTTTCAATTTTATTAGTCTTCTCAAAGAACCAGCTTTTGGTTTTGTTAATTTTATCTAGTGATTTTTATTTCAATTTCATTTAGTTTTGCTCTCATCTTTGCTATTTCCTTCATTCTGCTTGTTTGGGATTAGTTTGTTATTCTTTTTCTAGGTGGGCAGTTAGGTTTTCAGTTTTAGTCTTACTTTCTTTTTTACACAATGTCTTGGCCAAAAGGCCAAGAAGAGACCTTTTTTCTATTTTAATATAAGTGTTTACTGCTATAAATTTCCCTCCCTGCACTGCTTTTGCTGTATCCTATAGGTTATGATAGGTTGTATTCTCATTTTCATTCATTTCAAGGTAGTTACCAATTTCTTTTGCAATTTCCTCCTTGACCGATTGATTATCTACAAGTGTGTTGTTTTACCCCCATATCTTTGTGCCTATTCTGGTTGTGTGACCTTATTAATTTCCAGCTTCATTTCATTGTGGCTTGCAAAATTACTTTGTATAATTTCAATTCTTCTGAACTTGTTGATACTTGTTCTGTGGCCTAGCATATGGACTCTCAGAGAATAATCCATGTGCACTTGAGAATAATATATATATATATATATATACTGCTCTCTGTGTGTGCAATATTCTGTATATCTATCCAGTCTAGATCCTGTAATGCATTATTCAAGGTCTCTGTTTCTTTATTGACCCTCTGTTTAGACATTCTTTCTAATTGTGATAATTGTGTATTAGTCCCCTGCTATAATGGTAGAAGCATCTATTTATCCACTTATTTTCTTCAAATGTTTGTCTCATCAATTTTTGCACAAACTGGTTAGGGGCATAGATGTTTATGATTGTTCTTTCTTCTTGATAGATTAACCTATGTATTAATATATAGTGTACTCTTTTTTCTCTTGGAAGATGTTGCATTTAAAGTCTATTTTGTCCAATATTAGTATATCTACTCCCACCCCTTTTGGTTATTCTTTGCATGGAATATCATTCCAATTATTCACTTGTAAGTTCCTTGCTTCCCTGGATCTAAGATGGGTTTCTTGTAAACAGCATATAGATGGATAATATTTCCTTATCCATTTTGTCAATCTGTGTCTATTCATTCAAAAGTTTAAAACATTAACATTGAATGTTATTGTTGTAAAGGCTGTGCTTACATTAGCCATTTTTTCTTTAGGTTTGTACATGTCGTATTTCATTTTACTTCTTTTTTTATCTTATTAGTTATTCTTATTAATAATTTTCCTTTCTACACTCTCTTCTAACCTTCTCTACCCTGTTTTTTGTTTTTCCCTTTCAACCTGCAGAACTCCCTTTAATATTTATTGAAGGACAGGTTTCTTGTTGACAAACTCTTTGATTCTGTTTCTTTGTGAATATTTTCAACTCCTTCTCATTTTTGAATGCCAGCCTAGCTGGGTACAGAATTCTTGACTGGCAGGCTTTTTTCTCTAAGCATCTTAACTATGTCATACTCCTGCCTTCTCATATCCATGGTTTCAAGTTAAGGAATCAGTGCCTAATCATATTGAGCATGACTTGTATGTGATTAATTTCTTATCTCTTGTCACTTTCAGCATTCTCTTTCTCATGCACATTTTACATTTTGATAAGCATATAACTTGGGGTAAGCCTGTTAGGATTTATACTTCCCCTCTCCATGTAGTTGTTTCAGAGCTGGCTGGTGTCTTTATTTTTCCTGTTACACCCACCTTATCTCCCTTCCCCCTGCATCTCTCTCCCTTTGAGTTTGCTATGGGCTGGAACCTCACAATTTTGCCCCACATACCACCCACCTCAAAAGCCTGCTGCTCCCCTTGTTGCACTGAAGGCAGGGGACTAAAGTCAGACTAGGAGCCACCTGAGTACTGTCTTCCAGTTATGTCTCTTCTCTGGCTTCTCTAGCCTCTGAGCTGGCTTAAGTGCCCTGTCTACCATGCATTCCCATTCCCCCAATTAACTTGGTCTCCACTCTCTATCTACCCTCTCCAATTGCTGCCACAGTCTCCTGGCTTCCCTTCTGACAGGTAAACCTGTTTACCTTCCCAGTTTCTGGAGGAGGATTGCAGCTTGCTGTTCCCTATTCTGCCATCTTGGATCTCCCATATTATTTCTAAGAATCAATATAAAACCAAACTATATTAGCAGACATTTTTTGACAAATTGACAAGATGAAGTTAAAAAATATATATATATGCAAAGTAACTAGATATCTGAAAGAATATTAGTAATGGATATAAATTTGGAAGGCTTGCAATAATCGATTTTATGAATTAATATAAAACTATGATCACAAAAATTTGTTGGTATTCTCCTAAAATAAAAGAAATAGATCAATGGAAAAGAGTGGAATTGAAAAACAGATCCATGTTTACATGTTGAATTCATTTTCAACCAAGGCACTAACACAATTCAAAGTAATAAAGTAGAACATATGAAACATTTATGGACCTCAAAATCATCAGATCTTTCAGAAAGAAGCCATATCCAAAAGTGTGTGGTTGTTTTTGTATGAAGTTCTAAAGAAACAAAACTAATCTATAATTGAAGAAATCAGAATGATGAGTACCATGGGCCTAGATGGGAAATGGATGGGGGGAAGTATGAGCAATCTAAGTGAAAACGATTTTTTCCATATCGAAGTGTATGATGCATTGACATATATATTGTCAAAATTTCTCACACTGTGCCCTTAAAATCTGATCTCTAAATTTGTTTGAGCCCAGGAGAGAAAAATGGGTTTATTAATTGTCTCTAAAATCACATTCCCTTTCTCCCAGGGAGACAATTTTGGTATACAATTTAGCTGAATATTTTTCAGGCTCATCTCATTTTCCATGAAATTGCTCCCTTACTTTCAACTGACAATGAGTTCCATGAGCTACATCATACCATTCCTGCTGTTTATTTACTTAATAATTTTATTAATAATAATCAATGTATTATAAATAGGTTCCTTGTAGGATTTTTTCCTTTCATTATATTTATATTTCAAATTATTAGATATTGATTATTTATGTGATGTGAACTTTATAATCTGGCCTTTGTTGTTACTTAATATTTTTCTCGAAAGCTATTTTTGTAATAAAATTAGGGAAATATCACTCTATGATTTGTATTCCTCGTACAATAACTTAATTCATCTTATTTTATTCTAAATTGCTCTGAATTTTAAAGTACTTTTATATACTGAAGTGGCTATCTTTCTCTGTTCCCCAAATAACTATTTATCCAACATCAGTTACTCAATAGTCCTTTCATTTTCCATTATAATGTGATTATTTCATATTACAAGTGTTATAAGGGAGAAGAATCACCTAATGATGTTAGAGAACTGTTGCTTCTTTTTCATTTTTTAGATGAAATTCAGACCTGTAGGACCAAAAGTTAACATCAATATTTGATACCAATTTCTTCTATATAAAAAAAATGTAAATTAGGAAAATTCACCATCTTTTCATAAAATTTTCTAAATGCCTTTGGTATATCTTCATCAGATTTTAATGTTTTATTTATAACAACCCTCATTTTCATATGATAATCATTTAATACTTTATGCAGTAATATCACATTTCCTTTTGCTGTATTGCTGCTGTAACAACTTTTTCAGGAAACTAAGGGGAAATTGATAATCTAATAATCCAGGAAAAGTGAGGGTCACCCTAAAATATTATCATTCAACTACCAAAAAATGTACTGAACACTCCAAGGAACTATGTTGAATAATACTCTCTGACAGAGACTTGCATGATAGAAATGTCTTTCTTGAAACTTTGAAACCTCTACTTGATTCAAGGATTTCATGATGTATACTGTCTTAACATGAAGCATGGAAGCCTGGTGAAAAATAAAAATGTCCAAGCAGGGTCACTGAAATCACACACAAAATATCACTAGCTTCTGCAGATTCTAAATATTGTCCAGCTAGTTCACATCCATGGTGCATAAATATACACCACTGACATTGTCTTCATAAAGTGAAGCCATCACACACAAGCATCCACCTCAGATAGGAAGTTAGACTCCAAAAAATTGGAGCAATTAGCCTTCCATACTGTGTCCAAATAACACAAAAATGTAAAAAAAAAAAAAAAAAGAAAGAAATTGAATGAAAAGAGAGGATAATTTAATAGTTATGTAATCTATAAATATGCAGACCTTAAACAACATACAAATGGATTCTCCATTTGCAAATGTTATATTCACTGAAATGTAAAAAAAGAAAAACATGCTACTTATTGCATGAGAAAGAAAAAAATTGCTTTCATAAAAAAATTCAGCAAATATTTTCATAACTTGCAATACATGTGAGAAGGAAACAGTACCAGGAAATTCCCAGTAGAAAAATCCTCTAACAATTGCGGGTGGAAACCAGGTGCCCATCCAGGTATGAACAGAATCAGTACATCATGCCCCAAAGATCAACCACTCCCCCTCCCTGCTGAAAGGCTAACAGCAAACATCAGTTTTTGGAACATTGCTTGCTTGCTTTGCTATAGAAATATGTATCATGATTAAAACAATCCTGTATTTGGTTGCTATAGAAATATGTATGATGATTAAAACAATCCTGCTTTTGGCACGCGTGAAAAAGAATTCGGTATGCAGGAAGGAGTTCTATAAAAACTGCAGTCACCGGACGTTAGGTGCGACTCTCACTAAGGAGTGCGCCCTGTCTGGTAATAAAGGTTTCATTTAAATTTTCTTCTAGGAGTGATTATTTGCTTGAAGCGTTACGCTTCAGGGAAACCTCAGTAATGCTACCTAATTAAAGTTATCAAGGTAATATTAAAAGCAATAAGTTATTTGGTAGTATGTGCCCTTAATATGATGTGATGAAGATGGTACTGCACCAATGTGGTCTTTCTCAATAAAACACATTACCCAAGGCTAAACATATGAAAAATATCACATCCATATCTAAAGAGAAACACTCTTTGCAATTCCTAATGAGTAGTCTTCCAAATTGTCAATGTCATCAAAAACAAGGATAATTTGAGATAGAGTCACAGCAAAGAGAAGTCTAAAGATACATGACTAATAAATGTAATGTAGCATACTGGATAGGATCTTGGAGAAGAAGAAGGACATTAGGTAAAAACTTAAGAAATATTTTAAAGTATGGAACTCTGTTAATGATAATTTCTAATGATAAAAAATGATTCATTTATTTGTGTCAAATATAACATAGTAATATAAGATTGTAAGAGTATTTTAACTATGGATGTTTTATAAAGGAACTTGCTATACTATCTTTTCAATTTTTTCACAAATCTAAAACTGATTTAAAATAAAATGGTTTTTGAAAAAGCTGAACATAAACACTATTGTTATTACTCAAAATAAAAAGAAATATTTAGATGTACATTTAAAACAAAACATACCAAATATGTACAGGAAAATATGCTGAAAACTAGAAAACACTGATGAAATACATCAAAGAATAAATAAATGGAGAGTCAATAAATGTTCATTTATTGGGAGAATCAACATAGCAAAAATCTTTTCTGCCTGCTTGATATAAGGCACCATGTGATTCCTGTTAAATACTCATACATGTTTTTGTACATCTAGAAAGGAAAATTATACCAAAATTTACATGGTTTATCTTGGGGAAAAATTCCTCTGGGACCTGTGAAACCCAGAAAACAAATTATCTGTTTTCAAAATACAATTGTGGAACAGGCATAGTATAAATATTCCTATTCCAAAAGGGAGAGATTGGAGGGAAAACCAAAGAGATTACATTCCCAAGAAAATCAGAAACTCATCAGAGAAAATTTCATTAGATTTCAAGGTCTGAGAATAATCCTCAGGGGCTCAATGCTCTGTCCTCCTGACCCACCAGCAGTGGATTCCCCACTCTCCAAGCCTGAGGTGCTCCCTTTGACCCAGACCCCTGTATAAATGGCTCTGATGTCATGTCAGAGGCACTCTTCCTACATTTCTTCCTTTCCCTCACCACTTCAGCCCAGGTAGGCAGTGTTCCTGATGGTATACAAGTCTCAAAAACACTTTCAGTCTCCATGAAATTCATGGGGATCAAAGTTGTAAGACAAGAATACCCCCCCCTCCAAATCTTTCCTGAATAGCAGCATCTTTATTTCTGGCTTTTGCTGATTTGCTTGATTGTAACCACAAGTTACACAGTTAATCTTTCTATAAAATAACTCTCCATCTGCACTTTTGGCTGAACCTCTTCAAAGCATGCTATCTGAAAACGTTATGAATATTACAAATCATTAAATGCTGACTGAGAAGTTCTTTCCTCAACCTATCTGTTCCCTCTTATACTTTACTATTAGCAGCAGGAAGTAACTAGGATAAGCCTTCCATACTTTTCTTAATCTCTACTGCTAAACAGCCATTCCCATGTTTTACAGCTTTTTCTTTCCACCCATCAAAACACAAATTATCCTTGTTCTCTACACTTTAAAAGAATCACCTTTGCCCCAGTATTCAATAACATGCATTTTATTTCCATAGGAAGTGTCACCAGAAATTACTTTAACATTCAGATTTTAACAATATTGTGCTCATAGTGATCTATGTATTCTCTTAGATGATAGAAGCTTTCTCTAACTCTCTCATCACTTCTTCCAAAACTTCACTAGAAATTCCCTTAGCATCCATATTTCTACCAAAAGATATTTCTAGGCAATCAAGGATTTTACCATCAAGCACCTCAAAAATTCCACTTCCAGCAAAAACTTTATTGGTTACCTGAGACTGCCATTTTGGTGTGCTCTGTAATCAGTGATTTAAGAGAAAGATATTGTGTTCCAGCTATGGAGCTAGAAGTCCAAATTAAATGTGGCAGCAGGGCCATGTTCCCTCAGATACCTGTATAGAGGAATTCTTCCTTACCTCTTCCTAGATTCTAATAGATTCAGTCAAGCCTTGTTTTTCATTGCCTTGAAGCTGAAGCACTTCTATCTCTATCTTCATGATTGCTTGGCACCTTTTCTTATAAGGACAACAGTCATATTGGATTAGGAAACTTTCTAAATCAGATTGGCCTCATATTAATCACATCTTCAAAGTCCTTATTTCAAATATGCTTACATTCACAGGACCTGGAGGTGGTTAATATTTGAACATATATTTTTGGGGACATGATTTAACTCATCATTTCATCAATGATAAACGAACTTTAGACTCAATGTAAGCAAGGAGTGAAAATAAAGTCAGAGTTGTAAAAAGCCTGGCTAAGTGTTGAAGCAGTACTCCAGTGAGAGCAAATCTACAAAGACTGGAAGATTGTTTCCTTCTTTTCTTTTTTTCCTGTATAGTTGGTGGGTTCACTCTTAGTGATCCCCAAACTTACTACAAGCTACAGTAATCAAAATAGACAGAAGGATACACATATAAGTCAATGGAATAGAAGTGAGAGTCCAGTAATCAATTTATACATCTATGGTCAACTTAATTTTAACAAAGTTGCCAACACCAATAGGTAAGAATTGGTTTTTCAAGAAATACTGCTGGACCAATGGGATATCTAGATGCACAAGAATGAATTTGAAATTTATTCAAGGCATACATTTTAATGTAGATAAAATTTAATGCAAATGGATAAGAGACCTAAATAAGAGCTAAACCTAAATATTAGCCAGAGGAGAAAACTTATGTTCTTCTCATATCTTTTTTGATCATGCATCCTGCCTTAGATTCCCTGTAACACAAAACTGCTATTCAAAGTCCCTTTTATCCAAATTAATTCCACATCTTTTCTTCCCAGGCTTTATGTATATTTATTTTTCCTCCTACTCTAATATTTTGATCTACTCAGCAGGGGCTTGTTCATTTGTTTTTCAGTATTTCTGTTGAATGCCCTCTGCTTAGCCACTTTTCCACCCTAAAATATTGAGTTAGGCAAACACCTTGGGGGAACACGCAGACAGATCAAAGCAGACAAGTACAATTCTTTGTTATTACAGTTCACTTTGGTACTTCTGGAACCAGATTATGTCAGTGAAAAATGTGGGATGTGATCTATAAGACCACTGCCACCCTGGGGAGGTAGATTAGTGTAGCTAACTTAAAATGTCACATTGCTCTCTTACCATATGTGTCACCTACTGCTTATTGAGCATTAGCTTGGTTGTTTAAATATTTGACTATTTTCTAGATTACCATTAAAGTAGATTCTAACAGGTATTGCTTATGTTTTCAGTGTCTCTTTGGAGGAACAGTCTCTTGGAGATTCCTAGCCTGTTCAATAATCAGGTTTTTTACTATTGAGTCAATCTCTTTATTTGTTACAATTCTGTTCATATTTTCTATTTCTTTTTGAGTCATTTTTGTAATCTTGTGTCATACTAGGAATTTTTCCATTTCATCTAGGTTATCTATTTTGTTGGTATACAATTGTTTGTCATCTACTGATATAATCCTCATTACTTCTTTAAGGATAATAGTAATCTCCTCATATTCATTTCTGATTTTAGGAATTAGAGGCTCCCACCTTTTTTCTTGCTAAATCTAGTTAAAATTTCATCAATTTCCTTGATCTTTCCAAAGAACAAATATTTGGGTTAGTGGATTCTATTGGTTTTTTAATCTCTCTTTACCTTATATGTAGTCTAATATTTATCATTTCATTCTTCTAGATAGGGAATAATTTTCTCCCTTTTCCAAGTCTAAAGATTGTGAAGTTATAATATTTCTTTGAGATCTTTATTATCTTTTTAATGTAGACATTTTCACCTGTACATTTCCATCTGAGCACTGCTTTCACTATATCCCATGAGATTTTGTGTGCTTAGATTTTGTTTTCCTTCATTTCCAAGTATGTTTTAATTTTTAATGTATTTTTATTTTATAGATTGGTTATTAAAGTGTTTTGTAATTTTCTATCAATTTGTAAAAGGAGTTTTTCCATATATATTATAAATATATGCATATATATTTTTTTTATTTCTACCAACTTGTCAAAGGAGTTTCTCCATATATATTATAAATATATGCATATATATATATTATGGAGGGTTAACATGACCCAGCTGGCAATCTTAAGGGAATTTTTCAATTATGGATCAGGTAGTAGGAATAGATACACTCAGCCACTGACAAAACTTTGTCTTCCAGACAATTGGACTTATTGACATTATGATGAAACATCTCCTCTCTATCAGCTTCTGCTATTTAATTTTGATATTTAAAAATAAAATCTCATTCACAGAGAGTAATGAGAATTTAATTCCCACTTATGGATTTGTGGAGTTCAATTTATTTGGGCTGATGCACTGGTATGTTAATAATAATTATGCAAAAACAGTTACTTATAGTTACATAATTGTTTTTATCTCTTGAGCATCTGCCATTGTTTTTTCTATTTTCATTTTATTTATTTATTTATTTAATTTTTGTAATAATAAACTTTATTTTAGAGAAGTTTTAAATTTACATTTACAGAAAAATTACAGTGAAAATATAGGGAATTCCCCCATTATCCCCCTATACCCACACACAGTTTCCCCTATTAATAGCATCTTGGTTTGGTGGGGTACCTTTCTTACAATTCGTGAACCAATATTGAAGCACTAATCAATACTAATTAAAGTGTATAGTTTACATTATGGCTGACACTTTGTGCTGTACAGTTCCATAGGCCTTGAAAACAGCATACTCTCATGAATCCATCATTGCAGAAAAATCTCACTGCCCCAAATATGCCCTCCATTTCATTCTTCCCTCTCCCTTCTGAATCCCTGGTAACTACTATTTGTATATCAATGTTGCATGTTCTTCAATTATCCCAAGATAATAATTTTAATGAAAATAAATCTACTTTTGTCCATGATTACACTCCCCCATTATGTTTGCTCATTCCTCAATCTTGAGGGACTTGTGATGAAATCTGCTCTGACTGTTTAGGTTGAGAGGGGATTTAGATATTATGGGGCAGATGGAAGGAATTGTTTTGTTTGTAGTTGTAGACACGATTTGTTTGGGGGGATGGGATTTTTCCATTATCATCATTTTGTTGTTTGTTCAGGACAATCTGAAGAACTAGAGGGTAGTTGGTCGCTATTGTGCTGGGATTCAGGGCTCAACCAGCATATGAACAATCTAAAGACTTAAATCTGTGAGAGGTATATTTAATGGGTATATTGAGAAATATAGGTTCAAATAAAAGGACTAGAATATCTTGGGTAGGGGAATTATAAATGAGTATAACTATTTTATATTGGAAATAGATTATCATATATTCTCAATTAGAGCCCACTGAAGGGGTGTTGATATCAAGAGGCTGTGCTCCTTGTCTCTGGTATCTCTTGTCTGAGGCTGTGTTTACTCTGGCAGTTAGTGAAATCTTGCTAAAACTTGCATATGCATAACCTCAGAAATTATCTCCTGACTCACTTTGAAATATTTTAGCCATAAAAACTCTTTCTTTTTTTTTTAATTTAATATTTTCCCCTTTAGGTCAAGGTCTTTTTCCAAATGCATCACTAGTTAGTGCTTGGTAATAACCCCTTGGTGCCAGAGAACATTGAGGGGAATGTAGTGTGTTGCTTTGTTGTGTGGCTTAGACAGAGGTCACATTTGAGTAAGAAGGAGGTTTTCAGGAAATAACTCTCAGGCATTAATTATAATTAAGCTAAGTTTCACTTTTATAGGAAGAAGGTTCATAAGCACAAGCTTTAAGATCAAGGGTATGGTATATATGCCTGTTTTCTTTTATTTGGCACGGTTTATATATTCCAGAAATTTTTGCAATTTTATTTTAGAAAGTAGCAGGATTTCCCCAGGATGGAAGTTTAATTATTTTGTTAGCTATTGTGTTGCCTTTATCTATTGAGAAAACATTCCTATGACAACACAAACATATTCATATATCTTAGAAGTATGTTTTAGGTGCCCTTCCCCCCCATATAACACCCCATTATCACAGAAGGTGTGTCTCTATTAAAGGGTATTGATATTTGGAGCATTGATTTTTTTAAAAATAAATCAATTTTAATACATGTTAATAAAGCATACAATTCATCCAAAGTGTACAATCAATGATATTAGATATAATCTTATAGTTTTGCATTCATCACTTCAATCATTATTAGAGCATTTCATTATTTCAATAATAATAATACACAAAAAACAGACAAGAAAATTCCTCACCTCTCAATCTATTTCCTCTGCTGTACATACCTGCTATTTCTGGCTATTCTTGCACAATTATTTTCTTTGTTTAGCAGTTTTACTGAGATATAGTCACATACCATATTCTCTATCCAAATTGTACAATCATTGATCTTTAGCATAATCACAATATTGTACATTCATCTCAAAAATTTCAGAAAAATTTCTTTATTCAAAAAGAAAGACTCCACACCCCCTTGCATTCATTCCCCTGCCCTACACAACCACCAATCTAATTTAATCTCTATAAATTGATCTATATTACACTCTACATAAGTGGAATCATACAATTTGCAGCACTCTGTGTCTTGCCTCCTCCACTAAATACATTTCCTTTTTGTCTGATATTAACTTTTTGTAGTAGTAACCCACATTTATTTAGCTTCAAAGAAAAATGGTCTTATATATGCTATTTTACCCACATTCATATTTCACATAATATATTTAGTTCATATCAGCACAATCATACAGTATTTGTCTTCTTGTGTCTAGCTTGCTTGATGTAATATAATGTCCTCCAGGTTCATACATGTTGTCACATGTTTCTTCTTACCACTGCATAATATTCCATTGTGTATATACATGAAACTTTGTTTACCCATTCATCCGTTGATGGACACCTGGGTTGTTTCCAACTTTTGGCAATTGTGAATAACACCCCTATGAACATTGGTGTGCAGAAGTCTAATCGTGTTATTGCTCTCGGTTCTGGGTATACACCTAGCAATGATATTGCCTGGTCCCATGGAAAAGTCTATATTCAAATTCCTTAGGAACTGGCAGTTCCACGGTGACTGTAACATTCTACATTCCTAACAGCAGTGAATAAACATTCCTATCTCTCCACATCCTCTCCAAAAATTAGTTTTCTGAATTTTTAATATCTAGCAGTCTGACAGGTATTAAATGATATCTCATTGTAGTTTTGATTTGCATCTGCCTAATTGCTAGTAATGTTGAACATTTTTCATGTATTTATTTGGCATTTGTATATTTTCTTAGAACACTTGTCTTTACATGTCTTTTGCCCATTTTTTTTTATTGGATAGTTGTCTTTTAATTGTTGCATTGTATGAGCTCCTTATTTATCATGGATATTAAACACTTATCAGATATGTGATTACCAAATATTTTCTCCCATTGAGTAGGCTTCCTTTTCACCTCTTTGACAAAGTCCTTTTAGGTGCAAAAGTGTTGAATTTTGAGGAGGTCCCATTAATCTATTTTTTTCTTTTGTTGCTTGTGCTTTGGCTGTGTGGTTTAAGAAACTACTGTCTACCACAAGATCTTGAAAATATTTTCCTACCTTTACATCTAAGAGTTTTATGGTTGTTGTTTTAATATTTAGGTATTTGATCCATTTTGAGTTAATTTTTGCTTAAGGTGTGAGATAGGAGTCTTCTTTCTTTATTTTGGGTATGGCTATCCAGTTATCCCAGCATCATTTGTTGATTAGACTGTTCTGGCTGAGCTGGGTGGGCTTAAGAGCCTTGTCAGAAATCACTTAACTGTAGATGTGAAGGTCAATTTTTGAGTTCCTGATTTGGTTCCCCCCATTCCTGGTACCAAAATCTGTTTTAGTTTTCCTGGGATGCTCAAGCAAATACCATGAAATGGGTTGGGTTAAACAATGAGAATTTATTTATTAGCTCACACTTTTGAGGCTAAGATAGAGGTAAAAACGAAGGCATCATCAAAGTGATGTATTCTCCCAAAAACTATCATCCTCTGAAGCTAACTGATGGCAATTCTTGATCATAAGTTTGTCACATGTCAAAACACATGAAAGTGTTGGTCTTTCTTCTCTTCTGGGTTCTGTTGACATTCAGTTTCATTTTACTTATAAAGGACTCTAGTAATAGGACTAAGACCATAATGATCGGACTGTGTCTAATCTAAACTGAATTAACTTCATCAAAATGCCCTATGTACATTGGGTTCACACACACTGCAATGGATTAAGTTTAAGATCAAATTGTTTCTAGGGTACATACCTCCAAACAATCACATGTGGCTATTGCTCTTTTCAATTAATCTGCTGGATTCAAAACCAGACCCATCACTTGAGCACTATAATTGAGGGAAAGTGACTTACTCCCTCAGTTTAGTTATCTATAAATTGTGTACTATTAGAATATTTATCTTGGGTATTTATTTTGAAAATGCAATGAGATAACCCATGTTTAGAAGGAAGATGTTAATTTTTTTCCTCAGCATTTTCTGTTATTGTTAGGGATCAATTATCCTAATTAAAAATGAATATGAGTCTCCTCACCAGGTGACTTGGATGAGTCCATTGAGCTGTAGGGTAGGAGTTGCAGCTCCACCTAGATTTCATGCACACCTGGCACATAGGTAGGCGGGAGGCTCCAGTCATGAATATGAGGGTGGGAACATGGCCAATGGGGTAGGCAAATAAAGATAAGTTCTCACTAAAACAACTGAGAGGGAGCCAAGCACTGCCTTGTCAACCATCTTTGGAGTACAGCAGACCAGGACACCACTTCACAACAATCAGGGGATTCAGGAACAGAGAGGAAGAGGCTGAAACAGCAAGTTGTGAGTTGTTGATCCTCCTGGCTGCTGGTAAGAGCTATCCCTACCCCACCCTTGAGATACTGAGCAAGGATAAAATTCCTAGTGAACTGTATCTGACTGAGAGGAGAACAGACTTCGCCCTCCCTGCCATTTCCTTTTTTTTTTAAATCAATTTTATTGGTACATATTAATAAAGCATCCAAAACAAACAGTCAATGGTATTTAGTATAAACACATAGTTGTGCATTCAATACTTCAATCATTATTAGTGCATTTTCATTATTTCAATAATAATAAAGTAAACATGATAATTCTTCACCCCCCAATCTCTCTTTGTTTCCCCTGTTGTACAAAGCTGCTATTTCTGGCTATTCTTTTTTAAAATAATTTTTAAAGGTTTATTTATTTACTTACTTTTATCAATTTTTACCCCCCCCCCTTTTTTTTTGCTGTTTTTGTGCCCATTTGCTGGGCAATTATCTGTGTCTGTTTCCTGCCCTTTCCTCTTATCCGTCTCCTCCTGTCTTCACCGGGATTTGATCCTAGGAACCTCTGATCTGGGACAGAGGTATCCTACCATCTGTGCCACCTTAGCTCCTGATTTTCAGCACTTATTGTCTTGGGTTTCCTTTGTGTCACTCTCCTGTTATGTCATGATCTTGCTGCGTGGCTCAGCAGGACCTGATGGTGTACCCATGCATGGGGCATGGGGGGCTCACACTCACAGGATTTGCCAGCACACCCACATACAGTGCCTGGCAGTGTACTTGTTCATGGGGCCTCATTCCAGGTCCTTTTAGTTACATATAGTGTGGGAGGGTGCTCTTGGTCATCTAAGAGGGTACTGGAAAAGTAAGGAAGCCAAAGAAAAATCTTGAGTTTCTCATCCCTGTGGCTGGAAGTGGCATATATACCCCAGCCTCAGGACAAGGAGCCTAGGTGGAGCTGCCAGGTTTGCCCTCCAAAGGTACTGTGACTGCAACCTCCCTGGGAGATAGAGGGGTCTGGGAGGGTAGATAGTGGTTTCCTTGCATTTTTTTTTTTAGCCAGCTGAGGCCCCCTTGGTGTTGAAAGGGACCCTCACCCAATAGGGATAGGGGAGGGGATCTCCTCAGGCAGGTTGTCAGACCCAGCAGTCTAGGTAAAGAGATGAATTACATCAGAGAGGAGACAGGGATTTCTAAGGCAGGCTGCCACACACAGCAGCCTAGGTCAAGAGAGGAATTACTTTAGAAAGGAGGCACAGATAACAGACTAAGCAACAGGACTGAAGGGAAGCTAATCTGTCCAAGGGAAACGGGGCTGATAGCCTTCTGAAAGGCTTTCTAGCCTAGGAGACAGATTAGCTCCGAGGAAGAATTCCTGCCTAGTATATACAAGGTCCCTGGTTTGATCCCCAGCTCCTCTCTGAGAAGTGATATAGGACTATCAGGCAACCAGCTGAAATTTTTGAATATATTGACATTCTGTTTTTATTAGCTATTCTTGGATCTCTCATTTAAAAAAAAAAAACTTACATTTTTATTTTTCTTATTTTACTCACTATAACCTGGCTTAAAACTGGTAGAGGACAGGCTGCAAGGTCATTGATGGTGAATAGCAGCAGCCTGAGAAGATTCTTAAGGGTCTAAGAGAGAAGGCTGTTTTTCTGTGTTTATCTTTGTTTTCTGATTTTCTTTTGCCTTCTACCTCTTTTTTTTTAAATGAGTAGCTACTGTCTTGTTTTCTTGTTGTTGTGTTTCCCCTTCCTTTGTTTCTCTGTTTGTTTGTTTTTTCTTTCTTTCCTTTTGTTTGCCAAATTTCTCTACCTATGCTATATCTTTTCTCTCCTTCATCTTTATATTTTCTGTTTTCTGTTGTTCTTTCATTCCACCTCTTTTTGCTTGGTCTTCAATTTTTCTTGTTGTCATTTCTCTTTACCTCCTACTTTTTCTATTTTCTTTCTTTTCTTTCACATTTTTTTTTCTTTTTCTCTTCTAATTTTTCTTCCCCCCTCTTCTTATCATTTTGGACTTTTAAGACATTCTATACTTTTCGCTATTCTTTTCTTGTTTCATTGTTTCTATTCCACTTTTCTAAACTTATACCTCTATACTTGTTACTCAGGTTAATTATTCATTTTCTTAGGTCCTGTATGGATGCACTCCTACCTCTTAAGATTATTACTACTATTATTCTTTTTCTCTTCCCAAATCTTCCTATTTCTCTGGTCCTAACAATCGTTTAAAGGGAATATAGGCAGGAGCAAGGAAATAGAATAAGAGGAATGAAGTGTAAAAGTGAAACCTTGCCACATTCAAAAACAACAAAATAAAACCATAGAGTAGAGACAGAACCTAATAAGATGAATAAACCCATCAAGATAAACAGATGCCTAGACACCAACCAAAAATTATGACCATTTTAAGAAAAAGGAAGACATGACCCAGTCCAATGAACAAATTAAAAACCAGGAAGAGATGCAGAACATGGAACAACTAATCAGAGCTGTCCAAACAAATATATGAATAAACTTAATGAAGTGAAGGAAGAGATTAAGGATATTAAGAATACACTTGGAGAGTATACTTAAGAAATTGTAAAAATACATAAAATATAATGGATATTATGGTGATGAATAGCACAATCCAAGAAATAAAAAATACACTGGAAGCACATAACAGGAGATTTGAACAGGCAGAAGAAAGAATTACTGATGTGAAAGACAGTACTTTTGAAATCAAACAGATAGTATAACAGATAGATAAACAGATAGAAAAATTACAGCAGGGACTTTGCGATTTGAATGAAAACACAAAACACACAAACATAAGTATTATAGGCATCCCAGAGGGAGAAGAGAAGGGAAAGGGGACAGAAAGAATGTTGGAGGATATAATGGTTGAAAAGTTCCCAACCCTACTGAGGGAGATGAGCATACATATCCAGGAGCCACAGTGCACCAGAAACAGTATACATCCCAACAGGCCTACTCCAAGACATACTTATCAAATTATTCAATGCTTAAGACAAAGAGAAAACACTGAAAGCAGCAAGAGAAAAGAGAACCATGACATACAAGAGAAGCTCAATAAGATTAAGTGCTGATTTCTCATCTGAAACCATGGAGGCAGGAAGGCAGTGGTATGACATAGTTAAGATGTAAAAGAAAAACTTTCCAGCCACGAAATCTCTATCCAGCAAAGCTTGCATTTGAAAATGAGGGTGAGTTCAAAATATTCACAGATAAACAGAAATTAAGAGAATATGTCAATAAGAAACCTTCAAGAAATAAAGGGAATTGTGCAGATCAAAAAGAAAAAACAGGACAGATTGGAGAAGAGTGTAAGAACAACTAAAAAGACATAAAGAGAAATATAAAAACATGTGACATACATAAACTCAAAGAAAATATGGCTAATGTAACTAATGCCTTGACAGCAATAACATTGAATGTTAATGGACTAAACTTATCAGTCAAGAGACACAGATTGGCAGAATGGATAAATAAATATGATCAATCTATATGCTGTCTACAAGAAACCCACCTTAGAGCCAAGAATGCAAGGTAGCTGAAAATGAATGGTTGAAAAACAATTAAACAAAGAATAACCAAAAAAGGGAAGGAGTAGCTATACTAATATTGGACAAAATAGACTTTAAATGAAAAACTGTTTTAAGAGAGAAAGACAGACACTATTTATTACCAAAAGGGGTAATATTTCAAGAAGAAAGAACAAACATAAACATTTATGCACTCAATCAGGGTGCCTCAAAATACGTGAGGCAAACACTGGAAAAACTAAGTGGAGAAATAGATACCTCTACAATTTTAGTGGGGGACTTTAATACACCATTATCACCAACAGACAGAACATTTCGATGAAGAATCAATAAAGAAAGAAAGATTTTGAAGAATACGTTAAAGGATCTGGATTTAATAGACATATACAGAACACTACAGCCAAATAAAGAGGGATATACATTATTCTTGGGTTCTTATGGATAATTCTCCAAGATAGAACACATGCTAGGACACAGAACAACACTCAATAAATTCACAGATGTTGAAATTATACAAAGTATTTTCTCTGGCCACAACGGAATGATGCTAGAAATCAGCAAAGGTCAGAGAAGCAGATTAGGCACAAAGATATTAAAATTAAACTACACACTATTAGAAAAACTGTGAGTCATGGAGGAAATCTCACAAGAAATCAGTAACTACCATGAAATGAATGAAAATGATAACACAACGTATCAAAACCTATGGGATGCAGCCAAAGCTGTACTGAGAGGGAAATTCATAGACATAAATACACATATCAAAAAAAGAAGAAAGAGGTAAAATTGTAGACCTAACTGCACATCTGGAGGAACTGGAAAAATAACAAAAAACTAACCCCAAATTTAGTAGAAAAGAGGAAATAACAAAGATTAGAGCAGAACTAAATGAAATAGAAAATAAGAAAGCACTAGGAAAAAAATCAAAACCAAAAGCTGGTTCTTAGAGAAGATCAATAAAATTGACAAACTCTTAGCCAGACTATCAAAGGAAAATAGAGAGCAGATGCAAATACACAAAATAAGAAATGAGGAAGGGCATATCACCACTGATCCCACAGAAATAAAATGATCAGAAGAGGATACTTTGAAAAATTATATGCCAACAAGAATGATAATTTAGAGGAAATGGACAAATTCCTAGAAACTCACAAGCAGCCTACATTGATAAAAAAAGAAATTGATGATCACAACAGTCCAATTACAAGTAAAGAGATAGACTCAGTCATCAAAAACCTCCCAAATAAGAAGAGCCCAAGCCCTGATTATGCCTTCACAGGTGAATTCTACCAAACATTCCAGAAAGAGCTAACACCACTCCTGCTTAAGTGCCTACAAAAAATAGAGGAAGAAGGAACATTGCCTAACTCATCTGATGATGCCAACATTACCCTAATACCAAAGCCAAACAAAGATGCCAAAAAAAGGAAAATTACAGACCAATCTCTCTAATGATCCTAGATGCTGAAATCCTCAACAAAATACAATATATCAAATGAATTATACACCATGACCAAGTGGGTTTTTCCCGAGTATGCAAGGATGGTTCAACATAAGAAAAACAATCAATGTAATACAGCACATAAAATGATTGAAAGAAAAAAACCCACATGATCATCTCTATAGATGCAGAAAAAACATTCAACAAAATATGACACTCTTTCTTGATAAAAAGACTGCAAAAGATAGGAATGGAAGAAAACTTTCTGAACGTGATAAAGGTGTATATGAAAAACCCAGAGCCAACATCATCTTCAATGGTGAAATCCTAAAAGCTTTCTCTCTATGATCAGGAACAAGAAAAGGATGCCCACTATAACCGCTCCTGTTTAACATTATCTTAGAAGTACTTGCTAGAGCACTGAGACAAGAAAAAAATATAAAAAGTATCCATATTGGAAAGGAAGAAGTAAAAATTTCATTATTTTCAGTCAACATGATCCTATACATAGAAAGAAATCTACAACAAAACTTCTAGAACTTATAAAGGAGTTCAGTAAAGTCACAGGCTACAAGACCAATGCTCAAAAATCAGTAGCATTTCTGAACACCAATAATGAGCAATCTGAGGAGGAAATAAAGAAAAAAAATACCATTTACAATAGTAACTAAAAGCATCAAATCCTTCAGGATAAATTTGACTAAAAATGTAAAGGACTTATATACAGAAAACTACACAACAGTGTTAAAGGAAATCAGTGAAATCTTAAATAACTGGAAGAATATTCCCTGTTCATGGATAGGAAGACTAAACATCATAAGGATATCCAGCCTACCCAAACTAATCTACAGATTTAATGCAATCCCAATAAATATCAACCATGTATTTTTTAATGAATTGGAAAAACTAACTACAAAATTTATTTGTTAGGGTAAGAGGCCCTCAATCATCAATGACATATTGAAAAATAAAAATAAAGTTAGAAGTATCATACTACCTGACTTTAAAACATACTACAAAATTACAGTGGTCAAAACTGCCTGCTATTGGCAGAAGGATAGACATACTCACCAATGGAACAGAATTGAGAGTTCTGATATAGATCCTTACATATACAGTCATCTGATATTTGTCAAGGCCACCAAGCCCATTCAGTTGGGAGAGAATGGCCTCTTCAACAAGTGGTGCTTGGAGAACTGGATAGCCATATCCAAAAGAATGATGCTACAAGAAAGGAAAATAACAGACTAATCTTCTGATGAACATAGATTCTAAAATTCTCAACAAATACTTGCTAATCATATTTAACAACACATCAAATGAATTATACCCCAAGACCAAGTGGGTTTCACCCCTGGTATGCAAGGATGGTTCAACATAAGAAAATCAATGTTATACACCACATAAACAGATTGAAAGAAAAAAAATCAAATGATCATCTCTATAGATGAAGAAAAAGCATTTGACAAAATACAGTACCCTTTCCTTATAAAAACACTACAAAAGATATAGATAGAAGGAAACTTCCTCAACATGATAAAGGGTATATATGAAAAACCCACTGCTAACAACATATACAATGGTGAAAACCTCAAATCTTTCCCTCTAAAATTGGGAACAAGACAAGGATGACCACTATCACTGCTCCCATTTAACATTGTGTTAGAAGTATTTGCTCAAGCACTAAGGCAAGAAAAAGTTATAAAAGGCATCCAAATTGGAAAGGAAGTGGTTAAAGTTTCACTATTTGCAGATGACATGATCCTATACACAGAAATCCCTGAGAAATCTCTACAACAGAGCATTTAGAGCTTATAAATGAGTTCAGTAAGGTCACAGGTTATAAGATCAATGCACAAACATCAGTAACATTTCTGTATACCAATAATGAGCAATCTGGGTAGGTGTATTAATCAGCCAAAGGGGTGCTGATACAAAATACCAGAAATAGGTTGGTTTTCACAAAGGTTATTTATTTGGGGCCGAAGTCCACAGTTACCAGGCCATAAAACTTAAGTTTCTTCCCTAACCAAAGTCCATTGCCATGTGTTGGAGCAAGACAGCTGCTGACATTTGCCAGGGTTCAGGCTTCTTGGGTTCCTCTCTTTCCAGGGCTGCATTTCTCTCCAGGATCAGTGCCTCTGTTTCTTCCACAAGGTCAGCTGTAGACTATGAGGCTCTCTAGGCTTTTCTTCTCTCCATAAGGCCAGCTGTAAACTCTCAGGTGAACAGCTTGTCTCCATCCCGGGGCCTTCTCTCCTTCCTCATGACCATGGTCCTCTGTCTGCTCGCTTCCCCGGCTCCAGCATCAAAACTCCAACATCAGAACTGCTCCCTCTGGCCTTTGCTTGCCTTTTATATTTGATTCCCTCACCCACCAAAGGGTGGGGCTTAACACCCTACTGATATGGCCCATTCAATGCCCTAATCATAACTTAATCATGCCCAGATAAACAGACCAGTTTACAAGCCTAATCCAATATGTATTTTTTGGAATTCATAATTACATCAAACTGCCCAACTACTACAGGAGGCAATCAAGAAAAATTCCCATTTACAATAGCAAGTAAAAGAATCAAATATCTAGGAATAAATTACCTAAAGATGTAAATGACTTATATGCAGAAAACTACACAACACTGTTAAAGGAAATCAGTGAAGACTTAAATAATTGGAAGAATATTCCCTGTTCATGGACAAAAAGACTAAACTTCATTAAGATGATTATCCTACCCAAACTGATGTAAAAATCACCACAATATTTTTTCCTGAATTGGAAAAACTAACTATGAAATCTATCTGGAAGGGGAATAGGCACCGAATAACTGAAGACATATTGAAAAAGAAAAATGAAATTAGAGGAATCACATTACCTGACTTTAAAACATAATACAAAGCTACAGTGTTCAAAACTGCATGGTACTGGCACAAGGATAAATATGCCGAACAAATGAAACTGAATTGAGAGTTCTGATATAGATCCTTACATATATAGTCATCTGCTATACAACAAGGCCACCTAGCTAACTCAGCTGGGAGAGAATGCCTTCTTCAACAAATGGTGCTGAAGAACTAGATATCCATATCCAAAAGAATGAGACAGGAACACCATGTTACATCTTATACAAAAATTAACTCAAGATAGATCAACGATCTAAATATAAGGGCCAAGACCATAAAGACCTTGGAAGATAAAGTAGGGAAGCATCCACAGGACCTTGTATTAAGAAATGGTTTCATGAACTTTATTATCAAAGGACAAGCAATAAAAGAAAAAAGAAAGTTAAATGGGACCTCCTCAAAATTAAAAACTTTTGCATCTCAAAGTAATTTGTCAAGAAAGTGAAAAGGCAGCCTAGTCAATGGGAGAACACATTTGGTAACCAGATATCTGATAGGGGCCCGATATCAAAAATATATAAAGAAATCCTATACCTTGAAAATAAATAGACAAAAAAAAAAAAAAAGAAATTTATAAAATGGGCAAGCGATTTGAATAGACACTTATCCAGAGAAGAAATACAAATGACTAAAAAGCACATGAAAAGATGCTCATCATCACTAGCTATTGGGAAAATGCAAATTAAAACTACATAGAGATATCATCCTATTCCCATTAGACTGGTGGCTATTAAAAAAACAGGACTATAAGTTTTGTAGAGCATGTGGAGGAATGGGAACCCTTATCCACTGCTGGTGGAAATATAGAATGGTGCAGCCACTGTGGAAGACATTTTTTTGGTTCATCTGTAAACTAACTATAGAATTGCCATATAATCCAGCAATTCCAATGTTGAGTATATATCCAGAAGAACTGAAAGTAAGGATACAAAAGATATATGCACACCAATATTCACAGTGGCATTATTTACTATTGCCAAATGTTAGAATCAACCCAAATGCCCTTCAACAGATGAATGGATAAACAAATTGTGGTATATACACACAATGGAATATTACTCAGCTGTAAGAAGGAATACAGTATTAACAAATGGGATCACATGGATGAATCTTGAGGACCTTATGTTGAGTGAAGCAAGCCAGGCACTGAAGTACAAATATTACATGACCTCACAGATATAAATTAAGCAAATTGAGCAGACTAACAGAACTAGAGACTGGAAGATAGGTTTATGGGAAATAGAAAGGGAGAAGAAAGTTGTGAGCCAATGCTCATATGGGCAAAATCTATGATAAGGGGGAAGTGTGAAGATGTACATTGGAGGGGCATGACAAGGGTGTAATGATAATTTTAGGTTAGGTGATTTTGGTTTGTCGGGGGGTTGAGGTGGGGAGGGTGGGTTGGACTTCCATGGAACTGGGAGAAGGGCTGGGAGAGGGAGCAGTTGAACACTGGGGATTGGTGGGTACATGCTAGAAACTACAATGTTTGGAATGCTGTTTTGGAAATATGGCAAGTGAGAGTTGCTGGTTTGGGGTGTTAGATGTTGGGGTTATTCAGGACAGGGTGCACCTGGGGCAGGCTTCTAGGAAATGTGTGAGTGTTCATCTTGCAATAGTGTGTTATATCAGCGGTTGGAGATGCACATAATGAGTGACAAGGTGGTGAACTCCCATCTTGGGGAGGCCCTCTATGTTCTAAAAGAGAGGTGCAGTGTCTATTGAGAGCATGGATGATGCCTAATAGGGGAGGGCAGACCAGTGTATCAAGCCCTCAGTGTTGTTGCTAGTAACTATGTATTTTTTCCTTCAAGGTGTGAAGCCTGGTGGTTGCAGTGAGTTGCAAGGTGAGAGGGAGGGAGGAATAGAATAGATGGAAAGGGGGTAATTTTGGGGAGATGGAAAGGTTCTACATGATCTTGCTATGATGGATACAGGCCATGTTGAATTGCATCAAAGTTTATAAAAGTGTATGGTCCAAAATGTAAACCATAATGTAATCCATTGACCATGGCAGGTAGCAATGTTTCAATATTTGACACCAGTTGTAACAAATGTATCATCCACATATACAATGTTATTAATGGGGGGAGGGGGAAAAGGGGGAGGATGCTGTGTATCTGGGAGTCCCCTCTATTTGGTAGACTTTTCTGTAACCTAAAACTTCTTTGAAGACAAAATTTTAAAAATGTAAGAGACTGGGGGAATGAAGGGAAGAAAATGTCACTGTACATATAAGACAACAGATCTTACAGTGATGAAAGGCAAAATGTCAATAAAATGTTTTTTCGTTAATTTTTAAAATACCAATTTTTTATTTTATTTTATTTTTAGTTTTTCAAAAAATTTTCTGTGTTTTATTTCCTATGTTTAAAACTATTATTATTTTATTTTCTTATTAATTGTATTTGGCTATTTCATTGGCTTCATTTTTTTAAGAATTTTGGATCACAGAAAAGTTACAAATGTGGCAGGGGATGACAATTGATGGGGGTGTCAGTGATGGGTGATTCATGGAAGGAAGTTCACCTGGGCATACCTTTAAGGCATATAAATATGTTCAAATGTTCATGGAGCATTGCCACAGTGGATGGAGATTCACACAATAACCAAAAGAATATCAAATTCCTGTTCTGGGGAGCTCTGCCACATTCTCTAATGGAACAGCAACAATCCCCCAAGTACAGGGACAATGACTAGTGAAGGAGGATGGTCCTTTAATGGGCCCTTGATTTTGATGACTATGCTTATGAATGTCTGCTCTTGAAATTGAAATTTAGCCTAAATTTGTAGGATGCCTAAGAGTTACCTACTGGAGCCTCCTAGTTGTTCAGATGTGGCCTCTCTCTAAACCAAACTCAGCATATAAACTCAACAACTTCCCCCCAGCATGAGACATGACTCCCAGAGATGAGCCTCCTTGGCACTGAGGGATTGCTATCAAGTACCAACAAGCAATGCAACTGGAAAAGAAAAAGGCCCTGACCAAAAGAGGGAAAAGGTAAAGACAAATGAATTTCATCACTAAGAGACTTCAAAGGGAGTTGGGAGGTCATTCCAGAGGTAACATGTATGCACATCTCATCAGGATCTCATTGACAGCCAAAGTAGATACTGCCCCGAAAAGCAGGGGTCCGGAGGGCTCTGGAAACATCCAGACACTAGAGTCAGGGAAGATTGCTCAGGATTTTGGTCCCTTGCCAGTGCACCCTACTTTGGAATTTATGCCCCCCGGTGTGAAAGAATTGGACTCAGTTGTGGTTTCCCTACACAAGACTCTGCTGTCCTATATTTGAACTTCTATCTAGTACTAAAGTTAGTAGGTGTATGTCCAAGAGACTTAAATCTTTGGGCTGTCCATGTGCCAGCTGGACCCTGAACCTCAACGGAGTTGCAGTACCTACACTCCAGTTCATTGGACTCACCCAGGACAACTAACCAGGAGGAGATGATGGATAATCAACATACTAAGGAAACAAGAGTGTCTACAACTGCAAGCAAGAGAGTCCCACCGATCAGCCATATGCGATCGAAGACCCCCCTCAATTAAAGGTGGATTGGGCATCACCATCCTGAAATTCTCAGGATTGAGGAATGAACTATTTTATAAAGTAGACTTACTAGTATTCTACTATAGTCTCATTGTGATTCTAGCAATGGAAGAAATATCATTCATATGGAGGCAGTGGCCACTGGAGGATCTGAGGGTAGAGAGAGGGAAAAACAGGTGTAATATGGTGGCATTTTTGGGATCTGGGAATCATCCTGAATGACATTACAATGACAGATACAGGCCATTATATAGCTTGCCATAACCTACAGAATTGAGTGGGGGAGAGTATAAACTAAAATGTAAACTATAATCCATGTTTAGCAGCAGTGCTCCAAAATGTATTTATCAATTGCAATGAATGTTCCACACTAATGAAAGATGTTGCTAATGTGGAAAAATATGGGAGGTATGGGGGAGCAGGGCATTTGGGAATCCCCTATATATTTTCTGTAACATTTATGTAATTTAAGTATCTTTTAAAAGAAATAAAAAAAGAAAAAGAAAAAAGTGAATATGAGAATATCCAATTCTTGCTTCCTGCTCCACTGTCACCTTCTGGACTTTATTGATTCATTTTTGATCAGAGACAATCTGCCTTTTATCCAGATCCCCATGTGATTGGCAAACAGATTAGATTTTATGAAGAGCTGTTTTAAGCAATCAAGATTTTACACATTTTTTAAAAAAATGATATGAAATGACATGTAGATCATATATGCATTCATCAATAGTAGAGGATTATCAAGCATTATATTTCCACAAATATTGGAACCATGATAAATAAATATGTTCTTTTCCATGAATATTCCTATTTCTGTTCCAAACTACGCTGCTTTGGTCACTGATTATTTATAATACATTTTAACAGCTGTTGGGGAAAATTCTCCTTCATTTTTCTTATTTTTCAGAGATTTATTGGCCATATTTACTTTTTTTTTTTTTTTTCCCCATTAATAAGGCTTTCTTTCCAGGAGAATAAGGATGATGTATCATTGTTCAAGACTGTTCTTGTATATTTCAAGAATCATAAAATTTTACTCTTTTCTCCTAAATTTATTCCTGACCAATTCATGTCTCTTAGGGTTTTATAAATGAATATTCTCTTGCTTCATTTTTTTTCAAGTAAACGTTCCTCCTAAATATGCAGTTGGTGTCTGCATATTAATATCCAACTCACCATCTTACTAAAATTCTCATGACTATGAGAAATATTTTAGGTGATTCAGCTGGTTTCTGGTAGATAATCATAGTGTCTGAGTCATTTCCATGATGAAAGGAGTTTTCAATCTATGCTATGACTAAGACACACTATTACTCTTCACTTTGTCCTATATCTCAGGGAAGTTCTCGCCATTTCTAATTTTTAAGGTCTTTATTTTGACGTATTTTTTTGAAGGTTATTTTTCAAGGTTCAGAATTTTAACTTGGCAAGTTTGTTTTTTAAATTCCTTCCAATATTTTGGACATATCATTATATATCCTTGACTTATTTTGTCTTTATGAATTTTTTCTTCTGGATACTTTTTAAGAATTTTTTTCTGTCATTAGCTTTTCTTCAGTTTACTCTAATATATTTAAGGGTAATTTGAAAAAAAACCTCAGCCTCGGCACCGTCCCCGCTGCCAGCGCCACCGCTGTCAGGGGCACTTGCCTCGCCCCCGCTCTCCGGGGCCTGGGCGGGGAGCGGGAGCCGAGTTGCCGAGTTGCGGCGCGGTTCTCTGTGCGCCAGAGCTAGGAGCGGCGGGGCGCGGGCCAAGCCGCCTCCTGTTCGCTGCCGTCGGGCTCCGGGCGGGAAGAAGGGGCGCCCAGGTGTTGTAGGAGCCCCCTTTCGGCGGCGCCCGGGACCTGCTCCATTTTGTGCGGGAGGCCGTCCGAGAGGCGGGTAGCGGGACTCGGCCCGGGACCGCAGTCCCGACCTTGCCGTGGTGTCCCGGGCGAAGGAGCGTCCTTGGTCTGGGCCACCGCTTTGGGGTCCCCGGGGAGAGTCCCCCTTACGCCTGCCCGGCCAGGGGCCTGGCGGGGCCCGGCCCTTTGTCTGCCCGCGGCCTCCCGGGCACCGCGCGGCCAGCGGGCGGGAGGAGGCGTTGGGCGCGGTCGAGCGCGCGGTCAAGCGCCTGGAGCTGCCCTGAGGGTCAGGGGTAGCGTCGGGCTGTGAGGCCCGAGCCACCCCGGCGCCTTCGTGGGGAGGAAACGGGGTCTTTGGGCGGAAGAAACGGACTTGGTTGTCCGCAGTTTGGTTTACACGTAGAGAATGCAGCCATCTGGCGGCTTATGGTCCCAGGACTTGTCTGAAGGTGGGAAAGAAGCCTTTGGACTTGAACTAAAGTTTTAATCATCGGTGGTGGGAGGCGGGGAGGCTATGCTGGGCCTTAAGGAGCAGCGGTCTTGGAGAACAAAGAATTACACCCACAAATCATAATCTCGCCCAGAGTAGTGTAACAAGATAATTTAAACAAGACTAGGCAGGACGCGACCTTTAGAAAAAAATGTTATCCCGCTAACACGCATCTACTACACAGTTCCATGGTTGGTGCTAAAATTCACAGTATGGAAAGTAATCTGCAAGCTAAAGTGAGGAGGTAAACGGGTCAATATAAATTGCATCAATAAATACGGACTTTATAAAGTATTGCAAGTTTAACTAGAATTCCTTAAAAGGCAATTATTCCTTTCACTCATTCCCTTTGTAGCTTAATTTAAGGACTATATTGGTGTGAAACTTTGGCTGTTGATGCCAAAGAATAGAGGGTGGAGGGAGGGGCTACTGCTTTTCTTGGATACAAATTTGCATTTCTTCCATCGTTAATCAGATATATGCATTCCCTTCAGCTTTTACAGATATCATAACCTGCCTTTAAGAAAATATAAAACATGGTTTGTTAGTTTTTCTTTTTTTATTATACTGCATCTAAATATATGAAGTGATTGTGGTGAGGTGTGGCTTCCTCCATTCCTTGCCTTCCCTCCCAAGCAAAATTCATACATTTGTACATATATATGTGTGTGTATATATATATCTTCTATGTTTTAAGCCAAGTGGTCTGAGGATTGTTTGTTTGTTGGCAAAGACACCCTTAAGAAAATAACACTTCTAGCTACAAGGAATTTTCTGGCAGTTTTGGGGTTAGAAGAACAATATTTGAAAAGAAATTAGAAATTGCTTTTAAGATTATAGCAGAATAGACAATCTCAGGCAGCCTTTGCAGGCTAGTCCCTTGTAATGGTATTTTAAACATTCGGTTCCGTGGCTACAACTTTTTCTACTATTTACCAGATTTCAAGCTTGAATACATAACAGCATATCTTATTCCTTTAACAATGACCCCCCATTTAATCATTTCACTTAAGGAAGGGAAAAGAACAAATGAGAAATAGAGATTGTAACACTGTAATTGATACTAATTTATTCAGCACTTTCTGCCTTATAGTAAAACTGAAGTGCTGTTCAGATGCAATTTTAGCCACAAATGGTGATGCTTTAAAAGTATAAATGAAGGTCTTAATTGATTGTGTTGGTCTTGGTGTGTTCTCTGGGCAGCATGTATCCTTTCTCCAGTATGATCAGAGATAGTATTTAATTTAAAAGCATTGTATTCTGAGATAAAATTTCCCCCTTTTTCAGTTTTTTGTACTCCTAAATCTAATTCAATGTGAGACATTAAGAATATCCTCATTAAAAAAAAAAAAAAAAAAAAAAAAAAAAAAAAAAACTCAGCAAAATTTGGGAAAAGAGAGTGGGAATGGAGTTAATTTTTCACCAGAAACCTTGTAAGAGCATAATGCAACCTCCTGAAAATCTCTGTATAATTTTGTTGATATCGGTAAGTTGATTCTAACATCTATATGAAAAGACAAAGGATGTAGATTAGTCAAAACCATTTTGAAGAGGAAGAAGAAAAATTTTGGAGCATATTCACAATCTTATTTCAAAAAATTATTATTAACCTACAGGTTTTCATAGGCCATGTGATATTAGCATAAAAAGGACACAAGAAAATTTAGATACAAGGAACATGTGGCAGGAAACAATTTGTAAAACATACATCCAACAAAATACTTATATCTAGTATTATAAGAAATATTGAAAACTCAATAATTAAAAGGCAAACAACCCAATAAAATGGCAAATATTTGAAAATATTTGTAAAACTCCCATAGTAATATGGTAGATTCAAATTTGACTGCATTCATAAATATATTAAATGTACCAACAACTTATAAAGATCAAGAATTATCAGTCTGAAAAATGAAAAACTTAACATGCCATTTATAATTTTGACACTTCAAATATAAAGACAGAAATTGGATGAAAGCAAAAGATTTAAATTTATCTACTATATAAACATAAACAAGAAGAACCCTTCAATGGCTATAATAATATTTGACAGTGTATATTTTAAGGAAAAGAATCATTACAAAAGATGAAGAGAGAAATTAAAAAATGATAAAGTTCAGTTCACAAGGAATAATTAACAACTTTTAATTTGGTGAACCTAATAATATTATTTTCAAATATATTAGGCAAAAATAAAATTAAAGTTGAGAAATCCATAATAAGATTGGGGAATTTTAGCACACATCTTAGTAAAGAAAAAAATCTACTTCCCTATCCAAAAAATTCAGACAGATAAGGAATATGTGAATACATTGTTAACAAACTTGATAAAATCATCATAAAAATAGCAGCTGCACGTGATGATATAATGAGATACAAAACAAATTGAAACAATATATGTTGTACTCTAACACTGTGGAATTAATTTAGAAATCAATGGCAGAAATATAAATTTAATATTTCTATACATTTGGAAAAAACAATAAATAATTCAAATTCATGGCTTAAAAGAGAAATGGTTTAAAACTGAAAATGAATATATTTTGAAATGATAGATAAAGAAAATACAATATGTAAAAATTTTCAGATGCAGATAATACTGTATTAAGAGGAAACTGTATAGCCTTAAATGAATGCAACATGGCAAAGAAAAAAGGCTGCATGCTGGAAAGATAAAACCACCATCTTAAGAGTAGGAAGGTAAAGAAAAAGCAAATTAGCCCATAGAAAATAGAAGAAAAAAATATATATATATAAAATAAAAAAAACAAATCCATGAACTCATGGATTAGAAAATAATGTTAGAGTCAAAATTTTAACAGATTTACAGATGATTACTCTTTGCCAGGAGAAGGATGGCAAAAGTATCCAATATCAGAAATGAGAAGATAAAAATTTTAAAGAGGGAATAAAGAGATACCAAGAATCTTATTAACATCTTTATGCTAATATATTTCAAAACTTAAAATAGGGTGTTTATGGCAATGCTGTGTTTTTTACATGATTTTTCTTTAAACCTACAACTTCCTCAATTAAAAAATATAAATTTAATTTTATAAAGTTTGATGCAGTGGATAAATTCCTGCAAGGAACAAAATGAAAGAATATCACAGACATTATAGGAAGTGAAATAATGGTGACACAAAAGAAGACTGATAATGTAATTCTATTAATAAGGAATACTAAAAAGAGATCAAGGTAACTGATATTTTGACAATTCTCAAAAGTGGCTACCTCATAGCAGTATTCACTCCAAAAGGTCACAAGATTTAATCGGATGGGGGAGACATCCCATGATTCAATCTGGGTGCTCTTTCTGAAGATATATTCATTGACTGTACATATGAAATACGATTTATTTATTTGATATCTCAATAAAAAGGTGAAGAAATTAATATCTCTGTGAAATCTGTAAGCCCTTTGAAAACTAGCTATATTTCCTCCATATAATTTAGTCAGTCTACATCTTCAATTGCAGGTAATGGTAAATAGTTTTCTAAAACATTCAATTTCCTCTAGATGTTTGTATTAGTCAACCAAAGGGGTAATGATGCAAAATACCAGAAATCAGTTGGTTTTCATAAAGGGTATTTATTTATTTATTTATTTATTTTTAAAGATTTTATTTATTTATTCATTTATCCCCCCCTTGCTGCTTGTGCTCGCTGGGTCAGCTAACCACGCCATGTGGGCAGGCTTGCCTTTACCAGGAGGACCCGGGAACTGAACCCATATAAAGGATATTTATTTGCTTACAGTTACCAGGCCATAAAGCGCAAGTTACTTCCCTCACCAAAGTATATTGCCATGTATTGGAGCAAGACAGCCACCGACATCTTCCAGGGTTCAGGCTTCCTGGCTTCCTCTCTTCCCAGGGCTTGCCTTTCTCTGGGCTTAGCTTCTTTGTTATCTCCACAAGGCCATCTGTAGGCTATTAGGGGAATGGTTTATTTCTCTTCCTGGGGCCTTCTCTCATTCCTCATGACCAAGGTCCTCTGTGTGCTTACTTCCCAGGGCTCCAGCTCAAAACTCAGCATCAAAACCCCAACATCAAAACTCCAAATCTGTCCTTTGCCATGTCTTTTATCTGTGAGTCCCCACTCACCATGAGGTGGGACTCAACACCGTACTGATGTGGCTCAATCAATGTCCTAATCATAATTTAATCAAGTAAAAGTAAAACTTCTGAATCCAAAACACTCTAATATGACCAGAGGAAAAGACCACTTTACAAACATAATCCAATATTTCTTTTTGGAATTCATAAACCATATCAAACTGCTACAGTGTTCTAATTTGTTTAATAGAATTCTGTGGTGAGATCTTAAGATTCTTGGTGGTTCCCCTTTCTCCTTGTTATTATTGCAATTTCTAGGTTTTTTTCCCTTATTAGGCTATATTATTATATTATTGATTTATCCCAAGAATCGGCTCATAATTATTTTTGCTGTCCTTTTTTTCTAATTGCCTAATTAACATGTTATTATTTCCTTATTTCTAGCTTTCAATTTCTTTCATTTTATTCTGCCATTTTCTGTTTTCTAACAAGTTGATGTAGAAGATTGCTTTTTATCTTGCTTTTTCTTATTATTAGAAGGAATAGCAAATATGTGGTGGTGTTTTACTTTGAGTTTGGATTAACCTGTATTACATAGATTCCAATATATATTTTTATCACTGTATTATGACATTCAGAAATAATGTTTGATATTAGAGAGTTTTTTTTTTAATTGAAAATGGAATGGACAATTTTGTTCATAATTTAAAATTAAAGTGTCCACTTACTGAATTTATCAGAGAGTGCTGACTGTCTTATGAATTATTGATGTTTTCTTTGTAGCTGCCTTTTACAGTTTGGAGCTTTTGGTGGATACCAGAAAAGACCACGTTCTTAACCTATTCTTGGGGGTGGGAGGGAACTCTTTGATTGGATTTGATTCAGTCAGGAGAACTTTTATTGAATTGCTTCAGAGAGGTGTGGCCCAGGGTGGGTCTTGTTCCTCTTGTTGGAGTCATTTATAAATGGAGGAGAAAACAGAGTCACAAAGAAAAAAAGGGATAGAGACAGAGAAACCCTGAGAGTCTGAGAGAGAGGCTGGTGGAGAGGGTTGATATGAGCCGTATGCCTGATCATCCACAGCTGAGCTCTGAGAGAGAGTTTCACTTGTTGAATTGATTTGGGCAGAGCCACCATTATGCCCTGACATACACCTGACCACCCGCGGCTGAGCTTGGCTAGAAAGCATCTTTAGATGATGCTGCCATGTACCTGATTGCACACAGTGGATCTTCAGTAAGAAGGCTTCTCTGATGATGCTTTGATTTGGACATTTTCACAGCCTCAGGACTGTAAGCTTTTAGCTTAATAAATTCCCATCATAAAAGTCAACCCATTTCTGGTATATTGCTATCTGTAACTTTTTAGCAAACTAAAATACTTCCTTACTTTTATTTTGAAGTTTGCTACATCATTACATTTAGGAGTGTGCATAATGTAGATACTTAAAGTACAGCTGAAATTAAGTTCATGATCTGACATAATGTTTTTGTATATTGTAATAGGTTGATTAAGCAAATTTTATTTATTGACTAGAAAAACACATTTGGTTTTATATCTCATACTTGTTAAGTATACAAATGTTTAGTATATTTTATCTATATATTAAATATGTTTATGTGTTCTTTACTTTAAAAATTTTTATTAAATTAAAACTCATGAAGAAATGTGCAGATACTGTGAGTGAATTTTCACAAACTGAGTAAACCTTTCTAATTATCACCCAGATCAAGCAATCCCTTGGTATGCCATAATTCCTGTTTATTTTCCTTTCCAGTCACTAAACCCCCACCCTACATGTCCCCATCCAATGACCACTATCTTGATTTCTAACTATATATATTACTTTGTGTGATTTTTAATTTTATATACGTGTAGTCACACAGTTTCCACTATATATAGGGCAGGAGAGACAAGATGGTCATAACAAAGACCCTGTAGAGCTGTGAATGACCTTGTAAGGGACATCCATGTACAGAGCTGGTTATACTGAGTCCATAGAAGTTTAATTTTATTAAATTTAAATTATTTTCTTGAGATCATCAAAGCATATTTCCCTTATTTTATGCTAAGATTAATTTTTGCTGATTATACAAATTGATTTTTAAAAGTTAAAAATGATCAATCTAGCATGCCTGAAAAAAATCAAAATTTATTTCTTAATTATTTGAAAGTGTTGGTGATTCCATCTTGACATGGATATCTCTTTCTACTATCTAATTTCTATAATTACAAAATCAATTTATTGAAGACATATATTACTAATTATATTTTATAGTTTTTCTTCTATTGTTGAACCCTAAATTAGCCTACCCATAGGCTTTCATGGCAACCAGAGTAACATAGAAAAGAAAAGCTTCCCACTGTCTCCTAAGTGTCTTATCTGAAAAGCACACAACCTCCCCTCCTTTGAACAATCCTGCAAGGACATCTCAACCCTGCAGCTGTGCCCCAGGCTATCAGGGCATTCTGTGCTAATGCTAGCTAACTGCCAAAATCCGCTTCTGTTTATCCTGCTTGCTTGCAAACTGCGACAGCAACCCCCTATAAAAAGGAGCCATTTTAAAACCTGGGTGCTGCAGTTCTCTCCTGCATGAGAGGTGCTGCAGACACCTGCTGGCTTAGCTCAGTAAACTTCATAAAAGTGGTTAAAGTCTGAGTGTGGTCGATCTCCTGGGTTATTACTTTTGGAGGCCCCAGCGGGATCAACCTCGAGGTCCCCCTTAATTGGGGTCGACCTCCTCAGACTAAGCGGGAAGTGCCTCCACTTCCTCGCCTTTGTTTTTAATTCGTGATCGGATTCGGACTAGGACAGTGTCCTCGAGGAATCTGGTAAGGGATTCTCCCTTTGGTGTTGGCTCCGGAGCATTTGTGGGGGCTGTTGCATGTGGGACGCCGAGGTACTGCACACCCCGAATCAGGGACGGGACACCCTCTCCTGATTTTGGAAACCGTTAGGTTTCACTTTGGTATTTGGCTGTGTGAGTGGGAGTGAGACTAGTCTCCAGTGTTTTGTTCGTTTGTCTGTCTATGTTCAGTGTTTCCTGGTGTTTTAACTGTTTCAACCCTGACAGGATGGGACAAGGAAAATGCACTCTGCAGACTCCTCTTGAATGCATTCTTGCTAATTTTTCTGATTTCTTTAAGAGATCCTGTGACTATGGGAAGCCAGCAGATCCAGGCTTCCTGCGGACCCTCTGTGAACTTGAATGGCCAGCCTTCCGAATAGATTGGCCTTCGGCAGGCTCATTTGATTGATCTCTGTTGTTTGCTGTACGGTCTGTTGTTTATGGGGTTCCCCACCCCGACCAGAGGGTTTATATAGATGTTTAGATTGACATTGTATATGATAAAGTAGATTATATCCAGAAATGCCAGAAACCAGGGAAGGGGGATATGTATGCAAGGGTAGGCAGAAAAACCATTTTAGTAACTGCCCCGAAACCGCGAGGGGCACGGGGTCCCCCGAAAGAAAAGAAAGATGAGAAACCAGAGAAACAGAAACCCTGTTTATATCCTGTTCTGCCGGGGAAAACTGATGATATAGCTGAAAGCTTATTTGACCCCCGCCTTACCCAAGAACTCCCTCGCAGCAACAGGCCCCAGAATGCTCGCCCCAAGGGGAAGTCCAGAGACCTCCCCACACGAGAGGGGGATCTCTCTATCAGCCCCCTCCACCAGGGCCTGATTCTTCAGTGCCCCTGTTGCCGCTCAGGGAAGTTTCTCCTCAACCAGGGGTGCCTCCGGGCCATACTCGAATGATTTATGTCCCATTTTCCACCTCTGATCTCTATAATTGAAAACACCAGAACCCTCCTTTTTCAGAGGACCCCCAGAGGCTGATTTCGCTTTTAGAAACTATTTTCCGCACTCATCAGCCTACCTGGGATGATTGTCAACAGATTTTACAGACTTTGTTCACTTCTGAGGAGAGAGAGAGAATCCATCGGGAGGCTGCTAAGATTATCTTGGGGGACAATGAGGGGGACTCCCAGACTAGGAGGGATAAATTAGAGGAATTACTCCCTTCGAGTACTCCTCTTTGGAACCCTAACACTGATGCAGGGATGACAGCCTTGCGCCACTATCACCAGTCTCTACTTAGGGGTCTAAGGGCTGCAGCTAAAAAGCCTACTAATTTAACTAAGGTTCATGCAGTCATGCAGGGTAAGGACAAGTCCCCGACTGCTTTCTTAGAGAGATTATTGGAGGCATATCGAATGTACACCCCCTTAGACCCAGAAGATGAAAATAACAGATGAATGGTAAACATGGCGTTCGTCTCTCAGTCGGCCCCAGATATTAGAAAAAAAACTTCAAAAGCAAGAAGGGTTTGAAGGAAAAGCCAGAAGTGAATTGGTAGAAATAGCTCAGAAAGTTTTCCAAAATAGAGAAGATCCTATTCGGGAGCAGACCAAGCAGCTCTCACGAATCTTGCTGGCGGCACCAACCCGGAAACCCCATCCCTCCAAGGGACGGCCGGAGAGAGACCTAAAGAAGAACCAATGTGCCTTTTGCAAGGGGATGGGGCACTGGAAAAAGGATTGTCCTAAGTTGATAGGCAGAAGGGCTCAGGAACCTAAGGAACCAGCCCGCCTCTTAGTAGAAACTGAAGATTGAGGGGGTCAGGGTTCCTTTGCGCTTGGCCCCCAGGAACCCATGATAAAGTTAACAGTCGAAGGGAAGCCAACTGAATTCCTAGTAGACACGGGGGCCACCTTTTCAGTTCTCCAAGAGACAACTGGGGAACTTTCATCCCAGAAGACTTCTATCATAGGGGCAACAGGAAAACCTAAATCTTACCCCTGGACTCAAGCCCGAATTACTGACTTAGGAAAGAGTACTATTACCCATTCCTTCTTAGTACTGCCAGAATGCCCATACCCCCTCTTAGGCCAAGACTTGCTGCGGAAATTAAAGGCAACCATTTCTTTTAAAGATGGGGAAAAATGGGAATCCCAGTGGGTTCTGTGTAATATTTTGGGTAATCTAAGCACCTCTTAAAATATATGTGTATATATATATAACATTTTTGTAAGCAAATACACATATATGCATATATATTTGTATATCATTTTGCAAATGTTTGTATGTATTGTGAGAATTTTGATTTTTACCCACAATAAAAATAAATAAAAAAAAAATAAAATAAAGATGGGGAAACAATTTTGCAACTGGGAGATCAGCTCCCTCAATCAATTATGTTAACTGTCCCTAGCTCCTAAGAATATATTCTATTTGAACAAGAGCCCAAGGGGGCTATAGGAGAAAGCTATATCCAGGAACTACTTACTAAAATCCCCGGGGTCTGGGCAGAGAGCAACCTGCCAGGATTGGCTTTGCATCAGCCTCCTATCATTGTGCAACTCATGAGTACTGCTCTCCCCATCCAAGTCAAGCAATACCCTATACCTCAGAAGGCAAGGGAAGGCATAGCGAAACATATCAAGAGATTAAGAGAAGTGGGGATACTGACTCCCTGCCAATCACCCTGGAATACCCCCCTTTTACCAGTAAAAATGGCAGGGACCGAAGATTATAGACCAGTACAGGACCTAAGAGAAGTCAATAGGAGGGTTGAAACCATTCACCCCACTATACCTAACCCTTATACCCTTCTGAGCTCTCTGCCTCCAGGACAGACTTTCTATTCTGTACTGGATCTGAAAGATGCCTTCTTCACCTTACCATTGGCCCCTCAGAGCCAACCCATCTTTGCCTTTGAGTGGACGGACCCGGAAGGGGATTTTCAGGCCAGCTAACCTGGACTAGACTCCCACAAGGATTCATGAATTCTCCATGGGAAGCGGCTGTGGCTCAATCAGTAGGGCTCCTGTTTACCATGTGGGAGGTCCCGGGTTCAGTTCCCGGGGCCTCCTGGTGAAGGCAAGCCCGCCCGCACAGCGTGGTTAGCTGACCCAGCGAGCACAAGCAGCAAGGGGGGGATAAGTGAATAAATAAATAAAAAATCTTTAAAAAAAAAAAAAGAATTCTCCAACCATCTTTGATGAAGCCCTGAGCCGAGACCTCCTGGGATTCAGGGAATCCCACCCTCAGGTAACTCTTTTGCAATATGTAGATAACCTTTTTCTTGTAGCAGCATCAGAAGAGGATTGCCTAATCGCCACCAAGGAATTGCTCTCTGAACTAGCACGCCTCAGCTACCGGGTGTCCATGAAAAAGGCTCAGATCTGCATGTGAAAAGCCACATATTTGGACTACTATCTGGAAGAAGGTAAGAGGACCCTATCTCTGGGACGGATAGAAGCTATCCTGAATATCTCAACTCCAACCACCAAGCGCCAGGTACGAGAATTCCTAGGGGCGGTAGGCTACTGCAGGCTCTGGATAGTTGGGTTTGCTGAAATTGCAAAACCCTTATATGCCTGCACAGGTGGAAAGGGTCCTAACTTTCATTGGACTCAGGAAAAAGAACAGGCTTTTATAGCCCTCAAGCAAGCATTAGCCTCAGCCCCTGCCTTAGCCCAACCCGACATCACGAAACCTTTTCAGCTGTTTGTAGCTGAAAAGAAGGGGATTGCCAAAGGGGTCCTCACTCAAACCTTAGGGCCTTGGAAATGCCCAGTGGCCTATCTCTCCAAGCAACTAGACCCTGTAGCTGTGGGATGGCCTTCATGTATGAAAGCGATAGCTGCGACTGCCCTTCTTGTCAAGGGGGCACAAAAATTGACCTTGGGCCAGGACTTGCAGATTATCGGGGGCCACACCACTGAGGCCCTCCTTAGATCCCCACCTGACCGTTGGATTTCGAATGTGCGTCTTACTCAATATCAGGTGCTGCTACTAAATCCCCCTCAAGTCATTTTCTTTAAGTCCATGGCTCTCAACCCAGCTACTCTGTTGCTAGATTCTAAATATGGAGAAATTGTCCATGATTGCCTGGGCATTTTAGAGACTATCACTGGATCTAGACCTGACCTCCGGGACACTCCCCTAGAAAACCCAGACTACGAGCTTTATACTGATGGAAGCAGTTATCTGAAAGATGGACTGAGATATGCAGGCGCAGCAGTGACCACAGAAAATCAGGTACTCTGGTCACAGGCCTTGCCCCAAGGAACCTCCGCCCAGAAAGCAGAACTAATTGCTCTGACCCAGGCGCTTCACTGGGCAAAAGATTTGAAGACCATCACCAACTCAGAGGTAACCCGTTGCTCAGCATGCACTCAGGTCAACCCAGGGCCTCCAATCTCTCGCAGTGTAGGGGTCCAAATCAGAGGCCATGAACCAGGGGAACATTGGGAATTAGATTTTACTGAAATTGGAAAAAGTAAATATGGCTATAAATATCTCCTGGTCTTTATAGATACGTACTCCGGATGGACTGAAGCTTTTGCCACCAAGCATGAGACTGCCAATATAGTCGCCAGTCACCTCCTGACAGGAATCCTCCCACAATTTGGCTTACCCTTGGCGTTGGGGTCTGACAATGGCCCAGCTTTCATAGCCAAGATATCCAAAAGTCTAGCCGAGGCACTTAAAATAAACTGAAAATTACATTGCATTTACAGGCCTCAGAGCTCAGGACAGGTAGAGAGGATGAATAGGACTTTAAAGGAGACTTTAACTAAATTAAAATTGGAGACTGGAGAGAGTTGGGTAAGTCTTCTCCCTTTCGCCTTACTAAGAACCAGATGTACCCCTTATTTGAAACATTTAATCCCTTTTGAAATAATCTATGGAAGACCACCTCCCATAATCCCCAAATTACACTTGGACCACCTGGGTGACTTAACTAACCAAGAGTTTCTCAAGTCCTTACAGGCTATCAACCTCATCCGGAAAGAAGCACGCCTTCTAGCCCAGCAGAAGAAGCAACCAGAAGACGTTCAGCTTCCAACACTTAACAAAGAGCCTGGGGACTGGGTTTGGACTAAAAAATTTAACTGAGAGACTTTAGAACCCACCTGGGAAGGACCCTTCCTTATAATCCTCTCAACCCCAACAGCTGTTTAAGGTAACAGAGAAACACCATTGGTTGCACCATACTCAGGTAAAGAAGGCACACCCTGACCAGATCCCAAAGAAATGGGAGGTCAGACCAGATGGCAAGGACCCACTCCGACTCAGATTTATTTCCTCCTAAGCCTTAGTCTACCTGCTACTTTTGCTTCCTCCATTCCCACCAAGTACCAGTGGGTCCTAATTCGAACCAGAGATGGAAAGCATATAGCTACTAATGAAACTTTTAGCACTACCCAGGTAACCCTCACCACTGACTTCTCTCAATTCTTCGATGACGACCTTTGTGACCATGAGCTTGGAGAGAGAGCCAGAATGGGAGCTCCTCATTATCCCTTGGCACATAACTCTCTCACCTATGCCCAATTACAAGCCATAAAATGTGACAAGGGTAAAACCAGCCAAGTACTATGGCATACCCAACACTATGCCTGCCCTGAATGCCCCTCAGGACAAAAGAGGCAATGTGGATCTATTGCTGATTACTATTGTAAAGCTTGGGGTTGCGAAACTTTAGCATTAGGATGGACTCCTGGAGGGGGAACTGACCCCAACTTAAGTCTCCTCCGAGAAACTATTTTTAATCCACCCATACAAAAATGGAGAGTCCATCCTAACTGTAATAACCAAACTTGCAACCCCGTTACTTTGACCATTAAAAACCCCTCTGATCCCCAATGAGCTACTGGCAGAACTTGGGGTCTGCGCCTATATGCCTCCAGTCAAGACCCCGGAACTCTGTTCACTGTACAAAAACTCCCTTGGACTTCTAAGAATAAACTTACTAACTCTCAATCGGGGCTCCCAATTAAAAACCCTATTGGACCTAACCCGATCCTGAACCCATCATTGGCCCTAAACAACAAGATTAAAATTGTCACCTCCCAAAGCAGGCCTACTACCGGCCCTAACTCTCCCCAACTCCTAGCGCCATCGCACCCATTGAACTCCTTTAGCAATTCTTTGCTAACCATGCTAGACTCTGTTTTCTCCCTTCTGAATGAAACTCAGCCGGCCATCACCACTGAGTGTTGGCTCTGCGTCGATCCGGCACCACCATACTATGTGGGGATTGGTGCCATCCTGACGGGAGAAATGGCCCCCCGGGACATCTCCTACACCGATGCCGACAACTTTGGAACTGGTGTCCTGTCTGATTGTTCTCATTGGAGAAAACTCACCCTCAGCGATCTCCAAGGACAAGGTATCTGTTTCACCAGTGGCAGCTACTCCATAGACGACTCACCTTATAAAGACAATTGCCTGAACACTGTCCCCCTTACTGCTTCAGGATCCACTTGGACTTTAATCACCCCCAATGGTACCTGGTTTGCCTGCTCATCTGGTATCACCCGCTGTATTGCCCCTAGTAATGCTTCTGACCTATGTATTGGTGTTTATATCATTCCCCAGGTTTACCTATATGCTGGACCCTCAGGTACTGCCCACTTCCTAGCTCAGGATCAATATTTTAGACTACAAAAAAGGACTCCAATTCGAATCCCTATCTTAGCCACCTTAGGGATTGCAGGTTCAGCAGCCAGAGGAGCTGGGGCCATGATTACCGCTGACATTGGTATTAGAAAACTTTCAGCTACTTTCTCTGCTGATGTCACTCTCCTTCATACCCAAGTACAATATCTTGAAAAACAAGTTAACTCCTTAGCAGAAGTAGCTATACAGAACAGAAGAGGACTAGATTTACTGTTTCTGAAACAGGGTGGCTTATGTGCGGCCCTAGGAGAAGCCTGCTGTTTTTATGTAAACCATTCAAAAATTATTAAACAATCAATGCAAGAACTACAAAAGAGACTCAGAGAGAGGGATCTAGAAGAACAATCCTCTGAGTCTTGGTTTCAGAACCTTTTCAATTGGTCTCCATGGCTGACTACTTTAATTTCAGCCCTAGTAGGCCCTCTCATACTGTTACTTTTGGGTCTCACTTGCGGACCTATCATTATCAATAGGCTTGTAGCTTTTGTCAAGGACAGAGTCCAATCGGTCAAACTAATGGTATTAGCCCCACCCTACCAACACCTTCCAACAACTGGAGACCACTATGATGAGTCAATGATTTGACCCACTAAGAAGAGAAGTGGGGAATGTTGAACCCTAAATTAGCCTACCCATAGGCCTTCATGGCAACCAGAGTAACATAGAAAAGAAAAGTTTCCCACTGTCTCCTAAGTGTCTTATCTGAAAAGCACACAACCTCCCCTCCTTTGAACAATCCTGCAAGGACATCTCAACCCTGCAGCTGTGCCCCAGGCTATCAGGGCATTCTGTGCAAATGCTAGCTAACTGCCAAAATCCGCTTCTGTTTATCCTGCTTGCTTGCAAACTGCGACAGCAACCCCCTATAAAAAGGAGCCATTTTAAAACCTGGGTGCTGCAGTACTCTCCTGCATGAGAGGTGCTGCAGACACCCGCGGGCTTAGCTCAATAAACTTCATAAAAGTGGTTAAAGTCTGAGTGTGGTCGATCTCCTGGGTTATAACACTATCAGTATTGGTAACTTTTTATGGGAGTTTGTCAATTTAATATAATATAAAACATACTGTATTATGGTTCTCTAGGGAAACAGAACCAACATGATTAAGGTAGGTAGATAGATAGACAGATAATATAAATGTTATGAAATTTGTTATAGAAACTGACACACTCATCTGTGGGGATGGGCAAGTACAAATTTTGTAGGGCAGTCTGCAAGCTGACAACTCCATTGAAGTTTGTAATGAATTGACCTGGAGCAGCCAAATGGCTGAAGTAGAGATGGAAATTCTTCCTTCCAACTGCTGAAATCATCATTTCTCCTTTTAAAATCTTCAACTGAATGGATTGAGACTTCTGTCATCAATGAAGGCCATAAACTCAGTTGATTGTAGATATAATCAGCCATAATGCAATCAACTTACTGAAGACTTAAATCCAATATATCCTTACAGTAACAATTAAGCCAATGTTTGCTTACCCAAACAACTTGACACATGACTTTAACCATGACAGTCCATCCCTTGTCAACTTGGCACCCACACATATCTCCTTAAACCATACTTAATCTCTAAGTAAATATAATAGCAATCATAATTTGCCTAACAATACTCATACACTGCATACAACTGGAAAAACACTAACTTTCTCCAGAAAAGGTTGCATATCCTTGAGTAATATTCACTACTAAACTTGCTATCCTATAACTTAAATACTATGACATAAAACTAATCCAACTTATAACACATGGTAAGGGGATAAGACACGGAAGAAAAAAAGAGATATTTGATTTATGTGTATATACAAGCATATTCATAACAAAGCTAGGAAGAAATATTCATGACAACTGTAATCCTCATTTCTATAACTGGCCATGTGGTTATAGCTCATATTTATAACTACCTTCTTCCACTACCTATCCCATATTCCTTTACCCTCAGCAAGTACCTCAGCTGTCCAAGGTTCTTTGCCTCCTGGTGGAGTTAATCAAACCTTCATTCCTGAAGTTTCAGATCCGTTAGTAGTCCTTCTGGGATTGGGTTGTTGCAGTATTCCATTTACTTAATCACAGGTCATTGTAGAACTAAGGGGATCTCCTGTGTTTGAGGCAAACTATTCTTTACCTTCATTATATAGTAGCAGTCCTATTTCCCCTTAATAATCCAGATTACTCACCCTAGCCAATAGAACAATTCCCTTCTTTGCCTGTTAATTGACTTAGAGGCATAAGGAGCCCAAAGTATCTGGTTGGCAGTCTTAATTTCTACATCAGTAGAACCATTGTTGTGTCTCTAGGCAGAAACACTGCTTCTTTAGGATTTAAGCCTGTAGTCCACCAGAGCTTAAGGTTGCATGGACAAGAAGAAGAAAATATTCCTAGTGGATTACTAGAAGTAATAGTGAGTAGTGCCATTCCTATTTCCTTAATTCTTGGACCCATGAATCCTGGTTATGAGAGAAACAGCACCATAAAGTGGATGCTGATTTAGAGCATATATAAGCTCTGGGATCCAGCCTTTAAAGATATTGCCACCTAATTGGCACAGTTACTGTGTCTTCAAAAGATCATTCCACCCTTCTATCAATTGAGCTGCTTCAAGATGTTGGAGAAAATGGTAAGTCCAATGAATTCCATGAGCATGTACCATTCCAGTATATGATTTGCAATGAGGTGGGTTCCTTAATCAACAGCAATGCTGTGTGGAATACCATGAAAGTGAATAAGTGTAAGTCCATGGATGGTACTTTTGGAAGAACCATTGAATGCCAGAAGTCCAAACCCATATCTGGCATATGTGTCCATTCCAGTTAGAACAAAATACTGCCCTTTCAATGACGGGAGTGGTCCAGTGTAATCAATCTGCCATCAGGTAGTAAACTGACCACCTCAGGGTATGGTGCCATATTGGGGACTGTTAGCTGCAGCAATGGCTATAGCCAAGTCAGCCTTGGCAAATGGAAATCCATGTTGCTGTGCCCATGAATAACCTCCATCCCTACCACCATGGCCACTTTTTCATGAGCCCATTGAACTGGTTGTCAAAAGAGGCTGACTAATAACCACAGACCTGTTCATTTTATCCAGTTGTTTATTAAAATATTCCTCTGCTGAAGTCACCTTCTCATGAGAATTCACATGAGACACAAATATCTTCATGATATTTGCCAATCAGAAAGGTCTATCCACATATGTCTTGGTCTGTAATCTTCCTCAAGTGTGACAATTGATTAAAGGGTTCTACCTCTCTGTTTTTATGATTCAAGACTCCGTGCTTGATACTTAGGATTATTTTCAAATCAATTCAAATCAATTCAGTCCAGTGCATTTTACCAAGTCAGTATATGACAAGCTGATTTATCTAATTTCTCTTTATTTTTTTGAGTAGATGGATCATATTTTATTTACATGCCATACAAATTTCTGATCAGGACCCTCAGATCCTTTCATACTGAGATTTTCACTTAATCAAAATACTAATTCCACCATTGTAGCTCAAAGAGAACAAAGCTCACCATATTTTTAAGGAAAGAAAAGAGTGGAATTAGATATTAAACTTTTTTTCCAACAGCACTTTCAAATGTAAGCACACACATGAACATATAATTCATTTACAGATGGCTATATTATATAGATGTGTGCAAATATATACAGGTACATAAAATTTATATAAATCCAGGCAATGTATAGTGATTTTAAGGATGGATTTACTAAAAGATATACCAATATATCTTTCCATTATTTTGTAAGTCAATTTTTCTGGATCATTTTCCACAGACCTGAAATATATAAAAGATTTCCTTATTTTGGGGAAATTGAAATATTTTCTGTTGGGTGCTAAGAACAGTGCCACAAATATCTAAGGATTTTTTGAAAAAGAAAAAAAAATATTTTAGGAAAAAAAGAAAATATTTTGTTCATTTAAGTAAAGAAATTTTGCTCTGGTATATTCATAATATGCTCCAAAACCATTACCTCTGCCAACCATATTTCAAAATACATCAAGTGAAGTAGCCCTTTGCTGTTTATGCTCAAATCATAGACAGATTCATTAGTATTCATATTATTATAACTCACTTTACAAATTTAAAAGGAAACTTATTTTACTTATGGAAATACTCCGTATTGGCCTATAACCCTAAGCACACTATTCATAACAGAAAGTATTAAGGCACTAGCAGAAGAGAGCAGATGAAATTTGTGAATGAAAATGATGTGTTTTTTTTGTTTTTCTATTTTCTGAAGAATCAGTATGACTGAGAAATTTACCAGTATGAACAGCATAATGGAATTCTTGTTAATGGAGTCCTTGATGACTGAATGCTACAGAGACTCTATGCCACATTCTTCTTCATTTACCTGGCAGCAGTGATGGGGAATCTCCTCCTTACCACCATCACAATTATTGACCATCATGTCCAAGTTCCCATGTATTTCTTCCTGAAGAATTTGTCCTTGATTGATATCTTCTATATCTCTGCCACTGTTCCCAACTGTATCATGAATGCTCTGACCAACAGCCATTCTATCTCCTTCCTAGGATGTGCCTCACAAGTTTGTTATTGTTGTTGTTTTTACTGGTACAGAGATTGCTCTGTGTATAGAGATGTCCTATGACCTCCATGATGCCATCTGCCATCCACTCCACTACTAGGGCATTATGCTTAGAGGCACCTGTGCGTAGATGGTGACATGCATGATTCAGTGCATGTGTCTATGACTCCATTCATGTAGCAGGTACATTCTGTTAGGTTTGGTGAGCCCAACATAGTGTGTCAGTTTTCCTGCCATGTTCCATCACTGCTTACAATTTCTTGTTCTAGGGAACACATTTTATGTTCACATTATTTCCCTCTGTTTTAAGAATCCCATCTGCAAAGGAGAGAATAAAAACTTTGCAGAACTACCTACCCCACCTCATCACAGTGAAGCTGTTGCTGTTTTCTGGGATTACTACATATAGAGTAAACAATTTTGAATTTTCATATTCACTGAAATTGTTGACATATGTGCTTTACACTGTATTACCTCCACCCTGAATACCCTCATCTATAGCCTGGACAATAGGGACATGCAGACAGTATTGGAAAAGAGATAGATGGAAAAACATCCAAAATATTTTCTTGATTTTTATATTTAGTATTTAATTAAAATGAATGACTTTTTCAAATAAAGATATGCCTCTATTCTCCTATTGCTAATTGACAGAACTTACTAATGTGTTATCTAACAATGTACCAGGTCAAAAATTTATCTCATTTTAGTGTAGCATGGAAATATTTGATTCAATGGCTATCTTTCCATTATTTATTTTCTATCATCATTTTCTACTCGGGAGCAAAATCTGGATGTTTTATGTTCACTACCAGTGTTTCCACTTTGCCACCTCCCAAAATTTTTTGGGTCATCACAAACAAAAAACAAAACATTTTTTACTTTTATTTCTGGAAGTATATTTTAGTTTTTGGGTGTGAGAAGTTAAAATAAGGATGCATAAATATATATATATATTTAAACAAATCTATTTTATTGGTACATATTAACAAAGCATACAATTCATTCAATGTGTAAAATAATAGTATTTGGTATAATCTCATAGTTGTGCATTCATCATTTCAATCATTATTAGAGTATTTTCATTATTTCAACAATAATAGTAAACAAAAAATGACAAACAATAAACAAGAAAATTCCTCACCTCTCCATCTCTCTGTTTCCACTTCTTTTTTTTTTTTTTAATTTATATATATATAAATATATTTTAAGAGGTGCTTAGATTACCGAAAATACTACACAGAACCCCCTGGGATTCTTTACTTGTGGAGCTCAGAACAAGGCCAAACTAGAAGTTGTCAATCTGATTTCTGGTCACTCAGGTATTAAGAATGTTCAAAGATGGTGATGACAACATTCTTATTCAAATCCAGGTTAAGAAAAGAATCTAATCAGGAATGGTTTACTTTTTTTAAAATCAATATACATAGAATATCATATTGAGAAATAATTCTAAATAAGTATTTTATCTCCACATATTAATCCATCCAGTTCTCCTTTCCCTAATATAATATCATACCACAAACTTCTGCCCATTCTTTCACCTTTCTTCTTTACCTCATGAGTGCTGTTTATATATAATGCTACCACAGTTGATATTAAAGATAGAAATGTATTTTCAGATGTTACTGTAGTATTTGAAATCATTTTAATCATTACCATGAGCACAGTTTATCTTTGAAAAAGACTTTCAAAATTTTAATTTTATAATGTTTAGAAATGAATTTTTTAGCATTGTTTCCCAATATGACAGGAATTGGTGACAGCAATGCTTAGGCTTTTTTAATGTGGCAGTAAGTGCAATCACCACCGTAATCACCTTCTGACTCACTTTGATTCTCTTAGTCAAACTCTTTTTTTACTGTTCCCTCCTTTTAATCAAGGTCTTTTTCCAAATGCATTGCTAGTTCGCACATGGTAATAATCCCTCGGTGCCAGGGAGGCTCATCCCCAGGAGTCATGTCCCATGTCAGGGTTTGGCAGTGAATCTATTTGCTGGGTTTGGCTTAGAGAGAGGCCACATTGGAGTAACAAGGAGGTTTTCAGGAAGTAACACTTAGGCATTAATTATAATTAGACTAAGTTTCCTTTTTAGAGGAATAAGGTTCATATGTACAAGCATTAATATTGAATACTTTGCATTTAGTACTGATGCCAGAGACAAGGCACACAGTCTCAGGAAATCAACACCTTTAGGCAGAACCTATTTGGAAAAATATGACAATCCATTTCCCCAATAAAATATATTCATTTATAAATCCCTTAACCATGATTCTTTGACTCCTTTCACTTGAACCTATAATATTGAATGAATCTGTTAAGTATGTTTCCCAAAAGACTTAAATCTTCAGGCTGTAGGTATGACAGTTGAGCCTGGAATCCCAGCAGAGTAGCCATCAGCTCCTACTCTCCAGTTCTTTGGGCTTGCCCTTGACAACTAACAAAGTGATGATGATGGACAACTTCCATCCCCAAAACATGGAGCATCTACAACCACAAGTAAAATAATTCCTTACATCTGTCCCAAAATATCTAAGTCCTCTCCTAGTCTGAAGCAGTCAGAGCAGACATCATCCCAAACCCATCAATATTGAGGAATGTACAAACAGAAGGGAGGAATGTAACCATGGACAAAAGTAGATTTATTGTTAACATAGTTATTATCTTGTGTTAATGGAGTAACTTGTAACATTGATATAAAGATTTGGGTTACCAGGGGGTCAAAAGGGAGGGGGAGGGATGAATGGGTGGAATGCAGGGCATATTTGGGCCAGTTAGATGCTTCTGTATGATACTGAAATGACAGCAACATTATACTACACATTTGTGAAGGCCTATGGAACTGTCCAGCACAAAATGTAAAGCATGACCCCTTTATCTGTATAGACAGACATTCTTTTCCTCTCATGAGACTTTTCTTTTACTTAAAGTCTATTTCATCTGATAATAGTATAACTACACAATTTTTCCTTCAGTTGCTAGTCACATTTTATTTCTTCCATTCTTTCACTTTCCATGTACATGTATCTCTGATTTTAAGGTAAGTTTCTTATAAGCAGCATATAGTTGTGTCAGGATGTTTTATCCATTCTGCCAATTTCTGCGTTTTGACTGGGACTTTAATACATTTAAAATTAATGACAATTCAGGGCTTTCTTCTGCCGTTTTGTAATTTGGACTTTGCATGTCTTATACTTTTCCTCTCTTTTTTTGACCCTCAATTCTTCCATTTATGTTTACTTTCATATTTATTTGATTTTTTGAATTATATCATTTTGAGTCTTAATTCATTTTTTCTGCATATTTCTTTCCCGTATTGGCATGTATTACCATGGGGTTAAAATTTAACTTCCTAGCTGTATGTTTAAGAGACTTAAATCTTTGGGCTGTCTGTGTGCCAGCTGGGCCCTGAATCTCAACAGAGTTGCAAAACCTACTCTCCAGTTCATTGGACTCACCCAGGACAACTAACGAGATCATGAAGGACAATGACCATCCCAATGAGCAGAGAGTCTACAACTGTAAGCAAGATAGTTCCATCCACCTGCCCCATGACATCTAAGCCCCCTCTCAATTACAGGTGGTGTGGGCATCACCATCCCAGAATGCTCAGGATTGGAGAAAGAATGATGGATTAGAGTAGACTTAATGATGTTCTAGTATAGACTTATTGTGATTCTAGCAATGGAAGAATTTTTATCATTGATATTGGGGCCATGGCCACTGGAAGTTCTGAGGGGCAGGAAAGGGAAAAACCGGTGTAATATGGGAACTTTTTTGGGACTTGGGCATTGTCTCAAATGACATTGCAATGACAGATACAAGCCATTATATATCTTGTCATAACTTACAAATTATCAGGAAAGAGTGTAAACTACAATGTAAACTATAATCCACATTTTGTGGCAATGCTCCAAAATGTGTTTATCAATTATAACAAATGTACCACACTAATGAAGGATATTCATGTGGGAAAGTGTGGAAGGGGTTGGGAGCAGGGTATATAGGAATCCTCTATTTCTAATGCAATATTTATGTCATCTATGTATCCTTTTCAGGAAATAAAAATCTATATTAAAAATCAAAAACAAACAAATAAAAAATATTTAACATCTTGAATTTGTAAATATCAAGTGTTATTCAATACCAAATTAACTTCAGTTGTATATACATGCACTGTTCTTATACCAGTTGGTTACCTATATTTTTGTTATAATTGTCATAAATTATATCTTTATTAATTTTATTTCCACAACCACAGATTCATCATTACTTTTAAGCCTTTGCATTTTAGAAACTATAAGAATTAAAAAGTGGAATTACTTAACAAAAAACACAATATAATCATACTGGAATTTATAATTTCCCATATAATTAACTTTAATGGAGGTAGTTATTCTTTTTTTTAAAAAAAAATCATTTTTATTGATACACATCAATAAAGCAAACAATTCATCCAAAGTGTATAATCAATGTTATCTGATATAATGACATAGTTGTGCATTCATCACTTCAATCATTATTACAGCATTTTCATTATTTCAATAATAATAATAAACAAAAAACAATCAAACAAGAATATTCCTCAACTCTCAATCTCTCTATGCTTCCCCCACTGTACATAGCTGCTGTTTCTAGCTAGTCTATCCAAAGTGTGTAATAATGGCTTTTAGTATAATCACAATGGTGTACATTCATCATCTCAAAACTTTTAGAACAATTTCATTACTCCTAAAAGAAAGACTCTTTACCCCTTTAGCATTCCTTCCTCAGACCTACATAACCCCTAATCTCCTTTCATCTTTATAAATTGATTCATATTTACATTTCATATGAATGGAATCATACAATATGTAGTCTCATCTCCTTCACTTATTATAATGTTTTGTTTTGTCTGACATTAACATTTTTTAGTATTAACTTGCATTTGTTCAGTTTCAAAGAAAAATGTTCTTATATATGGAATTTTACCTGTATTCATATTTCACATAATATATTTACATTTTACATATTATCTTTAGTTAATAAGGCAATCATACAGTATTTGTCCTTTTGTGTCTGGCTTGCTTCACTCAACATAATGTCCTCCAGGTTCATCCATGTTGTCATATGTTTCACAACTTCATTTTTCTTACCACTGCAAAATACTCTATCATGTGTATAGTCCAAAATTTCTTTATCCATTCTTCAGTTAATAGACACCTGAGTTGTTTCCTACTTTCGGCTGTCATGAATAATGCTGCTATGAACATCGATGTGCAGATATCTATTCTTGTCACTGCTTTCAGTTCTTCTGGGTATATACCTAGCAATGGTATTGCTGGGACCCATGGCAAGTCTATATTAAACTTCCTTAGGAACTGCCAAACAGTCCTCCACAATGGCTGGACTTGTCTACATTCCCACCAACAGTGAATAAGCATTCCTATCTCTCCAAACCCTCTCCAACATTTACAGATTTCCAACATTTTAATAGCAGCCAGTCTAATAGGTGTGAAATATCTCATTGTAGTTTTGATTTGCATTTCCCTAATCGCTAGTGATGTGAACACATTTTCATGTGTATCTTCACCATTTGTATTTCTTCTTTGGACAGTTGTCTTTTCAAGCATTTTGCCCAGTTTTGAATTGGGTACTTTTTCTTTTTAACATTGAGTTGTATGATCTCCTTATATATCATGGATATTAAATGCTTATCAGATATGTGATTGCCAAATATTTTTCCCATTGAGTCTTTTGCCTTTCACCCTTTTGAAAAAGCCCTTTGGGGTGCAAAATTGTTGAATTTTGAGGAGGTCCCATTTGTGTATTTTTTCTTTTGCTGCTCATGATTTGGGCATAAGTTTAAAGAAACTACCACCTACTATAAGATCTTGAAGAGGTTTTCTTACATTTTCTTCTAGGAATTTTATGGTTGTTTTTATATTTAAGTCCTTCATGCATTTTGAGTTAATTTTTGTTTAAAGTGTGAGAGAGGGGTCTTTGATCTTTCTTTTAGATATGGCTATCCAGTTCTCCTAGCACCATTTGTTGAATAGACTGTTCTGACCCAGCTGGGTGGTTTTAATAGCCTTCTCAAAAATCACTTGACTGTATATGTGAGGTTCAATTTCTGAGTTCTCGATTCAGTTCCATTGGTCAATCCGTCTGTCTTTATGCCTGTACCATGCTGTTATTACCACTGTAGCTAAGTAATATGCTTTAAAGTCAGGAAGGGTGAGTCCTCCAACTTTGTTCTTTTCTAAGATATTTTTACTCTTCAGGGCTCCATACCCTTCCAAATAAATTTGCTTATTGGCTTTTCAATTTCTGCAAAAAAGGCTCTTGGGATTTTTATTTGGATTGCATTTAATCTGTAAATCATTTTGGGTAGAATTGACATCTTAACAATATTTAGTCTTCCAATCCATGAATTCAGAATGTCCTTCCATTTATTTAAGTCTTCTTCATCTTTTTTAAGCAATGTTTGATTGTTTTCTGAATAGAGGTCCTTTATGTCTTTGGTTAAATTTATTCCTAAATATTTGGTTGTTTTACTCTCATTAGAAATGAATTTTTTTCTGATTTCCTCCTCGATTACACATCAGTAATGTATAGAAACACTATGTTTGCATATTAACCTTGGATCCTGCAATGTTGCTGAACTAGTTCAATAATTCTAGTAGTTTTGTTATGGATTTTTCAGGATATTCTAGATATAGCACCTTGTCATCAGCAAATAGTGATAGTCTTACTTCTTCCTGTCCTATTTGAGCACCTTTTATTTCTTTGTCTAGCCTAATTGCTCTGGCTAGAACTACTAGCACAATATGGAGTAATAATGATGACAGTGAACTTCCTTGTCTTGTTCCTGATCTCAGAGGGAAAGCTGTCAGTCTTTCACCATTAAGTACAATGTTAGCTGTAGGTTTTTCATATATGTACTTTATCATATTGAGAAAGCCTTCCTTCTATTCCCATCTTTTGGAGTGTTTTTTTTTTTTTTCAAGAAAGGTGCTGTATTTTGTCAAATACATTTTCTGCATCAATTGAGAGGATCATGTGCTTTTTCTTCTTCAATTTATCAATGCTGTTCATTACATGAATTGATTTTCTTGTGTTGAACCATCCTTACTTATCTGGAAGAAAACTCACTTGATCATGGTGTATAATTCTTTTTATGTGCTTTTGGATTCCATTTGCAAGTATTTTGTTGATGAATTTGCACCTATATTCATTAGAGATATTGGTCTACAATTTTATTGTTTTAATGTTATCTTTATCTGGTTATGTTATTAGGGTGATATTGGGTTCATAGAATGAGCTTGGTCACTTTCACTCCTGTTCAGATTTTTGGAAGAGCTTGCATAAGATTGTTATTAGATGGTCCTTGAGTAATTGGTAGAATTCATCTGTAATGCCTTCTGGTCCCAGGCTTTTCATCTTTGGGATGATTTTGATGACTGTTTCAATCTCTTCACTTATGGTTGGTGTATTGAGGTCTTCTATTTCTACTAAAGTCAGTGTAGGTGGGTCATGTGTTTCCAGGAATTTGTCCATCTCATCTACATTTTCTAGTTTTTTGGCATATAGTTGTTGATAATATCCTCTTATGATCTCTCTTATTTCTATGAGGTCAATGATAATGGCCCCCTCTCATTTCTGATTTTATTTATTTGTGTCTTCTCTCTTTTTTTTCTTCGTCAGACTAGCTAAGAGTTTGTCAATTGTTACTCCTTTCAAAGAACCAACTTTTGATTTTGTTGATTTTCTCTTTTTTTGTTGTTGTTTTCAATTTAATTTGTTTTTTTCTTTCATCTTTACTATTTCTTTCCTTTGGCTTGCTTTTGGATTAATTTGTCATTCTTTTCCTAGCTCTTCCTGGTGTGCAGTTAGATCATCAATTTTAAGTCTTTCTTCTTTTTAAATGTAATTAATGGGGGCTATAAATTTCCTTCTCAGCACTGCCTTTGCAGTATCCCATAGGTTTTGATATGTTGTGTTCTCATTTTAATTTATCTCAAGTTATTTGCTGAATTCTTTTGAATATTTCTTTGACAGACTCATAGTTTAAGAGTATATTGTTTAATCTCCATATAATCATGAATTTTCCCTTTTTCCATCTATCATTGATTTTGAGCTTCATTCCATTATGATCAGAGAAAGTGTTTTGTATAATTTCAATCTTTCTAAATTTATTGAGAATTGCCTGTGACCCAACATATGATCTATTTGGAGAAGCATCCATGAGCACTTGTAAACTATGTTTATATTGCTGTTTGGGGTGCAATGCTCTATAGATATCTGTTAGGTCTAGTTCATTTATCATATTATTCAAGCTCTCGATTTCTTTATTTATACTCTCTCCAGATATTCTATCCAATACTGAGAGTGGCGTATTGAAATCTCCATATATTGTTTTAGAGACATCTGTTTCTACTTTCAGCTTTGCCAGTGTGTGCTTCATGTATCTTGGGGTATTGAGGTTAGATGCATAAATATTTAGAATAGTTATTTCTTCTTGTTGAATTGCACCTTTTATTAATATATAATGACCTTCTTCATTCCTTATAAAAGTTTTCCATTTAAAATCTATTTTTTCCAATATTAGTAGCACTACTCCAAGTCTTTTTCTTTTCTTTTTTTTTTTTTTTTTTTTACTACTTGCATGGAATATCTTTTTCCAGCCTTTCACTTTTAACCTGGTTATGTCATTACATCTTAGGTGAGTCTCTTATAGAAAACATATAGATGGGTGTTTTTTTAAATCCATTCTATCAGTCTGTGTCTTTTGATTGGGTAGTTCAAGCCATTAACATTCAATGTTATAACTGTAAAGGCATTACTTATTTCACCCATGTTGACACTTGGCTTACTGTTGTTGTATCATACCATAGTCTATCTCTTTTCCCTTCCTAATAGTCTTCATTTCTACATTCTTCTCCAGATCTTTCACCTTTGTTTTTTTTTCCTTTCAGGCTGCAGCACTCCCTTTAGTATCTCTTGTAATTCTGATATTTTGATAAAATATTCTACCTATTTTTGTTTGTCTGTGAAGACTTTGAACTCTCTTTAATTTTTGAAGAGCAGCTTTGCTGGATACTGAATTCTTGGCTGGTAGTTTTTCTCTTTCAATACCTGAAATATATCACACCACTTCCTTCTTTCCTCCATAACTTCTGATGAGAGGTCAGCCCTTAATCTTATTGAGTTTCCCTTGTATGGGATGCCTTGCTTTTCTCTTGCTGCTTTCAGAATCTTTTCTTTATTTCTCATATTTGTCATTATAAAAGTAGGTGTCTCAGGATAGGTCTATTCATGTTTATTTTCTTTGGAGGGCATTATCCTTCTTGGATATTGATACTTATGCCTTTCATAAGAATAGGGAAGTTTTCAGTCATTATTTCCTCAAGCATTCTTTCTGCCCCTTTTACATTTTCTTCCCCTTCTGGAGCACCAAAAATGCATATGTTTTTGTGTTTTCTGTTGTCACTCAATTCCCTGAGACCCTGTTCCATTTTTTTTCCATTCTCTTCTCTATGTATTCTCCTTTACTAATTCTGTCTTCAAGCAGTTCAAATCTGCTCTTATGTGTCTCTAATTTATTTTTAATCCCTTCCATCATGTCTTTCATTCCCATAAGTTTGGTTACTTTTCTTTTCAGACTTTCAAATTGCTCTTTATGCTCACCCAGTGTCTTTTTAATATCCTTTATCTCTTTAGTCATATTTTCTTGCAATTCTTTAAATTGATTTAGGACTGTTGTGTGATTATCATTGACTAATTTTCTTAAATCTTATATCTCTTCAGGATATTTGGTTTGTTCCTTTGGCTGGGCCATCTCTTCCTATTTCTTAGAATGGCTTGTAATTTTTTGCTGATATCTAGGCATCTAATATATTGTTGAATGTACTGTAATGCCCAATTTCTTTCTCTTACCTATTGTTATTATTTTTTTCACAGCTCTTTGATATTTGGTTCAACTTATCCTAAGTCTTTAAAATAGCCCAGCCTGTTACCAAAATCATGCCAGGGACTCACTAATGGGGTGCAGACTTTCTCCCAGAGGTGGGGTAAAGAGAGCTCTGAAAGCACTTTTGTACATGTGATTTCCAGACAGGCCATCTGATGGTGGTTGTTGGCACAAGTTTCCATGGAGGTGTATCTCTCTCTCAATTTTTCTCTGTTGTCCTGGCAGAGGTGAGATTCAATATGGGTTCTGCTGGCCAAATTCACTGAAGAAAGACACCACAACTCCCCCTCCCTTCTCCCTTATAACAGGTGGCAGGGAGGAAGACATCTGTTCTCCTCACAGTCAGCTGCCATGCACCAGGGGTTTTACCCCTGCTGAATATCTCAGAGTTCGGTGGGGACCTTCCTAGCAGCCGGGAGGTTTAGTAACACACAGTTTGTTGTTTTAGCTTCTTTGTTTTTATGTCCCTCGACCTCCTAGGAGCTGTCAAGCACTGTCCTGGTCTACCGACCTGCAAAGCAGGTCCCTCAGGCAGCTTTTGGCTCCTTCTCTGTTGTTTTTGTGAAAGCACTGAGCCTTATCAACCCAATCCAATGCCATGTTCCCACAATCAATTGTACTTTTGTATTTTTTCAATTTTTAAAGAAACTTTAGATTACACAAATGTTACATAAAAAATATGGGGATTCCCATATACATCACCCCCTCCCACTCCCACACTTGTATTTATTCTTTGACTCTTTGATACACTGTCTAGTGTCCTTTCCTTTCATCTACAGCAAGCCCCTTAGCAATGTTTGGAGGGTACGACTAGTGAAGATAAACTTCCTCAGTTTTTGCTTATCTAGGAATGTCCTCATTTCTTCCTTATTTTTGAAAGACTGTCACACTGAATATAAATTTCTTGGTTGATAATTGTATTCTTTCAGCACTTTATATATTTGTCCCATCTGCCTTCTTGCTTCCTTGGTTTCTGATGAAAAATTGGCATTTAATCTTATTGGGATTCCTTTGACTATAACTCATTGCTTTTCTTTTTTCTTTTTTTCTTTTTTTTAAAGATTTTATTCATTTATTCATTTATCCCCCCCTTGCTGCACGTGCTAGCTGGGTCAGCTAACCATGCCGTGCGGGCTGGCTTGCCCTCACCAGGAGGCCACGGGAACCGAACCCGGGGCCTCCCTTATGGTAAACGGGAGCCCTACTGATTGAGCCACAGCCGCTTCCCTACTCATTGCTTTTCTCTTGCAGCTTTCAGAGCTCACTACTTGTTCTTGGCACTAGAAAGTTTGATTTATTAGTTTCTAGGCATGTTTCTCTTTGAGTTTATCCTGTGTGAGGTTTGTTGAAATCCATAAATATGTATATGCATGCCTTTTATTAAAATAGACTAGTTTTCTGCCATTATTGCTTTGAAAATTCATTGACAATTTTTCTCTTTCTTCTTCTGGGATCCCCATAATTCATACATTGGATTATTCTATATTATCCAACAGTTCCTTAGGCAGTGTTTGAATTTTTCATTTTTTTAAATCTGCTTTTCAGCTCCAATAATTTCATTTGTCTTGTTTTCATGATCATTGATTCTTTCTTCTTCCATCTCCAATTTTCTACTGAAATCCTCCTGGGAATTTTTCAATTACGGTATTGTGATCTTAATCTCCAGTGGTTCTGTTTAAAATTTTCTGTCACATTATTGAGATTCTCAAATTGCTTATTCATCATTTTCCACACATCCTTTAGATCTTCCTCTATGTTTTTATCTCTTTGAGAATACTGAAGATCATTTTTTTTAAATGTCTTTTTCTTGTATGTCTTAAATTCAGTCCTCTTGATAGTTTCTGGATTTTTATCTTGTTATTTTGCCTTGGACATCATTTCTTGTTTCTGTATCTTCTAATCTATTTTTGTTCACTGTACATTTTAGTACTTTAAAGTTTACTATCTGGGACTTACCCTTTGAGTTGTCTGTTTCTTGTGTTTCCATCCATATAGTGATATTACAGAGATTTCCTTGATTGTCAGTAGCTAAGAAAAACAAACAAGCAAAAAGCACCTTCCAAATTCTTTGCCAACTGGCTTGAATGTAATTGGTGTTTTTCTTGAGATTTTACTACTTTTATCCATATCAGTCTATGGCAAAAGCAAAGTGAAGGTTCCACTATGTCTTATCAGATACTGCATGGAGCGATATAACCTGTTTTTTTCCTGGGCTTGTGCTTGCTTGTGGCTTTAGGAATTCCCCCATTGACAGGCATTCAAATGCCCCCTCTATTCCCTTTTTTAATAGATGTTCAAACTTCTCTGGGTGCACTCTAATCCCTTTTGACAATGCCTGTCTGAACTCTGGCCCAAGGAACAGGAGGAGAAATAAGATGCTAGAAACCAACTTGGCAACTTCTATCAGGTAACTGTATTCATGGGGATTGGTATTTCTTTGTGATTATCATAAAATTTTCTGCCTCATGGCCTTAGCTGAATTATAAATTTGCAGGATATGTCTTTTCCAAGAAAGAGACATTGTTTAGAATTTATAGGAGAAAATGTGAAGAATGATTTTGGCTTCTGTTTGCTCTTGCTTTTATTACTTTCCAAAAGTTTATTCCAAAGAAATAATTAACTTCAGTTTTGGTGGATGATATTTTATCAGTTTAACCAATATTATCTCTCACTTAGATCTATGATGTGGAAGCAGAGTTAAATACAGAATTTCAATATCTTAAGAAAGCCTACTAGAGTTAAAAATTTATTAATTTATCACTAAATTTTTTAATTGACATTTTGTTTTCATCTGCGTATTGTTTTATACTTACATATATATACATACTCATTCATCTGCTTTGGAAATATATTTTTAAAATGGCCAAATACATTTTGTTTATACTTTCTAATAGCTGGAATATTTCTTACCAGTCACTGAAATATTTGTTGAAACCATAAATTACATGAAACATGAATATTGACCATTATGTCAATATTTTTTTTCCTCTCTGACTCCTCATTTCAGTATCTCTCTATTTGAAGAAGATTTAAGCCCCAGTATTCAAACAAATTCTCTAGATGGCTTCTGCTACATTCCAAAGTTTGGAATGCCAACAACTTCCTATTTCAATATCTTTGATAGCTGTGAATATTTTGTGATGGATGATCATGTGTTGACAGTGATTGCCACCTGGTTTAATCAGCATGGAAACTTCAGTAAATACTATCAGCATTAAAGTAAATACATAAAGCATGCCACTGTGATTCCTAGTTAGTATCAGAATAATAACTTTCTAATACAGGTAAGTGGTCTAGATGTAACTTGAATGAAAACATTTTATAGACATGAGATGAAGAAATTCACTTTTTAAAAATATATACTGCAGGGGAAGCTAGCAAGAAGTAGTTATGATTGTGAAAATTTTTTATTTCATTTGCAAAGAAAGTACTAAGATCTTAAGTAATATTAAATGGAAAATACTTTGACATCAAATAAGAGAAATTAACTTGTTAATAGTGGTAAAAGCAAAATATTAGATATCAGACTACCTCACAATTCTAATCTTTCCAGAAATGTTTGCTGAATAGCACTAATAACATGTCACTGTATTTTAATTTTGTACTTACTTCTAGTTATTTCATTATGTATAGGGCAGGAGTACTTAAGCAAAAAATGTCCTGTCTGGGAATACTTACTTTTATGAAAATAAATTTTATGCAGATTATATACTTTCCCACATGGAGGGGAAAAATAATTTCAGTTATATATAAGAAATATAAAATCATTCAATGTAGATGTAATGAAGTGGTATAAAGAAAATAAAGAATGAGATATTGTGAGAAATAAAATATCTAATTGGTCTGAAACATTTATTTTCTATCTATTCTTTTATGTTATATATTTGAATGTTTATGCTAAAAATTTAATTAAAAACATAGTTTTGCTTATATCTTAGATATCACCTCTCATACAGTTTATCTATGATGGCAATAATCAGCTTTGCACTTAACTTCAGCTAAATACTGATTTCAACATGAAGCACTATCATAAATAATTAAAAACAATTATAAAATAATTACTCTTTTGAAGTTTTAACTTATCACCATTAATATAAATTTCTTGTAAATGATTAAAAATTTTAACTTTTCTGCCTCATATTAATTTATATTTTTTAACACAAATGCATTCTGCTAGTATACGTTCACTACCTACAATAAGATTTGGCAGTAATAAGATTGAGACAAATATGCTGAAGAAACATTAATTAAACTATGTTTTAAAAAAACTCTTGATACAATATTCAGAGTTAACATTTTTGTCTACTTTGAATGAATAATGAAATTTAAAACATTTTAGTAAGTTAATACTACATTACATTTTATCTCAGTTAGTGAATCAGTGGCCCCTGCCATCATTCTAGAGATTCAGAAATTTAAAATTTAAATATGTCCAAACAAGAAACTCATAATCCAGTACTGAATTAATGGATTAGTAAAACTCAGCTCATGAGGTCAGTTATTTTATATTCACTTTACCCATGCTTGTGCACTAAGTTTACAGTAGGGCCAACAGTTCACAGGTGATGATTCTCAAATATTGAGCAGTTAACAAGGTGCACACTGGTTCTAGAAGAAGAGATCTATACCCATTTATCTATTACATTGGAGAAAATAATACCATAGCTCAAGGAAAAGTAAATTGATAGTGTGAGACAATTTTAAAAGAATTCATTAGAAATTTTAGTAGTAATATTATTGCATCTGTGAACACCTTTCTGGCTTTAAATGCTGCATTTTCCAAGGAACCCTAGTTACAGCAGCCATTAAATACAAAAATTTATTTCTTCTTCTCAATGTATGCTCATTGTGTGTTGCCCATACAAATTTTTAATGTTAATAGAGCATTCTTCATATAATTTATCTAATTCATAAATTTCTAGTGATTCTCCTTTATTAGATGATATTTTTCCCACTACACCGTTAATATAAAGTGCTATCATGAAGAAAGCTTAGGCCCGATAAAAGACAAACGAAGGGAAGGAATGTATGTAGGGACTTATCTTTTCTATAAACTGTTTTCTCTTGACACTTGGATAGAGGCTGTTCAATCAGCTTTGGTTCCAAAGAGAAAAGCTGGAGTTAACACACCAAGGATTTTAACTATGAATTAGAACTAATTCTACACTGAAAATTGAAAGTTCATTCAGATATAACATAGTCCAAATATATTCATACAATGCCACACTATTTTTAAACTGGTTGTGCCAATTATATCAACATGATTTAGAGTTTTCTTTGTTCAACTTATTAAAACTGCTTTATAATGTCATATATTTAACATTTTTCTGGTGTACTGAAATATGTGCACATACAAGCACACACACACACACATACACACATATTCCTGACAGTGATTTTAAATTTTAATATACTTAAATAGTGTTATGGTAATCCTTTTCTGTGTAATTTCTATATACATGGTGCATGGCCGATAAAATCAGTTTGCTACATAAAAGTTTGTGCTTCACTATATCCTTTGAAGAAAAATTCTCAACTATAATATAACTAAATTTTTCAATACTTTTATTCTGGTTTGTCTTTTATCTCTTATTTAAGATCCCCTTACCTACACTGTATCCTAAAGAACACTTCTTCTGTTAGTCGCTAAAGTAAGTATAGTTTGACTCTTATTTACATATTTATTTTTGGTTAGAGGTAGGACAGTCGTGATTATCGAACTGGCTAAGCACCACTTATTGAAAAATATATATTACTTTCATTGTATTATCACACATTATTTCTTTCATATATTAAGTGCTTGTATGTGAACATGTTTGCAGTTTTTCCCTTTATTCTGTTTCAGTGGTCTCTTAATACTTACTCCATCTGCACAATATAAACTCAAATGAATTTAACATAAATTATATTTGAGTAAATGAGAGTTAACATTTTAAAAATGTATTTTCATTATGCCTTTAATTGCTTCAAAAAAAGCCAAGGAAATGGTTGAGTTTCAGATGTAGAGGTATATGATGCATATTTTCCTTCAAAAGAGTGTACACAATGCTTGGAGGAAATAATGCTGTGAACTCATTAAACATACTATAGAACTACTTTATTAGATAGAATTACAATTTTAGGAAGACAAAATGCAAAGTGAAATATTTTTCTTAGAGTGTGGGTAACCACAAAAGAGGTAAACTGAAATGATATGTGTTTCATATGATTTTTTTTAACTGAAAGAAATTTGTACTTTTGACACTTTTGAAGGTATCAAGAGCTGAGAAAGAACTGAAGATGATTTTTTTTTTGAGGGAAAGTTGCACTTTTAAGGGTATCAAAATCTGAAAGATTGAGCTGAGCTGAGCCAGGGCTGACCTGATATGCTAGTTGACAAGATAGCAGATTAAAAACGTTAAAAATGGACATAAAGAGTGAAAACACTAATCACTTACCTTGATAGTATAAACAAGAGCATAAAAGAGGGAAAGATGGCTACTCTCACCTGTTCATTTTCTCCCATGGAATGGTGCCAGCAGGAGAGTGTCAGACTGATCAGTACTGACATGGGTGTATCTCTGTGCTGAGGGTACCCCAAATAAAAGGGTTCTGCAGCTTTATGGTTCCAGAGACTATGGGTAGGAAAGGGAGAGGTGTCTAGTAGTAGAAAAATGCTTTTGCATGAGGAATAGTGGAGGAAAAGTCCTTAAGTTTTAGTCCACATTTCTCCAGACATGGAGGTCTCGGAAGAGGCACCTGAAACAGACCACAGTTTTGATCCCCTAAGGGAAGGTCTCAGAATGGAGGCACCTCCCTTAGGAATGCAGATATGCACAAGAGCATGACCGGGCTAGGCGGCCTGAGTCCTTGTCTGCAACTCCCTTCAGCTATCTCAATGCACTGGCCATTTAACAAGTCTATGTGGAAGGGCAGCTTTCCCCAATATGGCTGCCAGTAGAGCCTTTGTAATTGCTTCTCGGCAGCAGTGAAAAATCACACACAGGTTGTATATCAAGTGCATGTTTCCTCAAATCCACTCTTGATTTTTAGGACCTAGTAAGAAATATAGGCTACCACAGCATTGCCCCGAATGGGTCCTTCTTTGAGGTGCCTTGTAAATAAACAGGTTTTTAGTCTGAGGCAAGAGCAGACCTAGGCTATGACCAAAATCAATCCAAAAATGTTGATAAGGCCTGCCAGGAGGATTGAATATAGCCTTGAGTTTCAAACATTGCCAGGCTAGGAAAATATAATTTTATATTGGGTCTCTTTTAAAAAACCAGAAACCTTTTACTTAAGTTTTCATAAGAACATTTTTTATCTAGCCTGATTCTCTAATTTATGCACAGCACAACTCTGACCTATAAGTAGAAGCTTACCTGAATGCCTTCCAGCACTGAGGCATTGTCATGTTGGAGTACACATATAAGAAGTAAAATTCCAGAGGACACACTTTGTTCCCCTGTTTCTAATATTAGTGCACCTCAATCAGAACACATTTATTCATTAAAAATTTAGGTTAACAAGGCCCCAAATATGACCCTCCATGTTGAGGCATTATCAACTTGGGTTCCAGTCTAGTCACAAAATTTTAGTTTAGACCTTGGTTTAGAAATTGGCTTAGAAATGCCTTAGTCATTCAATTTCAAATAATTTTGTTTTTCCATGATTTCAGTGAGTTTGTCTCATATGTGTGGACTTCTTGGTGTGTTCTGCTTGGAAAGTGCAGTAATTGAGACCATATCTGTTGTCTCTTAGTCAGCACTATCAGGTATGTTCAGATGTCAGCAATTAATTGAATGCAAAGCACACAGAACATCTTGGAAAGGCAGCCCTTGAGAATTTCTTCAGTAGGATAGAAAGTTTTCAAGGTCATTTCTGAAAATCATTAATATGACCTTCTCTTTTGGAGCTCCTTAAATGCAGGTTGGTTTTTCTTATTAGTGCACTCTTTTAGTAATCAAAATTTATATATATATATATATATTAATCATTTCTGACTCTTATCCATATCTTTTGTCCTGTGGATTTCTAAAACAAAAGGAACAAAATCATTTTAACAGGATAACATTTTTATAAAACTTAAACAGACAGTCAAACAATGTTTAAGAAAAATTAATTAGGTTACCTCTGGGGATTTGTAGGTCTGTGGTTAAAACTACAATGTTGGGAATGTTTTTTTGGCAAATATGGCAGAGGAGAGTAACTGGTTTAGGGTGTCAGAAGTGGAAGGATATGCCAGATACAGTACACCTGGGGCATGCGCTTCTGTGGAATATGAATGTGTTCATCTTGTCATAGTGTGTTATCTCATTGGATGGAGAACCACAGAATAAACAAGAAAATATTAAACTCCGATTCTGGGGAGTAGTGTTATGTTCTCAAATAGAGGGGCAAGAGTCTCTTGAGAAAAAAGGCAATGCCTAATAAAATAAAACAGACCAGTATGTCAAGCCCTCAATATTGCATATAACTATGAACCTTATTCTTCAAAAATTAAAACTTAGTAGTTACCATAGGTAACGAGGGGAGGGGGAAGGAAGAATAGAATGGATGGAACATAGGGTGTTTTAGAGCTTTAGAATTGTTATCCATGATCTTTCAGTGACAGATACAGGACATTTAAAATCATGTCAAACCTATAAAATTACAGGTGCAAAATATAAACCATAATGTAAACCACTGACCATGGTTAGTAGCGATGCTTCAATATTTGTACATCAATTGTAACAAATGTATGACACATGTGAAATGTTATTAATAGAGGAGTGTGGGATGGAGGAAGCTGTTGGGTTATATGAGAATCTCCTATATTTTCTATGTGACTTTTCTGTAAATTAAAGCTTCTTTGAAGATAAAGCAAAAAAAAGAAACTAGGGAAACATACAGAAGAAATTGTCACTGTATATAGAAAACAACAGATCTTAGAATGATGAATGACACAATGAATAAAAATTTTTTTTTATTTATTTTTTATTTTTGTATTTTATTTATTTATTATTATTTTATTTTCCTATTAATTTTACTTGGTTATTTTTTGGCTTTGTTTTTAGGGAAGTTTTAGGCCAAAGAAAAGTCACAACTGTGGCAGGGTGTGATCACTGATGTGAGGGAAGGATGTGGGGGGAGGAGTGCACCTGGGGTATGCTTCTAAGGCATAGCAATATGTTCAAGTGTTCATGGGTCATTGTCTCAGTGAGTGGAGACCCACAAAATAACCAAAAGAGTATTGAAATCCTATCCTGAGGAGTTCTTCTACATACTCTAATAGAGCAGCGAGTATCCCCCAAATACATAGGAAGTGCATAGCCAAGGAAGACAGACCAATATGCCAGTTTGTACTCATGAACCTTGTGAAATTGAAACTTAGCCTAGTATTATATATTATGTAAGATTTACCTCCTGAAAACCTCCTTGATCCCCAAATATGGCCTTTCTGTAGGCCAAATTCAGCATATAAATGCAGTACCTTCCCCCCACATGGGAAATAAATGACTCCTGAGGATGAGCCTCACTGGCACCTAGGGATTATTACAAAGCACCGACTAATGATGCATATGGAAAAAGACCTTGACCAAAAGGGGGAAATATTAAATACAAATGAGTTTTTATGGATTAGAGTTTCAAAGTGAGTCAAGAGGTCATTCCAGAGGTCATTCCAGAGCATACTTATGCATGTCCCAGCAGGATCTCATTGACTACCACAATAAATGACTGTTGATTACCACAGTAAATGACTGTTGACTACCACAGTAAATGACTGTTGACTACCACAGTAAACAGTGCCTCAAACTGCAGTGCTGCTGACAACTCTAGAGACATCTAGACAGTATAAGCAGGACAGAAAATCTCAGGAATTCAGCACCCTGTCAGTGGGCCTTACTTTGGAATATATGCTCCCCAATGTATCAGAGTTAGCTTCATTTATAATTTCCCTATACATGGCTGTACTGTCCCTTTTATATGAACCTATAATTAGCACTATGCTTGTTCATTATATGTTACAGAGACTTAAATGTTCAGTCTTTCCATATGCTGGTTGAGGCATGGATCCCATCAGAGTTGCAACACCTACGCTTCAGTTCATTGAACTCACCCAGGACAATGAGCAAAAGGATGATGATGGACAACACCCATCCCCAAAATCAGAGAGCATCTACAATCTCAAGCAAGACTCTTCCATCCATCTGCCCCATGGGATCTAAGCACCTTCTCAATCAGAACAGTGGGCATTGACATCTCTGAATCCTCAAGATAAGGGAATGAACAATAGATAAAAGTAGACTAATTATTATTCAATTATTCTATTATAGACATTATTATTCTAGTAATGGAAGAACTTGTATCATTGATATAAAGTTAATGGCCATCAGATGTTCTGAGGGGAGAGAGAGGGAAGAATAGGTGTAATATGTGGGCTTTTTTGGGACATTGCTATTGTCCTGCATTATATGGCAATGATGGATACAGACCATTATGCATTTTGTCAAAACCTATAAAACTGTGTGGGGCAAAGTGTAAACTATAATGTAAATGATAGTCCATGGTTAATCGCAATGCTTTAATACATGTTCATCAATTGTAACAAATGTACCACAGTAATGTAAGATGTTGTTAATGTGAGAAACTATGGGAGGGATAGGCAGTGGACTACATGGGAATCCCCTTTATTTTTGTTATAACATTTATGTAATTTAATGCTTCTTTAACTTTTTAAAATGTACCAACATGTGTAAAATGTTATTAATAGGGGAGAGTTGTAGGGGGAGGGATTTGGGTATATGAGGATCCCCCACATTTTCAATGTGGCTTTGCTATAAACTAAAGCTTCTTTGAAGATAAAGCAAAAAAAAAAAAAAAGATCCTGGGGGAACATACAGAAGAAATTGTCACTGTACATAAACGATAACAAATCCTATGGTGAGGAACGATACAATGATTTAAAAAAATTTTTAATTTATAATTATTTCATATTCTTATTATTATTTGTTTATTTTTTGTCTTCATTTTGGGGGAGGCTTTGGATCACAGAAGGGACACAACTGTGGCAGGGGAGTATCACTGGTCTGGGGTGTCAGTGATGGGTATGTGTGTGAGGAGGGGTACACCTGTGGCATGCCCTTATTGCAAATTAATATGTTCATGGGACATTGTCTCAGTGGAAAGAGACCCACACAATAATGGAAAGAATATCAAATTCCCATCCTGGGAAGTTCTTTTCCATTATCTAATAGTGCAGCAAGAATCACCCAAGTACAGAGGCAGTGCCCAAAGAAGGAGGATAGACCATTAAGCCAGGCCCTTGATATTGATGGTTGTACTTAGGAACTTTGTTCTTGTGAGATTAAAACTTAGCCTAGTATTATGTATCACCTAAGAGTTATCTCCTGAAAGCCTCCTCATTGCTCAAATGTGGCATCTCCCCTAGCCAAACTCAACATATCAACTCACTTCCCATCCCCATGTTACATGATTTTTTGGATGAGCCTCCCTGGAACCAAAGGATTATTACCAAGAACTAACTAGCGATGCATTTAGAAAAAGACCTTGACCAAAAAGGGGAACTATTAAATACAAATGAGTTTTTATGGCAAAGAGATTTCAATGTGAGTTGGGAGGTCTTTCAGAGGTTACACTTATCCATGTCTCTTGTAATTCCTATGGTCTTGCCCAAGAAAAGCACTCATGGTTTTTTTTTTTAATTAATTAATTTATTTATTTATTTATTTTTATTATGGGTAAAAATCAAAATTCTCACAATACATACAAACATTTGTAAAATGATATATAAATATATATGCATATATGTGTATTTGCTTACAAAAATGTTATTTATATATATATATATACATATATTTTAAGAGGTGCTTAGATTACCTAAAATATTATACGGAACCCACTGGGATTCCCATGTTGCCCACCTCCCACACCTCCCACCACATCCAACACAAACATCTCCCATAGTGTGGCCCACCAACCTCAATGAACTTACACATCCTGGAGCCTTGCCACCAACCATAGACCACAGTTCACACTGTAGACCACACTCTCTCTCCTTAGAGATAACAAATCTTGATGAAATTAGAATCAATATTTTTCATAAATCTGGGACAAGTTTAGTTATTTTATATTAACCTCAAAGAAATTAATAAATATTAATGCATATGTGATGATTTTGTTTGACAAAGATTAATACTAAATTTAATCTACATTTTATGGTGTTTTGGACTCTACATTGTTAATCAGAAACTAAGAATATATTATATTCCAAATAACACCTAGAGTTAAATACATAATTTTGAAAATAATCCTTATGTAATAACTTCAGAATCCTAGGGATTTATACTGTTAAGCTCCTTTTTCATTACCTTCTTTTTTTTTTTTTTAATTGTGTAATATCTTTTTATTGTAACGTAATTCAAAGTATTGTCACAATAAGTATAAAGTTTTTTTTCTCACAGTTCAGTCACATGGACAAGGGTTTTCTTTAATTTTTAGGAAAAAAGGGATTAGAGGATTTTAAAAACTGATTGCTAAAGTCACTAAGCTGACACATGACAGAACCATGACCATAGGCCCAATATTCCAACCCTTAGTTTTACGTTCTCTCTACCTAATTGTATTTAAAAGTCTTCTCAATGCTATCGTTTTTATGACTCTAATGGTAGTTGATTACTCCTTTGAGAATCTAAACTTAGGGAAAATAGTGAATGATATATATCTGCCTAGAATAAAAGTATTATTTTAAGGATTTATTTTTATTATGCTTAAATCCTTATGTAATTAAAATATTTTTAATTTTAGCTACATGAATGTGGCTAATATTTAATTTTGGATCAATCAATGAAGAGGATTTTTTTTTTCAATAACTTGATTGAGTCACCTAAAAAGTTGTGCTGCATTTCTATTGATTTGATTTATTCATTTTCATTTAGATAAGTTAAAAGTAAAAGTGAAAGATTTATTTTGTCCCTAAGTGTTGTTATTATACAAACATTTTAATTGAGTAACATTATTTTTCTTTTTTTTTTTTTTATTTCATTACCTTCTATTCCACTCTGAAGCTCACTACTCTCCTGACTGGAAATGCAGGGTCATAACATGTATATTTCCAAATTTAATAAATAAAGTCCATTTTGAACCATTTTTCAAAGTATCAATAACCATTTGAGATGCCCCTCTCCGACATGCCCTTGTAAGTGTGAATTACTGTGTTCCAATTCATTACTTCCAGACTAGGCCACATGTATGTGTACACCTTTACAGTAACATTTCATTCTCATAAAAGAACTGGTAAAACCCCATATACAAGATGCTCCAGTAGCCTGGACAAAGAATGTGGATGGCATGTGGCAAAGGCATAGCCAACACACATGGGACATGGGTCATAAGTAGAAAGTAATGTTTGTTGCTCTCAGCAGCAAGAATTAATATTTATTGGTGGCTGCAACCTAACATGGTCATAACTGACTGCTATAGCTAAATGAATTCACTAAGCTTCTATACCAATGTATACACACAGAAATAATACATAAGAAGTCCCTTTTGCCCCATATACTCAATAACAATTTGTGTTAGCAGATTTTCCTTGCTATCTGTTGAACTTCTTACATTACCTTATTGCTGTTATATGTTTCATTTTCCTTCAGTATGAATGTTGCAAAACATAAAGTTTAAATGAGCTATTTGTGCTTCTTTAAAATCCTTTTCTAGGCCTTATAAGTGAAATATAATTTCACATGATTTATGGTGTGGATTTCTGTGCTCTTGTGTTGCATCTTAAAAAAAATTGCCATCTTAATGGAATCAAATTAACAAAAAATTTCCATTTGTGTATTTTTATATCTTTCCCTCCTCCTCCTTTTTCTTCTCTTACTTCTATATAATTCCTTCTCACCTTAAGGTTCTGAAGATATCTTCCAAAATACTATAATATTGTTTCACATTTTGTTATTTAATCCACTTAAAGTTGATTTTGTATAGGTTGGTAAATATGAATATGATATGATTTTTCAAAAAGTGTTATAAAATTATTCTGGCACCATTTATGAAAATATACTATTCCTGCACTTAACAGAGCTGCATCTTTAATTTGTTGAGTGTTCTTACATGTACCCTTTATTCTGTTGCATTGTTTACTAGTCTACTTCTCTCTCCATGGCACAATATTAAATTAAATTTTTTTTGAGGTATTGGGGACTGGGAATTGAACCTGGGGCCTTGTATGTGGGAAGCCAGTACTGAACCACTCAGCCTCATTGGCTTCCTGAGTTGTTTTTGTTTGTTTGTTTGTTTTGCTTGTTGTTTGTTTTTCCAGGAGGCACCAGGAGCTGAACCTAGGACCTCTCATGCTGGAAGCAGGCACTCAACTGCGTGAACCACATCAGCTTCTTAATATTATTTTATAACAAGACCTGATATATATTAATGAAAATCAACTTGTTCTTCCTCAGAATTATTTAGATTTTTTTCTTTTATGTGGATTTTTAGAGCCTACTTGGCATATACTAATAAAATGATATGCTGAGATTTTTACAGTGGTATCAATTTCTAAATTAATATCCTTTACATCTTTATGATACTGAATCTTCCAATGTATGAATGTAGTCAATATCTTCATTAATTTAATTCTTCTCTAATAACTCTCAATGAAATTTATAATTTTCTCCATGAGTTCTTATGTAGTTTCAGTACATATCTCTGATGACTGTATTTCATACTATTTTAATTGTTTCATTTAAAATTCTATTTTATATTTTTTGCTGGCTGTTTATAAGCATTTGATATTTCTTTGTTGGCTTTTATCATCCAATTGCCTTTCAAATCTATTTAATTAATATCTCACAATATTTGTACAGATTCATTTTTATCTTTCATATTTACAATTAGTCTGCTACTAATGCAAGTGCCATCTATTCTTTTCCAATTCCCATATATTAATTTTCTTCATCATGCTGCAATATACTGCCTTTATTGATGAGAGGCTCATCTGTCTTATTCCCTATCAAATGACCTAAGCTCAAAATTTCAAGTTCTATTGTATTTGACCTAGGAGAATTTCCTTTTAGTAGTTACTTCTATCAAAGTAAGTATTTTCCCTTCTAAATATATGATACATTTTTAACATGAAGAAAGATTTTATTGTAACAGAAATCTTTTGTACAACAAATCATAATGATGTATAATATTTCATTTTTAATCTCTGCTGTGGCATGAATTACAATATTTCAGTATCTATTTTTAAACCATGTACTTTTCTGTGATAAGTAAACTTCTTCTTAATATGTTGTAATTGTATACATCATTCTAATATTTTTATATGATATCTACATACATGTTAATTTATTTTTGAAAAACCTAATTTCTTTGACATATCCTCTTCTATTCTATCAAGTTCATTTTTCCAACAATCTTATTCCCAAGGCTTCCTATACTCCTTTTCTAATTCAGACTGCCACACAATATGTTCTCTGTTCATCTATTATCCTAATTCCTCCCATCAGTGTTCTTATATTAATCTCAAAGTAGATTCAGTCATGTAATGCACCAAGGAAGCACAAGTGGGCATTAAAGGACTGAATACAAATCTGACTTAATTCATAATTTCTTAGTTCAGAACTTCTCTTTAAATTTTTTAAATATATCTTTTGTACCTGAAGTATTGGGATTAATAGCCTGGTTTATTTTTTTTTTTAATATTTTGTATCTCATTTAAATGAAAGCACATATTTTTCTTACCAATATGTTAATATTTATTTACAATATTCTTCCATCCATTTTCTCTCTTTTCTTATTATTTCCAGATATTGACATTCTTAATTCAGTCCTCTCTTGACCTCTTAGATTCTTCATATATTTCTCTGAGTTCATTGACTGGGATGTTTACAATTTC
>JAKSZT010054437.1:1158025-1222644 GCA_026826555.1 Tolypeutes matacus | reverse complement strand
CCTTCCAGGGCTTAGGGAAAGTGGTGAGAATCAAGGCTAAACTGTGCAAATTGCTGGTGAGGGGGCACTTTGACAAGAACAGGAAGAAATGGCAGTTTGTGGGCAAGAAACACAGCCAGTGAAGGGAACCTCGCTGGTCACAGGGGGAAGTGACACAGGTGTCTTGTGAGGGACGCCATACTGGCATAGGCACATGCAGGCAGACTCAGAGGGGAAATAGTCAGCAGTGCTCAGATTCCAGAGGCCAAGGGACCATTGTACAAGACCCAGGAAGGAGAAGAAGGATGAGATTGAGTGAGACCACCATAATAAACTGTGACACTTTTTTGGTTACTTGGTGTGCTTCTCACCAGTTAAATGTGGGAAATTCCAGAGAGTTAGAAGAAGCTGAACCAAGGGTCAAAGAGCCTTAACATGAATCAAAAAAATTAAATAAAAATAAAAATTTTCAAGAAAGAAACTGACCAACTGAGTAAACTCATCAAGATAAACAGATGCCTAGAAATCAGCAAAAAATTAAAGGACATACTAAGAAACGGAAAGATATGGTCCAATCAAAGGAACAATCTAAAATTCAAAGGAGATGCAGAAAATGGTACAAGTAATCCAAAGATGCCCACAAAATCTCCTAAATCAATTCAAGGAAATTAAGAAAGAGATAAAGATTTTTTAAAAGACATTGGAGGACTTCTGGGAAGATGGCATCAGAGTAGACAGGGCTTAACTTGCTTAAAAAAACAGAAGGACAAAGGATCTGTTTAAGGGATCTGACATATCAGAGAAAAAGAGAGGATGCTGAAAATAGCAAGAGAAAAGCAGTGCATCACATATAAGTGAAGTTCAATAAGTCCAACCTTCTATCATTCATCAGGAGCCATGAAAGTTAGAAGAAAGTGATGTGATATATTTAAAATACTGAAAGACAAAAACTGCCAGCCAAGAATTCTTAGTCCAGCAGTGCCATCCTTCAAAAAACAGTTTTTTTAAGTCTTCACAGAAAACAAAACCTGAGAGAGTATATTAACAAAATTCTGGATTTACAAGAGATAGTAAAGGGAGGCTGAAAGGAATAGAGTGTAAAAATGAAGATTATTAATAAAAGTAACTTCCAGGGTAAAAAGATAGACAATAAAAAAATATGACAACAGAAATCTAAAGGATATAATGGATGAATTATGTAATATCTTTACTGTAATAACATTGAATGTCAATGGATTGAACTCTTAAATCAAATGACAGAGACTGACAGAATAGATAAAAATATATGAGCCATCTATGTGTTTTCTACAAGAGACTCACTTTAGACATAAGGACATAATCAGGTTAAAAGTAAAAGCTTAGAAAAAAATATTCCACACATATAATAACCAAAAATCATCTGAAATGAAAATACTAATATTGGGCAAAAAGATGTTAAATGCAAAACTGGTAAAAGAGATGAATAAATTAATTATATATTAATAAAAAGGGCAATTCACCAAAAATAATAGTTATAATAAATATTTGTGCACCTAACAACACAAGATACATAAGGCGCACACTAACAAAGCTGAAGGGAAAAATAGAAGTCTGTACAATAATAGTTGGAGATTTCAGTACACCATTCTCAGCTTTGGATAGATAATCTAGACAGAGGATATACAAGAAAATAGAAAGCTTGACTAGTGTGATAAATTATCTAGACCTAAGAGACATTTATAGAGCAATACACACCAAAGGAGCATGATATATATTCTTTTCAAGTGATCATAGATGCTTCTCCAGGATAGACACATATGTTGGGTCACAAACTAGCCTCAATAAATTTTAAAAAGAATGAAATTATACAAAACATTTCTCGGAACATAATGTGTTGAAGTGGAAATCAATAACCGATGGAAAAAAAAAGAAAATTCACAAATTGCTGGAGATTAAACAGCACACACTTAAAGAATGAGTGGGTCAGAGAAGAAATTGCTAAAGAAATCATTAAATAACTCAAAATTATTTAAAACAAGAATACAACATATTAAAACCTATGGGATACAACAAAGGCAGTGCTGAGAGGAAAATTTATAGCCTTCAAAGTTTACATTTAAAAAGAAAATTGAATACCTAATTGCACACTTGGAGGAACAAGAAAAGGAACAGCAAACTAGTTCAAAACTAAGGGGAATTAAAGAAACAGTAATGATCAGAGCAGAAATTAATGTAATTGAGAAAAAAAATACAGAGTATCAATAAAGGCAAAAGTTGGTTCTTTGAGAAGATCAACAAAACCTATAAACCCTTAGCAAGACTGACACAGAAAATAGAGAGAAGATGCTAATAAATAAAATGAGAAATGAAAGGGAGCTTCAACACAGACTCTGCCTAAATAAAAGAGATCATAAGAGGATACTATGAGCAACAGTATACCAACAAACTCAACAATGTAGGCCAAAAGGACAACTTCCTAGAAACACAAATAATCCACACTGAACCTAGAAGAAACAGAAGACATCATAAAACCAATCACAAGGACTTCCAGGAAAAGGGCATCAAAGTAGTTAGGCAGAGCCCAACTCTCTCACAAATAAGAATGGAGAAAGGGCAAAAACCTATCCAAGCAAGCTGCTTTGGAGAAATATAGAAAGGGAAAGTGCTGTGCATCATCCAGGAATGAACTAGGCAGATAAGAAGCCAAAGGAAATACTGTGAGTTACTCACACTTGTGGCTGGAAACAGCACATACACCCCACCCTTATGGCAAATAGCCTCAGTAAAGCCCCTGACTCACTGCATCCCAATAACTGGGACAGAACATTTCCTGGGAAGAAGAGGGATCTGGTGGAGGGTGGAGAGTGGTTTCTTTTCAGTGACTTTGGCTAGTTGAGTCATCTTTGAATCTCAGAAAGGATGCCAGCCAGCACTGAAGTTGCTACAGGGAGAGGGGAGGGTGTATCTGATCAGGGAGATTATCACACCCAGCTGCCCTGGAAGAGAGTGGAACTAGTTTAGAGAGGAGGCAGAGACACACACCGAACCAGCCAGGATCTAGCAAACTGTTAGAAGCTTCACCTGCTGAGGAAAAGGGGGTGGATAGAGCCAGATAAGAATTCTGAAGCCAGCTTAACCTGTGTAGCTCAGTGTAGAAATTCCTGCCCTGCATGTACAAGGTCCCTGGTTCAATTCCCAGGTCTCCTAAGTGTAGTGATCCAGACAGTAAACCACCACATTATTAGGTACCCAGCTGATACCTTATGATAAGGGACATATACACAGATTTTTTTTTTTTTTTTTAGATTTTCCTGGATCTGTTATTATTTTTATTTATTATAAGAGTTGTTTTCTTTTTTTTTTAGTTGTTGCTGTTTTGTTTCTTGTTGTTCCCTTTTATTTCCTTTTTTTTTTCTTTTACTTATTTTTTCTAAATACTTTATTTCTTTACTTTCTTTCATTTTTCTACTGTTTTCTGTTGTTTTTCTTTCATTCCACCTCTTTTTTTTTTATTTTTGGCCTTCATTTTTTTAAAATTTCTCTCTCTCCCCTCTTTTTTTTTTTTCTTTTCCTATCCACACCATTCCAGCCTTTTAATTCATACTATTTTCTTTCTCCATTTAGTTTCTTATTTCATTTTATCTATTCCATTTTATTCTTATTCCTTAATACTTTTATGATTTTTTACACATAATACATATTTATTTTCCTAGTTCTTATACCATACCTCTTCTACCTCTTAAATTATCGTTACTATTATTCTTTCTCTCTTCTTATCTCTTTCTGTTTCTTTGATCCAAATATTTTTTCCAAGGGAACAAGACAAGGACAAGGAAATTGAATAAAAGGAACCAAGGGTCAAAGTGGAACCTTAACAACATCCCCCCCAAATCCCCAAATAATTAAATAAAACCCTAGAGTAGAAAGAGAAGCTAACCAACCAAATAAGCTCATCAAGATAAACCATTGCCTACACACCAACAAAAAATTACAAGCCATACTAAGAAACTGGAAAATATGGCCCAGTCCACTGAACAAACTGAAAAAAAAAAATGATATGTGGAACATGGAATAAATAATCAGGGAAGTCCAAACAAATATTATGAATCAACTAAATGAAGTGAAGGAAGAGATTAAAGATATTACGAAGACACTGGGTGAGCATACAGAAGAAACTGTAAACATACATAAAAAGATAACAGATATGATGATGATGAATGGCACAATAAAAGAAATCAAATATACACTGGGGGGAAGCAGATGTGGAGAAATAGATGGCTCTACAATAACAGTGGGAGACTTTAATACAGCAATATCATGATCAGACAGAACATATTTTTAAAATATGTTTTCTATTTTTTTCTAAAAGAGAATTAGAATAAATAAAATGTTACATTAAAAAATATAATGGATTCCTATATTCCCCACTACCCACACCTCCCACCTTTCCACACATTAACAACTTCTTTCGTTAGTGTGGTACATTCATTGCAATTGATGAACACATTTTGAAGCATTGCCACTAAGGATGGATTATAGTTTGCATTGTAGTTTACACTCTCTTCCACTTAATTCTGTAGGTTATGGCAAGGTATATAATGGCCTATATCTGTCATTGCAACATCATTCAGGACAATTCCAGGTCCTGAAAGTGCCCCCATATTACACCTATTTTTCCCTCTCCCTGCCTTCAGCACCTCCAGTGGCCACTGTCTCCACATCAATGATATAATTTCTTCCACTTCTAAAATCACAATAAGTCTATAGTAGAATACCAGTAAGTCCACTCTAGTCCATATTTTATTCCCTAATCCTAAGGATTGAGGTATGGTGAAGTCCACTCTACCTCTATTTGAGAAGGTGCTTTGATCCCATATGGCTGATGGATGGGACTCACTTGCTTGAAGTTGTAGACTCTCTTGGTTCCTTGGTATGGTGGTGTCCATCGTCATCTCCTTGTTAATTGTCTGGGGTGAGTCCAATGAAATGGAGAGTAGGTGTTGCAACTCTGCTGAGGCTCAGGGCCCAGCTGGCACATGAACAGCCAAAGAGTCAAGTCTGTTGGACGTACACCTACTAACTCCAGCACCAACGATAGATTCAAATAGAAGAGACAGAAGATGCATGTGTAGAGAAGTCATAACTGATAGAATACCTTGACAGAGGGTCAATATGGAAACAGAGACCATTAAATAATACGTTAGAGAATCTAGACCTAATGGATATATACAGGACATTAAACCCAAATACAGTGGGATATACATTCTTTTCAAGTGCACATGGATCATTCTCCAAGATAGACCACATGCTAGGCCACAGTACAACTCTCAATGAATTCAGAAAGATTGACATTATACAAAATAATTTATCTGACTACAATGGAATGAAGCTGGAAACCAGTAAGGGGCAGAGAAGCAAATTAGTCACAAAGATATGGAAGTTAAACAAAACACACTTAGACAATCAGTGGGTCAAAGAGGAAATTGCAAAAAAAAATCAGTAACTACCTTTAAATGGATGAAAAAGAGAAGAAAATTTATCAAAACCTATGGGTATCTGCAAAAGGAGTGCTGAAAGGGAAATATTATAGTCATAAATGCCTATATTAACAAGAAGTAAGAGCTACAATCAAAGACCTAACTGCACACCTGGAGGAATTAAAAGAAGAGCAACAATCTGATCCCAAAACAAGTAGAAACAAAGAAATAAGAATTTGAACAAAGGTAAAGGAAATTGAAAATTAGAAAACATTAGAAAAAATTAACAAAACCAAAATCTGGTTTTTAGAGATTAATAAATTTGACAAACTCTTTGCTAGAATATTAAAGAAAAAAAAGTGAGATATTCAAATACAGAAAATAAAAATGAGGATGGGATGTCACCACTGATACCACAGAAACAAAGAGAATCATAAGAGGATACTTTGAAAAATTGTATTCCAACAAGATGGATAACTTAGATAAAATGGACAAATTTCTAGAAACATACAAGTAGCCTTCACTGATGAAAGCAGAAATTGATGAACTCAATAGACCAATCACATATAAAAAGATTGAATGAGTCATCAAAAACCTCCTAACTATGAAGAGCCCAGGACCAGATGGCTTTATAGCTGATTTCTACCAATCATTCTGGAAAGAAGTAACACCAGTACTGCTTAAACTCTTCAAAAAAAAAAAAAATAGAAGTGGAGGGAACATTGCCTAGTTCATTCTATGATGCCAATATCACCCTAACACCAAAGCCACATAAAGACAACAGAAGAAAGGAAAACTACAGACCTATTGCTCTAATGAAACTCGATGCTAAAATTCTCAACAAAATATTTATTAATCATATTCAACAAAACAGGAAATGAATTATACACCTTGACCAAATGTGTTAGATCCTTGGTATGCAAGGATGGATCAACATAATAAAATCAGTCAATGTAACACACCACATTAACAGATTTATAAGAAAATCACATGATCATCTCTACTGATGCAGAAAAAGCATTTGGCAAAATATATTTTCTTGATAAAAACACTTCAAAGGATAAAAACATAAGGAAACATCCTCAACACGATAAAGGACATATATGAAAAACCCACAACTAACATCATATTCATATTCTACTAACATCCTATTCAGAGGCATTCCCTCTACAGTCTGGAAAATGACAAGGATGCCTGCTGTCACAGCTCTTATTTAACATTGTAATAAAAGTACTTGCTCAAGCACTTAGGCAAGAAAAAGATATAAATGTCACCCAAATTGGAAAGGGAGAAAGAAAAATTTCACTTTCTGCAGATGAGATGATCCTATACATAGAAAGCCCTGAGAAATCTACAAACAAGCTTCTAGAGGTGATAAATTTGGTAAAGTAGCAGGATATAAGATCAACATGCAAAAGTCAGTAGCATTTCTTTGCACCAATAATGAGCAATCCAAGAAGGAAATCAAGGGAAAATATCCATTTACAATTGCAACTAAAAGAATCAAAATCCTAGGAATAAACTTAACTGAAGATGTAAAAGACATGTACACAGGAAAGTACACAACATTATTAAAGTAAATCAAAGAAGTCTTACAGAAATTGAAAAATATTTCATGTTCATGGATTGGAAGACTATACATGATTAACATGTCTGTCCTACCCAAGTTGATTTACAGATTTAATGCAATCCCCAAAAACATACAATAGTATTTTTCACTGAATTGGAAACACTAATTATGAAATTTATTTTGAAGGGCAAGGGGTATCAAATAGCCAAAGATATATTAAAAAAGTAAAAATGAAATTGTATGAATCACACTACCTGACTTTAAAACATTCTACCAAGCTACAGTGGTCAAAACCGGATGATATTGGCACAAGTGTAGACATAGTAACAAATGGAACAGAATTGAGAGTTCTGATATAAATCCTCACATGTACAGTAAACTGATATTTGACAAGGCAACCAAAAACTGTCATCTGGGAGAGAATGGACTCTTTAACAAATGGTGTTTGAAGAACTGGATATCCACATCCAGAATATCACCATCTCATGCCTTACACAAACATCACAAACTCAAGGTGGAGCAAAGATCTAAATGTAAGTGCCAAGACCATAAAGCTCTTAGAAAATAACATAAAGAAGCATTTAAGAGATCTTGTAATAGCAAATGGTTTCATAAATTTACAGCCAAAGCTTGAGCAATGAAAGAAAAAATAGATAAATGGGACATCCTCAAAATTTAAAACTTTTGTGCTGTAAAGGAGTTTGTTAAGAAAATGAAAAGGCAAACTATACAATGGGAGGAAATATTTGGTAGCCATCTGTCTGGTAGGGGCCTAATATCCAGCATATATAAAGAAACCCTACATCTTAATAATAAAAAGACAAACAACCCATTTAAAAAAATGGGCAAGAGATTTGAATAAAGATTTTTCCAAAGAAGAAATACAAATGGCTAAAAAGCACATGAAAAGATATTTAATATCACTAGATATTAGGGGAAGGCAAATCAAAACTACAATGAATATCATCTTACACCTATTAGACTGGTGGTTATTAAAAAAACAGGGGACTACAAGTGTTGGAGGGTATATGGTGGAAAGGGAACACTTATCCACTGCTGGTGGGAATGTAGATTGCTGCTGTCTCTGTGGAAGTCATTTTGGCAGTTCCTCAGTAAGCTAGCTATAGAACTGCCATATGATCCAGCAATCCCACTGCTGGGTATATACCCAGAAGAATTGAAAGCAGGGACACGAAGAGAAATATGCACATAAATGTTTGTAGCAGCATTATTCACTATTGCCAAAAGTTGGAAGCAACCCAAATGACCATCAGCAATTGAATGGATATGCAAACTGTGGCATATGCATACAATGGGAAATTATTCAACTATAAGAAGGAATGCACTATTAACACATGGGACTGCATGGATGAATCTTAAAGACATTACGTTGAATGAAGTAATCCAGTCACTGAAGGACAAAAATTACATGACCTCGTTCATATGAATTAAGCAAATTGAGCAGAATCTCAGTGCTAGAGTCTGGAAAATAGGTTTACAGGAGACAGAAAGGGAGTAGAGGATGGTGAGCTGATGGCCATATGGGCAAAATCTATGATAAGGTGGAAGGGTGTGGTTGTGTAGTGGGTGGGCTTGAGAGTGGTGCAGTGATGTGATTGGTTTTGGCAGTACTTGCGTGTGAGGGCAAGTATGGTAGCGAGGTTGGGTTGAACTACCCATGGAACTGAGAGGAAGGTTGGAGGAAAGATGTGAACTCTGGGGATTTGCTGGTCTGTTAAAACTACAATAGTGGGAATATTCTTTTGGCAAATATGGCAGGGGAGGGTTACTGGTGCAGGGCATTAGGAGTGGGGAGGATATGAGGGATAGGGTATACCTGGGATATGTTTTTATAGAATATGAAGTGTTCATCTTCTCATAGTATGTTATCTCATTGGGTGGAGAGCCACACAAAAACAACAAAATATTAAACTCCCATCCTGAGGATTCCTGAAATGTTCTGAATGAGAAAGATAAGAATATCTTGAGAACATAGGCAATGTCAAATAAAAGAAAACAGACCAATATATCAAGCTATCAATATTATTGCAAGTAACTATGAATCTTATTGTTCAAAAATTGAAACTTAGTGGATACCATAGGTTCCAAGGGGAGGCAGAAGGAAGAATAGAATACATGGAACATAGAGCATTTTTAGGGCATTAGAATTCTTACACATGACCTTGTAATAATGGTTATAGGACATTGTAAATTTCATTAAACCTATTTTGTATGGTGCAAAATGTAAACCATAATATAAACCATTGACCATGGTTAATAGCAATGTTTCAATATTTGTACATAAATTGTAACAAATGTACCATCCACTTATAAAATGTTATTATTATTAGAGGAGGCTGAAATAGGGGAGGTGTTCTGTATGAGGGAATTCTCTATAGTTTCTATGTGACTTTTCTGTAACCTAAAGCTTCTTTGAAGAAAAATGAAAAAATCAAGACATTGGGAGAATATAGGAAATTGTCACTATACACACAAGATAGCTCTTCCAGTGATGAAAGATACAATGTATATTTTTTACTTTATTTCTATTTTTTATTTTTATTTTTGTATTTTATTTATTTTAAAAAATTATTATTTTATTATTAATTTTATTGTTTTTTTGCTTCATTTTTGGAGGTTTTGGATCACAAAGGATCACAACTGTGGCAGAGGAAGATTACTGGTATAGGCTCTTAGTGATGGGGGATGTGTAGGAGAGGAGACTACCTTGGACAGATCTCTAAGGCATATGAATATTTTCAAGTGTCCATGGGGCATTGTCTCGGTGGGTGAAAACCCACACAACAACCAAAAGAATGTTGTATTCCTATCCTGGGGAGTCCTGTTACATTCTCTAATAGAAAAGCAAGAATCCCCTGAATACATGGGCAGTGCCTAGTGAAGGAAGACAGGTCATTATGCCAGGGCCTTGATATTGATGATTGCACTTATGAACATTTTCTTGTGAAATTTAAACTTAGTCTAGTATTATAAATTGCTTAAAAGCTACCTCATGAAAGCCTCATTGTTACTCAAATGTGGACTCTCTCTAAGCCAAACTTAGCATATAAACGCAATACCTTACCCCTGGTGTGTCACATGACTGCTAGGGATGAGCTTCCATGGCACTGAGGGACTATTACAAAGTGCCACCTAGCAATGCATCTGGAGAAAGACCTTGACCCAAAGGGGAAAATATTAAATACAAATGAGTTTTTATTGCTAAGATATTTCAAAGTGAGCCGGGAGATCATTCCAGAAGTTACGCTTATGCAAGTCTCAGCAGGATCTCATTGACTGCCACAGCAATCAGTGACTCAAATAACAGGGCTCCTGAGGGCTCTAGAGAAATTTAGACATTATAAGCAGGGCAGAGAAGCTCAAGAATTTGGCAACCTGTCAGTGGGTCTGTGGAATTTTTGATCTCCAATGTAACAGAATAAGACTCATTTATAGTTTCACTGCACATGGCTTTTTTTCCCTTGTATTTATACCTTTAATTATCACAATACTTGTTAAATATATGTACCAGAGACTTAAATCTTTGGTCTGTCCATGTGCCAGTTGAGCCCTGAATCTTGGCAGAGCTGCAACACCTAGTCTCAAGTTCATTGGACTTTCTCAGGACAACTGACAAGGAGATGATGATGGATAACGACCATACCAAGGAACAGAGAGTATCTACATCTGCAAGCATGATAGCTATATCCATCTGCTCCATGGGAGCTAAGCCCCCTCTCAATTAGAAATAGAGTAGACATCACTATCCCCAAATCCTCAAGATTAGGAAATGAACAATGGACTAAATTAGATTTATTACTATTCTATTATATACTTATTATTATTCTAGCAATTGAAGGACTTTTATCATTGATATATATGCAGTGATCACCAGAGATTCTGAAAGGAGGGAGAGGGAAGAATAGGTGTAATATGGGAGCATTTTGAAGGCATTTCAATATTCCTGCATGACATTGCAATGACAGATATAGACCATTATCCATTTTGGCATAACCCATAAAATTGTGTGGAGCAGAGTGTATACTTTAATGTAAACTATAGTCCATGATCAGTAGCAATGCTTCAATATCAATTGTAACAAATGTACCACACTAATAAAATATGTTAATGTGGGAGGGGAGGGGATGGGGAATATGGGAATCACCTACATTTTTCATGCAATACTTATGCAATCTAATGCTTCTTGAAAAACAAAAAATAAAAAATATAAAAGAAGTCAATCATAATAAAAATCAATAATTTTAATTCACTTCTTCCATTGAAATCCAGTTTCTAAGGCAAATATTTCATTTGATATTTATTACTCTTAATAGCATAATAGCATTTTGGTTAGAATTATTTCCTTAAACACTATTTTTTCAAAGAATATTGATTTCACAATATCCATATGAAAAACTCAATGATTTCCAGGTACTTTCCTTGAAGCATTTGAAGTCATAAACAAAAATATATAAATTTATCAATTTTAATTATGATTTACCCAAATTTGGGGAAATCATAATTAAAATTATAATTTATGAAATTTATAAAATTATAATTTATGAAATCATAAAAATAAAAGTGAAGAAACATAAAAGTTATGGTCATCAATGAGGAAGAAAATTAGAGATACTTATCAAATAATTTCATGCATTTTGGAAGAAAACATGAAAATTGATATATACTGAGCAGAAGAAATCTTTGACAATAGCATATATCAAAGCAGATAAAAGTATTAATGCTTTTGGAATTCTTAAAATTCAGAAAAATGGTGCCTTTGGCAGAGGGAATTACACGTAATGATGAGACCCAGTATATTGATTTATATTTTGCTTAGCCTTATCATGATTACACCAACAGTACTCAGCTTTCAGCCTACTGGCATGTGCAGGCTTTAAAATATGACAAGGCTTGTCTTTAGGAATAGAAACTTAGAAAATTGTTAGGGAAAATCATGGGTAGCTTTTGTGGACTGAAGTCTGAGAGAAAAGAGTCCTACTACGTGGCAGTGAAGGAATCAGCACAAATTATGTTCAGCTCTATTCTTCCATATCATTAAACAAAAGCTAACAAACCATTTAGTGCCAAAATATGGAGCTCCTAAGCAAGCTTTTAGTTTGGTCATTAACAATTTCAAATAAACTCAGGACTACAAAGCAGTAGAATAAATCCAGATTTAAAAAAATTTAGTTGTATTTTGTACTCCCCAGATTATTTTTTTTAAAAAAACAACTTTTCTGATATATTTCCAAATGAATTTGAGGTTAGAGTTATCTCAAAGTACAGAGAAATTATTTAAATTCACCTATAAATGAAACACTGATAAAAGAACACTTAATATATCATTATAGAAGGATTTCAACATAATAGAATTCTGTTTCTCCATCTCTTTAAGCTTTTATCTCATCCAAACCAATATATATTTGACATTTGGGTTATATATGCATATAGAAACTTTGTCAAAGTGAGCATAAGATAAAATGGCATTCAGTGTCATTTTTCAGAGGCAAAGTGGTTCAAATGGGAGCAAAAAGCTGAGGTCCTTATTAAACTAGATAAACTAAAAAATTAAGACTAATCAAAGATATTAAGAATACTTCCACAAATCATTCTTTCTTTCCTATCTTTTAACATACAAGTGTGCACTATAGGTGTGTGAATTAGAATACTCCCAATCAAGATTGTAAACTCTTATGACTAGAGATATGAAATTCAATAAAATATTCTGTAAAAAGATGAGAGGTAGTATTGATGAATAGAGAACATTTGCCGTCAAGTTATCCATATCAACTTACTGAAGAGAAAGATAATTTAAAAGTCTCAGTGGGCTCAGATATTGACTTAAAGTGATGTATTTTGCTAACAGAAAATAAATCACAGATTTATGAATGATAGAATGTTAAGGAAAATTATATATCTGTATAAAAATAATTTTAAAAATTAAAAAGTACATTTAAGATTGTTTGAAGAGATTTGAAGATCATTTCTCATAATATAGAATTAAAATACAAATATGTAGATAGTATACAAAGAATAGAAGATCATCCTAATATTAGCATAAATTTTGGCAATTTAAAAGTTACAAGAAAAAAATGTAGAAACCATACTCAGGTAAGAAAAACTTAAATTTCTTGACTGAAATAGCCTAACTCATGAAAGTAACATTAATGAAAAGTAAATGCTTGGAAATTGCAGAGAAAAAAAATCAAATTAAAGAAAAAATAGAGCACTATATGAATTTGATCAGGACTCTGGATGTTAGAAATTGATGGATTTACAGAATCAAATATCTGCATGAGATTAAATTGGACAGTAATTCTACATATAAAAATAAATTTAAATATAACTCAAGAGTTAGTGCAAAATAGTCACAATCTGAAATGCAAAGATCCAGGCAATATTATTTCTAGACTTTGTAAGCTTGTTACTTGAATATAAAATTGTACACTGATGTCCTTTCCAGGAAACAGCTGTGTAGATGACTCAGGTAGGAACAAATTAATGTTTAAAAGAAATATGATGGTGCCATAAATTATTGAAATACTGAAAATATAAAGATTTATTTCAGATAATGGAGGAATATGAACACATTTCAGTCATTCACTGCAAATAATATTTTTAAATTAGTTTTTATTTGTAATTATTTCACAATTATAAGACAGTTATAAAAGTAATACAAACACCATCCGAAGAAATCCAACACATACTCATCCCCTTAAGTACCCAATTTTAACATTTTGCCACATTTGTCTTATCATTCTATTTATCTATCCATTACTCAGTCTGCATATCCATTTATAAATCAAATATCTGAACATTTGAGAGAAGGTTGTTTACAGCTTGTACCTTGAACCCTTAATAATGCAACACAAATGTCCTAAGAACATGGATAATTATTTATGTAGCCACCCTAAGTATAATTATCAAGCTTATAGTCTATATTCCAGTTTTTTGTATATCTCCCAGAAAGTCCTTTTGGTTTCCTCTCCTCCCTTATTAGATTCTATCCAGCATCATTATTGCATTTAATTATCATTGTCCCTTTAGTTGGTTATCTTTTTTTTTAGATTTTGAAACATATATGCAACTTTCCCATCTCAAACGCTCTAAAAGACACCAACTAGTGGGATCAATCATATTTATGTGGTTGTGTTAACCTCATCGCATAAGCATGGGTCAATGTACTCATCCCTACTCTAATCCATTTGATCTCATTATTTTCTTTAGCCAAACAAACATCCTAAGTTATCCAAAATGTTTTAAAAATGGGGAAAATTTTTTCCAGGAGAATAGGTGAATTACAAAATATATGGAGTTGTAAATTAGGACAAAGATGTGTAGCTCATGATCACATGTCTATAAAGATAAAAGGTATACAAAGAAATTTTAAAATATGGATTATTAACAGGGATAGACTGAAATTTAACATCATCTATCAAATAGTAATTAAACTTATTTCAAAAATTATTCAGAATATTTAATCAAGAAAAACCCTAAATAGGCTCTAAAAATATCTGTGGAACATTCTACACAGAGCAAAGTTAATCTCTGTGTTCTGCGGGCTATAGATGATGGGGTTTATGAATGGAGGCACCATGGCATAGAACATGACCATGAGAAGATTGAAAGGGATGCTTCTTTTGCAGTAGGACCTAAGTGAGCAGTCAACCCAGAAATTATAAACAGAATGAGAATTGCCAATTGTGGGGTATAGGTGGTTAAGGCTTTGTTACGGACTTCCACAGAATGTATCCTAAGCACCTTTGAGAATACATTAATATATGATATAAATAAAAAAGCAAAAGACATTTAGAAAATGGAAGCACTAATAGCTAGAACAACACTCTCAGAAATCTGAACATTTGAAGATGAGATCCTCAAAATTTGGAGTATATCACAGAAATATTGCTGGATCACATTGGACTCTGTGAAGGGAAGCCTGAACATGTCGCCTGTGTGGATAGCAGAATAGACCAACCCACATGCCCATGAGCCAACAGCTGCCTGTGCACACAGACACGGGGTGATGGTGAGTCCATAGTGCAGACAGTAGCAAATGGCAACATAGCGATCATAGGACATCACCACAAGGAAGGAAAACTCTGTGGTTACAAGCAAGACAGACATGAAAATCTGAGCAACACATGCTGAGAGGGAAATCAATTTATTATCTGTCAGAGAAGTCACAGTCATTTTGGGAACAGTAACTGAAATGCAGCAAAGAACAATTAGTGATAAATTACCTATAAAGAAATATATTGGACCATGCCCCATCCTTTGATCTCTTGAACAATTTTGTATATCTTTCATGTATATTCAGATGAACTTATGGGTGGACAATCACACAATAAATGAGGGAATCTGAATTCCTAGCCTGGAGAGCTCTGCCACATTCTCCAAGGGAGCAGCAAGAGTCCTCTGAGTGCAGGGGCAGTGTCTGTCAAAAGAGGATGGCCCACTGATGAGTTCTTTTTATTGATGACTACCCTTATGAGTCTTTGCTCTTACCTTACTGTTATGGGGTGCCTAAGGGTTGCCAACTGAGAGCCTCCTTGTTGCTCAAATGTGGCCTCTCTCTAAGCCAAACTCAGCATATGAATGCATTACCTTCCACCCAACGTGGGACATGACTCCAGGGGATGAGCCTCCCTGGCAACGAGGGATTAATACCAAGTGCCAACTGGCAACCCAACTGGAAAAAGACCTTGAATAAAAGGGGGAAAAGGTAAAGACAAATGAGTTCAAGTGGCTAAGAGACTTCAAAGAGAGTCAGGAGGTCATCCCAGAGGTAAGGCTTATGCACACCTCAGTAGGAGCTCATAGAACATCAAAGTGCATATCACCCCACACAGAGGGGCTCCTGAGAGCTCTGGAGACACCCAGGTCCTATATAAAGGAGGATAGCCCCAGAGACTGAAGCCTTATTAGTGGGCTCTATTTTGGAATCTGTGCTCTTGAGAGTGACAGAATTGGACTCAAATAAGTCCTCCCTGCACATGGTTCATCAGTCCCTTCTATTCAAACCTATATGTGATGATGGAGTTTTTAGGTATACTTCCAAAGACTGGAGCCTCTGGCCTACCTATGTGTGTGTAATCTTGGTAGAGCTGCAACTCCTACCCTACAGCTCAATGGACTCATCCAAGCCACCTGGCGAGGAGACAACGATGGGCAATGGCCATCCCAGGGAATGGAAAGGGCCTGCATCTGGAGGCAGGATCATCCCACCCACCATATTCATGGGATATAAGCCCTCTCTCACTTGGAGGTGGAGTGGACATCACCATTCCAGTCCCCTCAGGATTGGGAGAAGAACTATGGACTAGAGTGGACTTGATGGTATTCTGTTGTACACATATGGTGATTCTAGCAATGGAAGAAATTATAACAGTGAGGTGGCTCCAGTGGCCACTGGACACTTTCAGGGCAGGGAGGGGATGTGCAGTTGAAATACAGGGGCTTTTTCGGGATTTGGAGGTTGTCCTGAGTGCCGTTGTGGCAACAGATGTAGGCCTTTTTAAATCAGCACACACCATTCAGAACTGTGTGGGAGAGAGTGTGGTCTATGATGTGTACTGTGGTCTATGTTGATGGCAAGGTCCCAGGATGTGTAAGTCCATTGAGAGTGATGGGCCACACTTGTGGGAGATTGTTTGTGTGGGATGTGGTGGGAGGTGTGGGAGGTGGGGAACATGGGAATCCCGGTAGGGCCGTGTAATATTTTAGGTAATCTAAGCACCTCTTAAAAAAAAAAAAAAAAAAAAAAAATATATATATATATATATATATATATATATATAACATTTTTGTAAGCAAGTGTACATATATGCATATATATTTATATATCATTTTACAAATATTGGTATGTATTGTTAAAATTTTGATTTTTACCCACAATAAAAAATAAATTAAAAAAAAAAAAAGAAATACATTGGAGAATGCAGATGTGGTATGGTTACAATGACAGTAATAGTTAGAAGATTGCCAGTCAGGGCTTCCAGATACATCAACAAGAAAACCAGACCTTGAAGGATTTGGAGCTCTCAGGAGGCTGAAATATCCATGAGAAGAAACTGTGAAGATAGTGAGATTGTCCATGACTTCAATTGTGTTGCCATCTCCCTGTAAAATGATAATATCACAACAAACAAGTAGAAACAATATATATTGCTTACAAATAAAAAGCTACCATTGATATAAATATAAGGTTTATCATGAAGAATTCTGCCTAGAGAAAAATGGACAAAAATAGTTTTTTGAAACCAACAAATTAACATATTTCCCTTTACATTTTCTTTCCCAACTCTGGTTTTATATATTAATTTCAACATATATAGGATTAGAAAAGCTAACTATATTAAATGATTTAAATTAAATCAAGACTCAGAACTTTCAGTTTTTGAGTTATTTTTACACTGCTTCTGTTAATATCTTTTCAAACTCTACCTGGATATACCCAATGATTATTTTCCCATTTTCTTCATTGGCAGATGGTTACCTCAAGATCAGTAAAAGAGCTTCCCCTTCACCTTCTTTGCTTGAACACTGAATAGCTTTTTCATCAGGTACCAACTGACATGGTTAGTTGCTCCTTATCTTTAGCTGGCTGAGTTAAAATCTGTTTCTGTAATAAAGTTAATGAATTTTTCTGAGGTTCTCCTCACAATGATTTTAAATAAGGAGAATAGATGGATTATGCCTAATCACTCTTTCATTTTGATTTTTCTATAATATACATTTATGAGCCTTTTCTTATTTACACAAAGGTCCCTAAAAGATTTGATTCTATTAGGAATCTAATTGATTCAAGTTATCTAATGTGGTAGTTACCAGAGTTCCCTTGCTGTCTGTCTAGTTTATCTTCTCACCTGTATACAAAATCTCTAAAAAGAACCCCACCTAACTTTACTTTTCTTCAAATATCCTTCCTTCCGTCAGGCATGATTTACAATATTTGATGAAAGATATACCTTTTTTAAAGTGACAGATTATTATTATTTTTACTATTATTATTATTATTAAAAACAGAAATACATGTACAAGGTAGTCTCCCCAAACAGGCTCAAGGTGGTCGCCATCTCATGAGTTGGTTGTTGCCCTTTTAAAGTGCTGTTACATCAAGAGGTTATGACAAAAATAGACAAGGCAAACCCTAAAGGGGAATGCCAAATGAGGCTGGATGTAGGTCCAGGAGGGGAAGCAAAATAACATAGCATAAATAAAGAAACTCTCTGTACCTGTATATTGATTGCACATTGCCACTTTGTCATCAGGATCAAGAGTTTCAGAAGTGGACTGGATCTGGAGTTCAGGGCCCTAGCCAACTAAGTTGCTACATCTTATTCACAATCCAGAGTCAGAAACAGTACAGCTGGGGAGTGGGGAGAGGGGAGAGGCTACCTATTGGCTTTCCTCCCCACTTCTGTCCAGCTAACCCCTTGATGTCTGATGCCTTGGAGTTCATAAGTGTGGGGAAGTGATGTTTACACTTGGAAATGAGCTGATCTGTCTAAGTATATTTCTCACATGCATTTCTATAATTTACTGAAATCTTCTCACTAAAATTAATTCTTATAAGCATCACTATTTACTCAGGCTTGACTTGAATAATACCAAATCATAAAGAAATACTGTTTCTATCTTAATTATCCTTACAAATCTTAAAATAATTACCTTAAGTGGTCTCATTTCAGATTTATTTAATATTGTATGTGAAAAACTTGAAAGTAAGGGTTGATAATTATAAATATGTTAAAAATGGTATTTTATTAATATTTTATTTATAAGTGCTTCTTTTGTAATTACAAAATAGGAAACAAATTAATTTGCATTCTAAGTAAATAGTAGTAATATTGATTAGCTGTCCTTGATTATATTCATATGTATTCCTAATATTTTCCAAATGATTTCATACAAATTGTTTTCTACAATAATCCTTTTAATATGCACATTTCTTCTATTAGGCTCCTTTTTTTTTATGAGTTAGAGAAAGTCCTTAAAGCAGAGATTTTATTTAATATAAAAAAAATCAGTGATTAAGTTGATACTGGTGACCTAAGGAGTAGATTATTGGACATAACCATATTTCCAGACAAATTTTTAAATTACCTTTATCAAAACCATACATTTATATTGATCCTAAGAAAACTTTTTCAAATCCTCCATCTCTTCAGATTGAATCTTCTCCTTGATCTACACAAATTTCTTAAGTTTATATGCTAACTTAAACTATACTAAATTTACTGCACATCTAGAGTGCATTGTGATACTTAAATGCATAGCCTTGGTAATTAGAAAGAGACAGAGATTTCAGGTTTTTTTTCCTGAACCTTGTTACCTCAGTGATATTAGAAATTATTTACTTCAAATTTTTAAAATGTGGAAAAGAACATATTGAGTGGGGTCCCTATTCCTCTTTAATTGTTATACACTTGAAATTCATTAGTAGATTAAAAATCTGCATAAAGTATATCTAGTTCCTAATATCCATAAAATAAATATAAAAAATTGTTTATAGTAAAATATCCACTGAATATCTTGACCTATCCATTGATATTTGAAATACTATTTTTGCCTGTGAGGATTGATTTACATGAAATGCTGTAGTAACTCACTCTTGCCTTGGAATTTCTTAGGTATCCTTTACAATCTGGTTCAAGTAATATTAAATTCATAGTGCTCGTCCTAGTTCAATTTCTGTATCATTATATTTTCAATATTTCAGTAGAGCCTATTCATCAACTTGATACATATGCTCAGGTACCAATTTTTTAAAAATCATGAAAAATAAAATCAAAGAAAATAGTAAATCAAATCACAGAAATATAGCTGAGAAATGACAAACATATTTATCTTCCAGAACATGAATATTTCTTTGTGCAATTATAGAGATAACAAGATCTGTGATCCTGCTTCATTCTTCATTGAAAAAATTCCAGGATCCAAATTTTTGGGGAAATTTATATTTACCAGTGGTTATTTGAACAATTGTGTCTATCCTTTAGGAATGACATTTGTAGGTCATACTTCTCAGGAGCCCTGGGAACTAGCTATTTCACCCTCTAGAGTGGCCAGTTTTCCTTCAAATCCTCATTGGTAAGTATTATTTTGCTTTTCTCTTGAGATTATTAAATTTGCAATAGTGCTTATTAACAATAAAGGTAGCAAGGAATTTTTTCATAAAACTTAAAAAGCAGAGGTTTTCAACAAGTTTCACAGGGCACTGGTGATTCAGTACATTTTCAATTTTATGTCAGATTGTAATTATAATTTATTTACATTACAATATATATATAAATGATGCCACCTTAATAAATTTTTTCTGTCTTTGAACTAATATTGTTGCATGAAGGAAAATCATATATTGTTTAAAATTATCAACAGCAAAAAAAAAAAAAAAAAAACAACAAAAACTGACAAATATACTAAGTTAAAGACAAAAAAATGGGATGGATTTTTAAAAGAAAACAAGTAACGTGGTTGCATCCCAGACTTGGACCCTTATCAAAAGTGCCACGAAAACATCCTTGATCATGGCATATGACAATAATGTTAGGTATCCCTCATATCGTGAGTTACTTACCCCACATGCACGGTGGAGAAAAGTAGCAAACTTGCCATTGCTCTGAAAATTCTGATTAATATTTGGCCATCAGGATAGTATAAGGATGTGGGAGGAACTAAGAAGCCCCAAGGAAAGACTTAGAAATGAAGGCTCAAAAATAGAAATATCATAACCCTGTATGATATCAATATAGTTCCAAAAGTTTGTAGAGAATGATTGGTGAGTACAGATAAAAAGTCATATCTGGGAAAGCACAAATCCCTCTTGAGTTAGTAAAGGGCATTTTTTACTTCACCAGTTCTGGAGAAGCAAGGATTTCACAGAGCCTCAGAAGATCTTTACATTCTTTCATCATAACTTCATGTTCTCAGTCTTTTATATATATTTTGGGCAAAGAGGATTGCTCAGTTTGGTAGAGGCTACAAAAATTCCCTGATATAGCAATAATTCACAGTGAATCAAAATACATAGAAGATCTGGGTACATTCTTCATCTGGAGATGATTATGAGGGAAAATGATAGCAAGGCATCTAATAAAGCCATAACATCATTTTCATGGAAATATAGCACTCAAAATGTAATGGTCTACAGTGTGAACTGTGGTCTATGGTTGGTGGCAAGGCTCCAGGATATGTAAGTTCATTGAGGTTGGTGGGCCACACTGTGGGAGATGTTTGTGTGGGATGTGGTGGGAGGTGTGGGAGGTGGACAACATGGGAATCCCAGTGGGTTCCGTGTAATATTTTAGGTAATCTAAGCACCTCTTAAAATATATGTATATATATATATATAAATAACATTTTTGTAAGCAAATACACATATATGCATATATATTTATATATCATTTTGCAAATGTTTGTATGTATTGTGAGAATTTTGATTTTTACCCATAATAAAAAATAATAATAATAATAAAAAAAATGTAATGGTCGACAAAACACATGCAAAGTGTACTACCTGATATTCCTTGTAATATTGCAGAGTATAATTTTATAGAATTTACAAATAATTTCTGATCGTGTTTTCTGTTTAGTTTTGTCTTTTTCAGGGACTCTCAACACTCTTTAAAACCATTGAAAATCCTAAATACCTATAATTCTGTTGCACTTTTGGGAAATGCTAGCAAAGGCAATAATGCTTTCTGCAGCTATGGTGGCAGGTAATTTGTTATAGTTTGAGAGTCCTATGGGGACACCAGAGATATAGAGACAATTAAAAAACTTTAGGAAATTTCAAAATCTTTAGTTAGTATATTCTAAATGACAAAGGGTGATTTTACATCTATATATTGCTATGAAAAAAATCACATATTAAAGAGATCTAGATTTCTAATGAATATTGTGTGTATATATGTATAATTTCATGCTTTAAAAAGACCATTAGGGATATTTTAAGGATTTGAAGAAACAGTTTTTACAGGATAAAATTAATCATGGATATGTTGAAAATATGTAAGAAATAAATACTTTTGTAACCCTAAGATAAAAATGAAACTGGTTTATATCCATCTATCTGTCTTTAATTCTGTCCAGGTACCTAGGTAGCTAGCTTCTAATCCACCCATTTATTAAATTTGCAGGACAAAAGTCCTGACTGTGTATTCCATGATCTGTGCTAATAAAATGCTGTAACAATAGGTTATCAGATGTTGAAGTCATAGATCCTCTTGCTAAGTCCTTGTGAAGAAGCAGAAACAGAAAAGGAAATGAAATTGGTGAGTGAAAAATTACAAATTCATATTCTGGGGAAAAATTCTTATATAGAGATGCTCAAATTAATTAAAAGTACATTAATTAAAAGTATACACTCAGAAACATCAATGCAGAGATACAGAAATCTATAAAATAAAGCATCAATTTGTAGAGAGAAAACCCAAAGGAAGAATAATCAGAATAGTAATAGATTTTTTCAGGACCTTGAGGATTGGATAAGAATGTATCTACATATTCAAATGTGTGTAGGGGAATACCATGGATAATAATTTAACATATAATATAAGTTTAAATATAAATCAATAGATGGTGCAAGTTAAGGGCATATTCATTCAAACAAAGTTTCAGAGATGTAACTCTCAAATTTTCTAAGGTGCTTATCTACTAAGAAAATGAGTAGTGATGCCTTTGCTGAGGAACCAACAGTGCAGACAGACCATGTAGGAACATGAATTTTACAACATTTTTATGACAATGTCTTCAATTTCAAAATATTGAAAATATAAGGATATATGCCAGGCATTGGAGGAATAGGAAAAAATTCAGACTTTTACTAAGATTATTGCTTTTTGATAATATAAAGCTTGTGATATTCATGCACTACTTGATCTTATGTAGTATAAAATGTGTTGAGCCATAATGAGCATTGTGGGTCATTGTACCAGTTGCAGGTTGAAGGCTAAGTTCCTTTTGTCAGAACATTTTCTAAATAGATTTTTTATATCAATTATACAAGTTACTCCATCAACATGAGAAAATAACTACCATAACAATAAATCTGGCTTGGTGGTTACACTTTGCCGTTCTTTATGTTCATTCCTCAATCTTGAGGGATTTAGAATGATGTCCACTTGAATGCTTCAGGCTGAGAGTGGAATTAGCTATTATGGGGAAGAGGAAAGAAGTTATTTTGCTTGCAGTTGTAGATACTCCTTGTTTTGGAGATGGGACTAGTTCATCATCTCTGTTTTGTTATTGTCCAACATAAGGCCAAAGAACTGGAGAGTAGGAGTTGGCTGCAGCTCTGCTGAGATTCAGGGCTCAAGTGGCACGTGAACAATCTAAAGATTTAAGTCTCTGAGAAATAGATTTAACAGGTACATTGAAAATCATAGATTCAAATGAAAGGAGTAGAAGAATCACGAATAAAGGAATGATAAATAAGTATAAATATGTTATATTGGGGAAATAGATTTTATTATATTCCCAAATAGAGTTGAATGAGTGTGTCTAGATGTCCGTAGAGCCCTGAGGAACACACTGGTTTGGGACTTTGTTTACTGTGAAAATTTGGGTAATCCACCTGAGACATGCATAAACATAACCTCTGGAATGAACTCCCAACTCACTTTGAAATCTCTTAGCCATAAAGCCTCTGTCTTATTTAATATTTGCAAAATTTGGTCAAGGTCTTTATCCAAATGCATTGTTGCTTAACACTTGGCAATACTCCCTCAGTGCAGGAAGCTTATCCCTGGGAGTCATGTCCCCTGCCAGGGCAGGAGGGGTGTAGTAGGTTTATTTGCAGAACTTGGCTTAGGGAGGACACATTTGAGAAACAAGGAGGTTTTCAAGATTAAACTCTGATGCATTAATTATAATTAGTCTTAGTTTCATTATTATTGAAACAGGATTCATAAGTGCAAGCATTAAGTTCGAGGGCTTGACTTATTGGCCTGTTTTCTTTGATTAGGCAAGGCTTATATATTTCAGAGTTTGAAATCTTATTAGATAAAGTAGCAGGAATTCACCAGGAGGAAAGTTTAATATTTTGTTAGCTACCATACAGGCAACTGTCTATCCAGAAAACACACCTATGGCAACAAGAATATATTTTATCCCATAGAAGTATGATTTAACTGTGTTTTTCTCCATATACCGCCTGACTATCAACACCCTGTACTAGTGAGATATATTTGTTATAGCTCCTGAAAGACATATCTGACATTTGTAATATTAACCACAATCTTTGCTCAAAACAGTCTGCTGTGTTATACAATCCTCTGTTTTATACTTTATCTTTCTTTCTAGCAAATGTACAACCTAAAATTTCACATTCAGCCATATTCAAACACACATATTTCATTGCTGTTAATTACACTCACATCACTGTGCCACCCTCACCTCAGTCCATTTCCATACCATTTCAATCAACCTAGTTAATTTTGCATAGATTAAACATCAGCTCACCATTCTTTATGCCCCTTCTACCTCCTGGTAACCTACCTTCCAAACTCTACCTCTATGAGTCCACTCACTATACTTAGTTCATATCAGTGACATCATGCAATATTTATCCTTTTGTATCTGGCTTACATCACTCAATATTAAATCCTTGAGTTTCATCCATGTTGCTGCAGGCATCAGTACTACATTACTCCTTAAAGCTGAATAATATTCTGTAGTATGCATATACCACATTTTGTTAAGCCAGTCATCTGTTGATAGATGCTTGGATAGCTTCTGTCTTTTGGAGAGTATGAAAAATGTTGCTATGAACATTATTGTGTTTGTATATGTTTGTGTCCTTGCTTTCAATTCTTCAAGGTGTATAACTGGGAGTGGGATTGCTGGATTATATAGCAATTCTATATTTAGCTACTGGAGGAACTGCCTGAATGTCTTGCATTAGTGACTGTACCATTCTACATTCCCATCAGCAATAAATGAGTGTTCCTTTTTTAAAACTCCTCTCCAACACTTGTACCTCTCCAAAACTTGTAGCTTTCTGTTTTTTTATAGCAGCCAGTCTAGCAGGCATGAGATGATATCTCATTGCAGTTTTCATTTGCATTTCCCTAATAGCTAGTGATGTTGAGCATCTTTTCCTGTGCTGTTTAGACATCTTTTTTCCTCTTTGGAAAAATTGTCTGTTCAAATAATTTGCCTATTTTTGAACTGGATCATTTGTCTTTTTATTGTTGAGTTGTAGGATTTATTTATTTATGCTGGATGTTAGATCCTTATAAGACATGTGGCTTCCAATAATTTCTTCCATCAAGTAGGCTGCTTTTTCACTTTCTAGATAAACTTCTTTGAAACCCAAACATTTATAATCTTGTAGAGGTCCCATTTATCTATTTTTTAATTTTGGTGCTCACACTTTGAATGTAAATTTTAAGAAATCATTGCCTACCACAAGATATTGGAGATGCTTCCATATATTATCTTCTAGGAGTTTTTTGATCTATGCTCTCATTTTTAGGTCATTGATCCATGATGAGTTAATGTTTGTAAAGGGTGTGAGATAAGGATCTTCTTTCATTCTTTTGTATATGGTATCCAGTTCTCCCAACACGATTTGCTGAAGATAATATTCTGTCCCAGTTGAGTTGACTAGGCGTCTTTGACAAATATCGGTTGTTCTATTTATGAACTCAAAATTTGGTTCCATTTTTCAGTATGTCTATCCTTGTGCCAGTACCATTCAGTTTTGAGCACTTCATCTTTGTAATATTATTTAAAGTTAGGTTGTGTTAATCCTCCAAGCTTGATCTTCTTTGAGATGTTTTTGGCTATTTGGGGCCCCTTACCATTACAAATAAATGTTATAATCGGCTTTTTACATTACTGCAAAATAATGCTGTTGGAAATTTTATTGGGATTGCCTTGAAACTGTAAATCAGTTTCTGTAAAATTGATATTTTAATTATATTTAATTTTCCAATCCATCAACATGAAATGTCCTTCCATTTATTTAGGTCTTCTTTGATGGCTTATAGCAATGTTGTGTAGTGTTCTGTGTAGAAGTCTTATACATTCTTAATTAAATTCATTCATAGTTATTTGATTATTTTGTTGCTACTGTAAATAGAATATTCATTTTTAGTGTATAGAAACTCTATTGGTGTTTGCATGTTAATATTTTATCTTGCCACTTTGCAGGACTTGTTTACTAGCTCTAGTAGCTTTGATGTTGATTTTTCAGGATGTTCTATATATAGATTCATGTCATCTGCAAATAGTGAAAACTTACTTTTTCCATTCCAAGTTGAAAGACTTTTATTTTCTTCTAGTCTAACTGATCTAGGTATATATTTTCATTTCTTATAAGTTGAATGAAAAATGAAAAATGTTTAGAAAGCGGATAAAAATAAAAGAAATGGTCTTCAGTCTTGTCAGAGTCTCTTGTGCATTTAAACCAAGCCATCATTGCTGTGCATGATGTCTCTTCATTTGAGTTATTGGCTAGATCAGTCACTATTATCCTTAAAACAATAAAAATATCTGCCACATCTCCTGGTCATGCTCCTGAAGTAGATAGAAATATGTTGCTACTTCAGACTCTGACTCTGCCAGCCAGAGAAGGATAGCTCTTGAGGACCAATGGTGCTGGCATATACAGCCTGTGTGAAGGATGTACCTAGTGGAGCAATAACTGCCAGAGCAAAATGAGCAGGACCTAAACAAATACAATTGGCATTGAGACCTCCTCCCATAGAGGGACAACATGTATGGTTTTGTAAACCTAGACCTTAGATATATTAACTGCATCTCAAAGAAAATATTGTGCTGTATTAAGTGCTGTATCTACATACATGATGCATATATCTCCTCTATACTGGATCATATGCAGAATGATATTCAACATATTAAAATATTGTCAAATTTGATTCATTTTCTGGGTAGTTAATAAACTTTCATATGATATAAAAAAGAGTGGCTCCCTTAGTATTGCCTTTATTTTGCTTGCAATATGCTTGTCTTTCTGTTGTCAATATTGTCTTTGTGAATTTATGTCTAGAACAGCCTCCAAAATATTATGAATATTTTCTTTGCCCTTAATTAGCAGGAAATAGCTACAAAAGAGGAGATTTTTTTTCCATTTTCTTTATATAAAGAATGCCTACAAAACCATCCTCTTAAGAATAAGAACATAAAGACAAGAGTGGATTTGATAGCTGGAAAATATGCTTATTAAAATTGCTTCACTTAAGCAGCTTTGAAAATTCTAATGCACTAATTGATCCTGTTTTCTATTGATCTAATTTTAGGAGTTTATTCTTTGCACTTAGTTCCCAGAACGTTATTAACCAGAGCTTCTCAGTTTTGCTTACAGGAATAAGATAATATCGCAAAGCAAAAACAGACAGAATGGTGTCAGGAGCACCTTATTAACCAGTAATTCTGTAACTTTTCTCAGAAACAAAAATATGGATGTCTTTGAGCGCTTGGTAGAACAATATCTAAACTGTGGTTTATTAGCCACTGAAACCAAGGACAGGTTGAACATGCTTGAGACAATGCAGAACTGACAAATTGTATGTACCCTCCTCACAAGACCCCTGGCATCACTATTTTTCTTTACATGTTTATCTTCTCCCCAACCCTCTCTATTTGCATATAAAAATTCTGGCTCTCATTCTCAATTTAAACTAGTTTTGGGATGATTCCTCCAGTTCCTTGTGTACTCATAATAAATCACCTTTTCACTGAGACATGGTTCTCCTTTGTGGTGCCTAAACCAAAGGCCACTTCCTTTGGAAATAGTCATGCTTACAGGAACAACTTGACTAATAAAAAGACATATACTAATAAGCCAAGACTTGGGGTTTGCATCTAAAAATTAAAACTCACTTCTGTAATGATGAAACTATGTTTACTTATATTTAATGTCTAAAAGCCCCATCCTGAAAATCTTTTGTTGCTCAAATGTGCCTGTCTGTAAGCCAATCTTTGCAAATAGACTCACAACCTTCACCCCCTACATGGAGCAAGGCTGTATATCCAGAGATAAAATTTTCCTTACCAATGTGGGACATGACTTTCAGAGATAAAGCTTTCCCAGACAACATGGACATAACACAACTCCCAGGGTTGAACTCTGCCCTAGTGATGTGAGATTAGATCAAAAGGGGGAAAAGAAAAAAAGTAAAATAAAGAGTCAATGGCTAAGAGACTTATAAATAATTATTGGGAGGTCATTCTCAATGTTACTGTTAAGCAGGTCTTTAATTACATAAAGTTAACACTTTGGATTCTATCTAAGAATCTAAGGAAAGTTATGTCCCCAAAATAACATAATTATATTCAATTATAATCATAATCCTTTTACTTCTTTTATTTTAGCTTACAGTTTTACATGACACTATGTGTAATGTGCAAACCCAAGAACATAGTATTATATGAAATATAATTGTCAGTTTATTTTCTACATCCAATACTTATTTCCATATTGATTAGTAAAAATCAACTTAAAAATCTTATTTGTTCTTGTATATAGCATTATTCCCAATACCCATAAGGTTGAAAAATCCAAGTGTCTACCAAGAGATAAATTGGCAAACAAAATATAAGTATTGTCCAATACTCAAGACAAAGAGAAAGTACTCAAGGCAGCAAAAGAAAAGAGAACTATTACATATAAGGGAAGTTCAATAAGATTAAGTACTGATTTCTCATCTGAATCCCTGGAGACAAGAAGTCAGTGGTATGACAGAGTCAAGGCACTAAAAGAAAAAAACATAGAGCCAAGAATTCTCTATGCAGCAAGGATGGCATTCAAAAATTATGGAGATCTGAAAATGTTCACAGATAAATAGAAATTAAGAGAGTATGCCAATAAGAAACCTGCCCTTCAAGAAATACTAAAGAGAGTTCTGCAGGTTGAAAGGAAAAAAAGAGAGTGAGCTGGAGGAGAGTGTAAGAATAACTAAAAAGACAAAAAGAGAAAGAAAAACAACATAGGACATACATAAAACAGAAGAAAATATGGCTGATATAAGAAATTCCTTGAGAGTAATAACACTGAATGCTAATGGATTAAATTCACCAGTCAAGAGACACAGATTGTCAGAATGGATAAGGAAACATGACCCATCTATATGTTGTCAAAATGAAGCCCATCTTAGACCCAGGGATGCAAGGAGGCTGAAAGTGAATGGCTAGAAAACAATTTTAAAAGCAAACAATAACCAAAAAAGGGCCAGATTAGCTATACTAATATCAGACAAAATAGACTTTAACAGCAAAACTATTGTAAGAGACAAAGACAAACACTATATATTAGTAAAAGAGGTAATCTTTCAAGAAGAAAAAACAACCATAAACGTTCATGCACCTAATCAGGGCACCTCAAAATACATGAGGCAAACACTGGAAAGACCAAGTGGAGAAATAGATGCCACTACAATTATAGTGGGGGATATTAATACACCATTATAACCATTAGACAGAACATCTTGACAAAAGAGCAATACAGAAACAAAGACTCTGAATAACACATTAGAAGATCTGGACCTAATAGAAATATATAAAATGCTACACACAAATGGAGTGGGATATACATTCTTCTCGGGTGCACATGGATCGTACTCTAAGATAGACCACATGCTAGGTCACTGAACAACTCTCAATGAATTCAGAAAGATTGAGATTATACCAATAAATTTCTCTACCATAGTGGAATGAAATTGGAAATTACTAAACGTGAGAGAACCAGAATAGGCACAAATATATGGAAGTTAAACAACGCAGTCTTAGAGAATTAGTGGGACAAGGAGGAAATATAAAAGGAAATCAGTAACTACTTTGAAACAAATGAAAACGACAACACAACATATCAAAAACTATGTAATGCAGCCAAAGCTGTACTGAGAAGAAATTCATAGCCATCAATGCATATATCAAAAAAGAGGAAAGAGCGAAATTGAAGACTTAACTGCACACCTGGAGAAATTGGAAAAACAATAACAAACTAACCCCAAAGGTAGTAGAAAGAAGGAAATAACAAAGATTAAAGCAGAATTAAACAAAATAGAAAATAAAAAAGCTTTAGAAAAAAATAAATCCAAAAGCTGGTTCTTCAAGAAGATCAATAAAATTGACAAACTCTTGCCAGAGTAACAAAGAAAAAGAAAGAGCAGATGCAAATACGCAAAATAAGAAATGTGGAAGGGGATATCACCACTGACCCCACAAATATAAAGAGTATCATAAGAGGATACTTTGAAACATTTTATGCAAACAAGAATGATAATTTAGAGGAAATGGTAAAATTCCTAGAAACTCACAAGCAGCCTACATTGATGAAGGAAGAAATTGATGAATTCAACAATCCAATTACAAGTAAAGAGATAGATGCTGTCATCAAAAATCTCCCAACTAAGAAGAGCCCAGGACCAAATGGCTTTACAGGGGAATTCTCCCCAACATTCCAAAAAGAGCTAACATGAATCCTGCTTAAGCTCTTCCAAAAATAGAAGTAGAAGGAACATTACCTAACTCATTCTATGATGCCAACATTACCAAAACAAAGCCAAACAAAGATACCACAAGAAAGGAAAATTACAGACCAATCTCTAATGAACCTAGATGCTAAAATCCTCAACAAAATACTTTGTAATCACATTCAACAACAAATTAAAAGAATTATACACCATGACCAAGTGGGTTTCATCCCAGGTATGCAAGAATGGTTCAACATAAGAAAATCAATCAATGTAATACACCACATAAACTGATTTAAAGAAAAAAAAAAAACATGCTCATCTCTATAGATGCAGAAAAAAACATTAGAAAAAATACAGCACCCTTTCCTGATAAAAACACTGCAAAAGATGGGAATAGAAGGAACATCATAAAGGGTATACATGAAAAACCCACAGCCTATATAATTTTCAATGGTGAAATCCTAAAAGCTTTCCCTCTAAGATGGGGAACAAGACAAGGATGCCCATAATTTAACATTGTCTTAGAAGTACTTGCTCAAGCAATGAGGCAAGGAAAAGATATAAAAGGCATCCAAATTGGAAAGGAAGAAGTAAAATTTCACTATTTGCAGACAACATGATCTTATACATAGAAAGCCCTGAGAAATCTCTAACAAAGTTTCTAGAACTTATAAACGAGTTCAGTAAAGTTACAGGCTATAATATCAATGCCCAAAAATCAGTAATATTTCTGTAAACCAATAACAAGCAAACTGAGAAGGAAATCAAGAAAAAAATATCATTTATAATAGTAATTAGAAGAATCAAATACCTAGGAATAGATTTAACTAAAGTTGTAAAAGACTTAGAGACAGAAAACTACACAACACTGTTAAAGGAAATCAAAGAAGACTTAAAGAAATGGAAGAATATTCCTTGTCCATGGATAGGAAGACTAAACATCATTAAGATGTGTATCCTACCCAAACTAATCTACAGATTTAATGCAATCCCAATAAAAATCAACACAGAATTTTTTAATGAATTGGAAAAACTAACTACAAAATTTATTTGGAAGGGTAAGAAGCCCCGAATTGCCAAGGGCATATTGTAAAAGAAAGTGAAATTGGAGGTATCACACTACCTGACTTTAAAACATACTACCAAGCTACAGCAGTCAAAAATGCATGGTATTGGCACAAGAATAGACATACTGACCAATGGAACCAAATTGAGAGTTCTGATATAGATCCTTGCATATACAGTTGTCTGATACTCCACAAGGCCACCAAGCCCTCTCAACTGGGAGAAAATGGCCTCTTCAAAAAATGGTTCTTGGAGAACTGGATATCCATATGCAAAAGAATGAAAGAGGAACATCATCTCACATCTTATACAAAAATCAATTAAAAATGGTCAAATATCTAAATATAAGAGCCAAGACATAAAGACCTTGGAAGATAATGTAGTGATGCATCTACAGGACCTTGAAATAGGAAATGGTTTCACAAACTTCACACCCAAAGCATGAGCAGCAAAAGAAAAAATAGATAAATGGTATCTCCTGAAAATTAAAACCTTTTTCACCTCAAAGGACGTTATCATGAAAGTAAAAAGGCAGACTACTCAATGGGAGAAAATATTTGGCAACCTTATATCTGATAGGAGCTTAATATCCTGCATATATAAAGAAATCCTATACCTCAAAAATAAAAAGACAAACAACCCATTTAAAAAATGAGCAAGTTACCTGAATAGGCATTTATTCAAGGAAAAAGTACAAAAGCCTAAAAAGCACACTAGCTATTAGGGAAATGTAAATCAAAACTACTATGAGATACCATCTTCTACCAGTTAGAATGGCAACGATTAAAAAAACAGTGGACTATAAATTTTGGAGAGGATATAGAGGAATGGGAACCCTCATCCACTGCTGGTGGGAATGTAAAATGATCCATCCATGGTGGAGGACAGTTTGGCATTTCCTCAAAAAATTAACTATAGAACTTCCATATAATCCAGCATTTCAACTGCTGAGTATATACCCAGAAGAACTGAAAGCAAAAATCACAAACAGATATATGCACAACAATGTTCATAGTGGCATTATTCACTAGTGCCAAAAGTTGGAAACAACCCAGGTGCCCATGAACAGATAAATGGATAAACAAAATGTGGTACATACATACAATGGAATATTACTCAGCTGTAAGAAGGAATAAAGTGCTAACACATGGGATACCATGGATGAATCTTGAGGAACTCATGTTGAATGAATCAAGCCAGGCATTGAAGGATGAACAGTACATGATCTCCCTGATATGAATTAAGGAATCTGGGCAGTCTCAGAGAGCTATTGTCTGGAAGATAGGTTTACAAGAAAGAAAGAGAGGAGAAGGTGATAAGCCATCACCCATATGAATGTAATATATGGTAAAGTGAGAGTGTAGCTGCATATTGAAGTTATAGGACAGGAGGGTAGTCATATTATTGGGTGAGATGGTGCAGCATTGACAGGTGGGTAGATTGGGAAATGTGGGTTGGAGGTCCAGCATACTTGCGGGAGGGTTGGGAGGGGAACCAGTGAACACTGAAGAATTGTGGGTATGTGGTTGAAAATACAAAATTGGGAATGCTCTTATGACAGTAGGACAAGGAAGGGTTACTGATTTAGGGGCTTGGATGGGGGTGCAGTTGGGATTGGGTGCACCTGGAGCAGGCTTCTGGGGAGTGTGTGAGTGATCATTCTGTCATGATGTGTTGTATTGGTAGGTGGATACCTGCATAATGAGTGGGAAGGAGTTGGACTCCCATCCTCAGAAGGACTGATTTTTTCACAAATAGACAGGCATTAGTCTCTTGACAGTATGGGCTGTTCCTAATAAGGGAGGACAAACCAGTGTGTGAAGACCTCTGTCTTGTTGCATGTAACTATAAATCTTGTCTTCCAAGGAGTGTTGTGAGTGGGTTGCCATGGGTCCTGAGGGGAGGGGGAGGTAAGAATAGAATAGATAGAACAGGGAATATTTAGTAGGCAGTGGAAATGTTCTACATAATCTTACAATAATGGACACAGGGCATGGTAAATATCATCAAAATTTATAAGTGTATCATCTAAAATCTAAACCATAGTGTAAACCATTGACCATGTTTATTAGCTATGTTAAACTATTTGTATATCAATTATAACAAAGGTACAATCCATATATAAAAAGGTATTAATATGGGGAAGAGGATGGGGGAGGATGTTGGGTATATGAGAGTCTCCTGTATTCTGGGTATGACTTTGCTGTGACCTAAAGCTTCTTTGAAAACAAAATGAAAAATAGTGAGACACTGGAGAATGAGTGGGGGAAGGTGCCACAGTACAGACAGGACAACAGATATAGCGGTGATGAGGGGCAAAATGTTAAATGACAAAAAAAAATTTTTTTTTTAAATATTTTTCATTCTTTTAATATTCCAATCTTTTAACTTAATTTTATTTTTAGTTTTTTTTTTCATGTATTTTATCTCTTATATTTAGACTTATCATTGTTGTTTCATTTTCTTACTAATTGTATTCAGCCATTGTATTGGCTTCATCTTTGAAGAAGCTTTAGATCACAGAAAGGTTACAATGGGGGCAGGGGAGCATGGTTGGTGTGGGGTGTCAGGGATAGGGGCTTCATGGGAGGAAGTTCACCTGCGCATACATATAAGGTATATAAAAATGTTCAGATGTTCACAGGGCATTGTCACAATGGGTGAAGACTCGCACAATAAATGAGAGAATACTGAATTCCCATCCTGGAGAGCTCTGCCACATTCTCCAAGGAAGCAGCAACAGGCTCCCAAGTGCAGGGACAGTGGCTGGTGAAGAAGTGTGATCCACTGATGGGCCCTTGATATTGATGACTGGGCATATGAGTCTTTGCTCTTGAAATTAAAACTTAGCCTATTGTTATGGGGTTTCTAAGGTTTGCCTCCTGATAGCCTCCTTGCTGCTCAAATGTGGGCTCTCTCTAAGCCAATTTCAACATATGAATGCATTACCTTCCCCCCAGTGTGGTACATGGCTACCGGGGTGAGCCTCCCTGGCACGGAGGGATTGCTACCAAGCACCAACTACCAATGCAACTGGAAAAAGACCTGAATAAAAGAGGGAAAAGTTAAAGACAAAAGAGTTTATATGGCTAAGATACTTCAAAGTGAGTTGAGAGGTCATCCCAGAGGTTACGCTTACGCACATCTCAGCAAAATCTCATAGACTACCCAGGTGCATACCACCCCAATAGTGGGGCTCCTGGAGGCTCTGGAGACATCCAGATCCCATTGTCAGGGCAGATAGCTCCGAAGTTTGGTGTCTTGCCAGTGGTCCCTATATTGGAGTTTGTGCTTCTGAGAGTGACAATTGGACTCAATTAAGCCTTCCCTGAAAATGGCTCATCTGTCCGTTCTATTTAAACCTATACTTGGTGCTGGAGTTTGTAGGTGTATATACAGAGACTTGAGTCTTTGGGCTGTCCATGTACCAGATGGGCCTGGAACCTCGCTACTCTTCAGCTTACTAGACTCACCCAGGACAACTGGTGGGAAGATGCTGATGGACAAAGGCCTTCCCAGGGAATGGAGAGAGTCTGCAGCTGCAGGCAGGATAGACCTATCCATTTCCCCATGGCATATAAGCCCCCTTTCAATTGAACGTGGAGTGGACATCATCATCCCAGAATCCTCAGGATTGGGGGAAGAGCTATGAACTAGAGGGGACTTACTGGTATGCTACTATAGACATATTGTGATTCTAGCAACGGAAGAATTACAATATTGATGTGGAGCCAGTGGCAACTGGAGGCTCTGGGAGCAGAGAGAGTGCAAAACAGTTTTAATACGGGTTTTTTTCAGGACTTGGAAATCATCCTGAGTGACATTGCAATGACAGATACAGACCATTCTATATCATCACATAACATGCAGAACTGTGTGGGAGATAGTGTAGACTACAATGTGAACTATGGTCCATGCTTATTGGCAAAGCCCCAAGATATATTTATCAATTGCTATGAATGTGACACACAAATGAAGGATGTTTATGTGGGAGGTGGTGGGAGGTGTGGGAAGTGGGGCATATGGGAATTCCTATATTTTTTGTGCAACATTTATGTAACCTAAATATATTTTTTTTTATTTAAAAAAAGAAATATATTCATACAATGGAATATTACTCAACTGTAAATGGGCATAAAGTTTTGGTATATGCAGTAATATGAATAGACTTTGGTAATGACAGCACAATTTCATTAATGTAAAATTTTTTTTATTATCAGAGCCTAAATTTATTTTGTTTAATTAGACTGTTTACAGAAAAAATTATGCAAAAGTAATGAGTTATCATATAACCCAGACAAGTTTTTCCCTCTTATGGACATTTTACATGTGTATATTGTTCAAGGCTTCTATTTCTTTGTTGAGTTTTTGTTAGAACCTCCATCCATTATTGAAATTAGTGTATTAATGCTTCTTACTATTTCTTAGGACCATCTATTTATCCCTTCAAATCTGACAAAATTTGCCTCATATATTTTAGGGTAGTTAAGTCCATATGTATTTATAATTTCTTCTCTTGAAATGACCACTTTATCAATATATAATGTTCTAATCTGTCCTCTGTTATAAATATATTTTAAATCAGAGTAGTTATATAATGTAAATTCATACCACTTAAGTGTGCACTTAAAATTGCTTAAAATTGGGTCTTTTGTGTTACGGTACCACAATTTTATATATATATATATATATATATATATACACATTTCTGTCCCTGAATTACAGATAAGTTCATCAAGGTAGTGACTGCTAGAAATCATGCTTCATTTTCAACAGATTTACTGCTGGAGTTGTATCTGGTTAGCTTTGCTCAGCTCTTACTGTTCTGGACTCTACCAATAGCACCCAAGCATGTTTAAACTGATAAGGCTTTAGAAAAAGCACAGAAATTTTTTGACCCAGGAGACTCTGCACACCAATTAAGTAAAGAAAATTATCAATGCTCCCATTAGCTAACATGACCTTCAGACTGAACACTGGACATATATTCAAGTCAGGTCTTGTGTCTTTTTAACAAGTTTTATTAAAGGTCTTTATAAAGCAGCATCCAGGCTCCAGATCCATCTGCAAAAGAAACCCTTTTATGCAATAGGGTCTGGTTGGGGCATGGTGGGTGGCTCTAGCTTCACACTCTTCAGCTCAGAGATAGAAGTGGTGAGTAGGATATTAACTTTGGTATCAATGATACTCACATGGTCAGGCAAGGTGTTCTTAGGACCAACCTTACCATTTGGGATCCAGGACAGCCAAGCACAACCTGTCTTAGCAGCACATGGCACACAGTATTATCAATTTAGTAGGTAACATGTCCCCAAATATCCAGAGACATAAGACTCCTGATCTCCAGAATGTGGGGACAGTAAGCAGGGCTCCCTGATTTCCAGGATGCTGGCTCAGTGAGCAATCCTTTCAGTCAAATCTAGTGGTGGGATGCCCCAGGACTGCTGAACATGTTTTATTCTCTGCTCGGATAATGGGTGCTTCTTCCAGCATTCCAGCAGACTCCTCATTGGCATGTCTTCTCAGAAATTGGGACAACCTGGCTACTGATAGTCTAAAAACAGAGGCTAATCTTTTCCTGCCACACCACATGGCCACAGTATGACTGTGAGTGGGCTTTGTTTTGGACCCTGAATTCCAAGTAAACCTGTGTAAGAGGGAAGGAGAGGATAGACAGATCTGAGGGCCAGAGACCACGAGGCCATTATCTCCTTAAACAGATGAGAAAAGCACCCCATTTACTAAACCTCTACCCTGTAGAATAAGGAACCTCCTCATGTGCCATCAATTAAGATTAAAAGGTTCCTGACTAGTCTTAGCTCCCTACCTATTACCTTGTAACACTCCAGTCCATCCAGTGAAAAAGCCCTTGCAGGGTTTTATCCCTTGCCAGGAGGTAACTAAGGAGATTCAGCTCCCAGAGCAGCCAAAATTCATGTCTTGTTGGTGGCAGGGCTCCTTTGGACCCCTTAACTCTGTACTTAGCAGTTACCCAGGGATTTTCCTGGAGGAACTAAGCTGGAGGGTTCTGCATAAAGTTTCTGCCATGGATAGACACTGGGAGCGTTGTGTCTAGGTGATTATAAAGTGAAGTCTATGTGTGTAAAATTCTCCCATCTGTCCTAATCTGTGTTTGCTTTAACTTTGTTAGTTTGTTCATGCCTAAGGACTCTTAAAACAGATTTGTGCTTCATTTGTTACAAAATGGATAACAGTGAAAGGTAACCTAAAAACGAGTCTTTTAATGTCAATGCTATCTTGCAAACCCTAGAACATAGTATTAGATGAAATAAAAATTATATATATTTTTCTTTATTTTTTTAAAGATACTTAGATTACATAAATGTTACATAAAAAATGAGGGGATTCCCATATTCCCTGACACCTACACCTATCACATTTTCCCATATAAGAAACATCCTTCATTAGTGTGGTACATTCATTAAATTTGATGGACACATTTTAGAGCATTGCCACTAAGCATGTATTATAGTTTACAGTGTAGTTTAAACTCTGTTTCACACAATTTTGTAGGTTATGGCAAGATATAAAATGGCCTTTATCTATCATTGCAATGTCATTCAGGACAATTCCCAAGTACCAAAAATGCCCCCATATGACACCTGTTTTTCTCCCTCCCTGCCCTCAGAACCTCTAATGGCCACTGCCTCCTCCACATCAATGATATAAGTCCTTCCATTGCTAGAATCAAAATAAGTCTATAGTAGAATGCCAATAGTCCATAGTTCATTCCCCAATCCTGAGAATTCTGGGATGGTGATGACCACTCCAACTCTAATTGAGAGGGTGGCCGAGAACATCCTGCTAGAAAAATGTGATATGAAAACCAGCTTCAACCCATTGGCCAGACCTGTACATAAGAAGCCCATGACTGTCCTCACTTGAACTTGCTTAATTAACATAGTAAAATTCCCACCTCAGGGTGGAGTTTTCTGCCCCTTTTTCTATCATGCAATGTATGTGCAACCATAATTTCCTGAACATAATAATCATACAATTACATAACCAGCTATGTGAGTTCATCCACATGCACAAAAGCTAAGGCATAATCAAAATAGATGTTAATTAGAAACACTTGCATTTAAGCAAGAGTGAAATGGCAGTGCAGGGAGTCAGGTCTAAGTTGCTTTAGAATGACCTTGGCTTCTTGTATCTGCAGCCACAATAAATGTGAGTTTTACCTAACTCTCATGTTGATATTCTTCTCACCATCTCTGGTTATCCATAAAGGCCCAGCTTTGAGGCCTAACAATTGCTGACTCTTCCTGGACCAAATAAATAAACACAGTAACCAGAGAATGCTTCTGAAGTGGACTGCAGAGGGGGTTGTCTTCATCAAGACATCCTTGACTACAGCAGCCAATTGTGATTTTCCTAAGGACTCAGGGTTGACCTGTGGTGGAGCCCCTTTCCAGCCACCAACAGAACCAAGGCCCATGAAGTTAGGATGGAGGACCAATTTGTCTCCTACCCTTGGCAGGTGAGTTCATTCCTTTATTAATTATTTTGGTTTTGTTTTTGTCTAACCATGAGTTAGCATTTGGGTCACTTTGCCAAAGTAGAGAAGGTTCAGAGAGGAAGGGTGAGGCTTCATGAGTTTGAGTCCCACTCCCCCATTCACTTAAAGGGAAGCCCATTGCCTTTTGTGCCTTTGTTTTGGCTGTTCTCTCTCTCTCTCTCTCTTTTTATTCCTGCTGTCATGGGGAATGAGGTGTCAGTCCCTGAACACTTACCATTAGAATGCATCTGGAAAAATTGGTCTAAATTAGGGGATTCTGGGTTAGAGAAGCATAAATTAATTATTTTTTTGTAATGAAGTGTGGCCTAGATACAGATTAGATGACAGAAAATTTGGCCAGAAATAGATCTTTACATTTTAACACTATATTGCAATTATATTTGTTTTGTAAATGGCAAGAAAAATGGGCAAAAGTCCCATATGTTCAAATCTTCTTTGAGTTGCGCAAAAGCAAAGAAACTAAAAAGTTGTGGGTTAATCCTGTGTGAGTCCCCTTCAATCCTGGTCAAATATCTTAAAAGCAGTAAAAATCAAAGATGTGAAATGGTGAAGCGCTTGGAAACAGCCATACCAAAAGAGTAAGAAATAGAAATCATATTAGTGACCTTTATGTTTCTGTTGTGTGTCTTAACTCTTTTGTGTTTGTCTCTTTGTTCAGTGTATATTTTCATATCTCTGTATGGTAATATTAAATTAACAAATAGAAATTCTTAAAAGAGCACTATTAAATGGCCAAAAATTAAATAAGTACTTATGTTAGTATACAAAGCAGAGAGTCTGTTTTATCAAAATAGCTGTTGTACTTTAATCTTGTGTCCTGAAACTCCAAAACAATTAATGGTATTTCTGTGGTTGTTGCTGTACTGAAAACCCTTCATCCCTCATTTAGCTGAAATACTAAAACCACTGTAGTATTCAATGTGTAGTTCCACTCATGATTAGGAAAATGCAAGTCAAAATTACAATGAGATATCATTTCACACCTATCAGGGTGGCCATTATTAAAAAGACAGAACTACAAGTGTTATAGAGGATGTGGAGAGATAGAAACACTTACTAACCACTGGTGGGAATTCATAATGGTACAGCCACTGTGGAAGGCTGTTTGGAAGTTCCTAAATAAGCTCAATATAGGCATGTCTTGTGACCCTGCAATATCACTACTGGGTATATACCCAGAAGAACTGAGAGCAGTGACATGAACAAACATCTGTACACTAATGTTCATAGCAGCATTATTCACAAATGCCAATAGTTGGAAATACCCCAGGTGTATATCAACTGATGAATGGATAAAAAACTGTGGTGTATTCACATGATGGAATATCTTGAAGCTGTAAGAAGTAATGAAGTCATAAAGCATATGACAACATGGATGAACCTGGAGGACATTATGTTGAGCAAAGCAAGCCAGAAAAGGACAAATACTGTATGATTGTGTTACTATGAAGAAAATATATTGTGTAACATATTGTATGATTAAAAAATATGTATATATCCAGCACATTTAATTGAGAAATTTATGTTCTTGATTCAAATGTGTTTTCTTTTTTAATTATTGTTTACATTATTGTTTTCTAATTTAATTATTGTTTAATTGTGTACAATTATTAAATGTACAAAATAAAGTTTTAAAAAAATCTTTAATAACTCCCCTGAAAAAAAATATTCTATGTGTTAATCAGGAAATGTTGTGCATGGGAATGGGAAGATCCCCACCTGGCTGCTTTATAAAAAAATTAAAGAGAGCAATAGCACAAACTCAAGCAGTAAAGGGGGATGGACATTTACTTACTCTGTAAATTGGATGTAGCTAGCATCAATATTAGCTTTGGGTGAGATTTGTGGCAAAAACAACATTCTAAAAAATACCCCTTAGGTTTTAATCCAAATTGTTGAAGGGGGCCAAATTATGATATAGTGCCTTAAAGCAAAGCAACTATGTACAGCATACCATGCCCTGTTGCAAGTAGAGGACTTAACCCAATAGTGTCTGGTCACTCTGAAGACTGCCATCTCAATCCAGGGGTGAATTGCGGATAATAGAACCAAAATATGAACAATGGACTCCCATGGGCTACCCTCCATGTTGGAGAGATCTGTGGGAAAGCATCTGAGACACCTGTCAGTGATGACAGGTAACTATCATGTCCCTGCCCACTCCTGTAACACACCTCTCAGGAATGTTGAGGCAGATGACCTCGCAAATATCTAAAACCATACCATTGAAATGTGAGAAGCAGCAGAGTAGCTCCACAGGAAAAAGCAGACATTGTGGCTATCAGACCCTATGGCAGAAGTTACAGCTACCTCTTACTTGCCAGCAGCACATGGACATCACCCACAAGTGTCCATCATTTTCACTTTGATAGCTGTGACAATTACCTTATTGGATTGGACATATTGGCCAAGCACAGATTCCAGCAGCATGATAGCATGATAGCATGATAGCAAATGGATTACATCCCACTCTCAGAAGGGGCACATTATGCTTTCACTGTCTCAGACACTGAAGCAGTCAGACACTTCTGCTACAGGACTTGTAACCAGAAAGCTACTATTCACTGCCTAAATAAAATAAGTGCCCTATATGGAGTGTCAGCCCAAACTAATAGTGATAAATCATACAGTCTTGGTTTATGAGTCAGGATATTGTTTAAACTTTCCATTTACTTATAACCCCACTGGTGCAGGTGCTATAGAAAGGATGAACGGCCTTTTAAAAGGGAAAATTTAAAAATGTTAAGGAATCTTTACACCAATGGACTAAGAAACTATGTTCAACCTTAACACTTTTAAATTCAGCAACTCAGCCTGCAGCCCAGGCTCCAACTGAAATGCTAATAGCAGGACCAATGCAAGCACTAAGAATACAAGTTAAAGGGCTAGTAGCCTTACAGCCCAAAAAGTGAAGTAATACTAATCTGTTGTTGCTTATGCCTCAAACCAAACCAACTGGGAAAATGAGGTCATTTGGCCTATGCAGCCTTGCTGTTTGGGATCTTAAACCCATGGGAAGTAGGAGTCATTCAAAATATTGTTATAAAACCACAATTTATACAAAAATACCAGTAAAAAATTTTGATATCACTGCAGAAAACTCAAAGAATTTAGAATAGGAAAATGTTTGGTTTTAGAAATCTCCACATGAAACTCCCCTACCTGTTACTTTTCTACTAATAGTAAGGTTGTTTGCATACTGTTAAACCAGCATAATATGCTCCTCCACCCCTTTTCAGTCAGAAATCAGGTTCTTTCAAAAGTTTTGAGAAATAAACACCCTGAAGATCAACTAAAACCAAAATGGGAAAGACCCCACATAGTATTATTAACCCGTTGCTCTTCTCTTAAGTTACAGAGAATCAAGCCCTGGGTTCATCATAATAAAGAAACAAATCTGATAAATGAAGGAGGTCCTGAACTGGAGACCACACCTGAACATAAAGCAAAATATGAAGTGGAGCCATTTGAGAATCTGTGTTTCCTATTCAAGAGAAAAAAATATTATACCAGATACAAATTCTGTTCTTTCTCCTGCAGGACTTACCAATAACTAGCCCTGAGGGAAGATATCAATCATCCCTCACACCTTCTTGCAAATTATCCAAAACCCCCATGACAGAACCAAATGTTGGTTGTGTGCAGACATAGAATGCCCACTTACTACTCCCACTAGTTATTTGTGTAGATTGTTAGAAAGCGAGGGGTTAAACTAGCCAGTAACCTGACCCTCTCAGGGGTAAGAGAGGTGACAAGATGTCTAACCTGTATTTGCACATACAGGCTCTAGTCAAGTTTATTATTAATTGTGCCTGTTCTCATTGTGCACCACAAAAATATGCTGTTCCCTGCTTGTGCATATATACCCGTCTATATGCACCTGTCTCCCCCAAAAGGTGGTGCAGAACTCCTCCTGGCTGGCTGCTACTGGATTATATAATTTACACTGGACTCCTGCATAGTTTCTCTGAAATATTAAATTATTTGGTCAGCCTTCTCAAGATTGACCTTGCTGCATTACAAGAACCAAGTGTTGGTACTGTGTAAATTCACTCAATCAATATCAAGTACTGCCTGGACCAGATGTACTCTAAAATACTTCAGTTAATTTGCACCATGAAAGCAGTGGTCAGGAGAGCCTACTTAAACAAAGTTCACTTACTTTGCTTATGAAGCACCTTAATGCTACATGCCTAATCATGTTAACCCCTCCAATAACTGGAAAAATACTTAGTACAGATAATAGTAATCATCAATATAGTATTTGAATCTCAGCCAATTATTTTTTTTAATGAATTAAAAAAAATTTTTTTAAGATACATAGATTACATAAATGTCACACAAAAACTATAGGGATTCCCATAAGCCCCACCTCACACACTTCCCACAACCACCCACAAAAAAACATAATTAGTGTGGCACTTCACCTGCAATGGATATACACATCCTGGAGCTTTGCCATTAAGCATGGACCATAATTCACATTGTAGATCACACTCTCTCACAGAGTTGTGCATGTTATATGATGATATAAAATGGTCTATATCTGTCATTGCAATGTCACATAGGACAAATCCCAAGTCCTGAAAAAGCTCCTGTATTACAATTGCTTTTCCCTCTCCCTGCCCCCAGAGCACCAGTGGCCACTGGCTCCACATTAATGTTGTAATTTATTCCATTGCTTCAATCACAATATATCTATAACAGAATACCAGTAAGTCCACAGAAGACCATAGTTTTCCCCCCAAATCCTGAGGATTCTGGGATGGCAATGTTCACTCCAACTCCTAGTGATAGGGTACTTATATTCCATGGATAAGATAGATGGGATTATCCTGCCAGTAGCTGCAGACTCTCTCCATTCCCTGGGATGGTTGCTGTGCATCATCTCCCTGCCAGATGTCCTCGGTGAGTCCATTGATCTGTAGAGTAGGAATTGCACTCCACCAAGATTCTTGGCCCAGCTGGCACATGGACAGCCCAAAGACTCCAATCTCTGGATGTACACCTACATACTACAGCACCATGCATAGGTTTGAATAGAAGAGACAGATGAACCATGTGCAGGGAAGACATAGTTGAGTTCAACTCTGTCATTCTCAGGAGCATAAACTCCAAAGTAGGGTTCACTGGCAAGGCAACAAACTCCAGAGGTATCCGCCCTGATATAGGACCTCAGTGTCTCCAGAGCAAACAGGATCCCCTCTATTTGGGGTGATATCTACTTTGGAAACTTATGAGGTCATACCTAGATGTGTGTAAGTGTTATCTCTGGGAAGACCTCCTGACTCACTTTGAAATCTCTTAGCCTTATGAACTCATTTGTCTTTACCTTTTCCCCCTTTTATTCAAGGTCTTTTTCCAGTCATATTGCCAGTTGACGTTTGGTAGCAATCCCTTGGTGCCAGGTAGGCTCATCCCTGAGAGTCATGTCCCATGCTGGGAGGAATTCCATGCATTCCTATTCTGAGATTGGCTTAGAGACAGGCCACATTATAGCAACAAGGAGGCTCTCAGGAGGCAACCATTAGGCACCCCATAACAATAAGCTAAGTTTCAAATTCAAGAGCAAAGACTCATAAGGCTAGTCATCAATAACAAGGGCCCATCAGTGGATCATCCTCCTTTGCCATACACTGCCCCTGCACTTGGGGGACTGTTGCTGCTCCCTTGGAGAATGTGGCAGTGCTCCCCAGGATGGTAATTCAGTGTTCTCTAATTTATTGAGTGATTCTCCACCCACTGTGACAATGCTCTATGAACATTTAAACAATTTTATATACCTTGTATGTATGTTCAGGTGAACTTCTTCCCATGCATGCCCCTTCCCTGACGCCCCCCACCAACAATTCCCTCCCATCCCAGTTGTAACCTATCTGTGATCCAAAGCATCTTTAAAGATGAAGCCAATGCAATAGCCAAATACAATTAATAGGAAAAGGAAATAATAATGATAAGTTTAAATGTATGAGATAAAATACATGAAAACTTAAAAACTAAAAATAAAATTTAAAAATTGGGATATTTAAAAAATGAAAAATATTTTAAAAATTAGAAAACTTTTTTTTTTTTTTACATTTTCCCTTTTATCACTGTACTATCTGGTGTCCAGTCTATACCATGGCACCTTCCACCACTTATTCCCCAGTTTCTCACTATTTTTTATGTTGTTTTCAAAGAATATTTAGGTCACAGCAAAGCCACACACAGAATACAAGAGACTCTCATATACCCAACCTCTTCCCCCATTCTTCATCACATATTAAAACCTTTTAATATGTGGATGGTAGCATTGTTATAACTGATATACAAATAGTGAAATATAACTACTAAATATTGTCATGGTTTACACTATGGTTTACATTTAGATCGTACACTTTTATAAATTTTGATGATATTTACCATGTCCTGTTCCATCACTGTAAGGTAATGAGGAACATTTCCAGTGACCACTAAATACCCCCTGTTTGATCTATTATGTTCCTCCCTCCCCATCACCCCGGCGCCCATGACGACCCCCTGACTTGACTCATAGGATGATAACATGCATAGTTAAATGCAAAAAGAGATCTTAACACACTGGTTTGTCTTCCCCTATTCAGAACCACACTTGCTCTTGAGAGACCCCTACTTTTCTATTTTTGAATGAATCAGTCCTCCAAAAAATGGGATTCCAACTCCTTCATGCTCATTATGTGGGTCTCCACCCACTGATAAACACACTATGATAGGACAAACACTCACACACTCCCTAGAAATCTGCTCCAGATGCACCCTGGCCCAAATGCGCCCCCCCCCAACCAACACCCTAAACCAATGACCCTTCCTTGTCATATTGCCATAAGAGCATTCCCACCTCTGTACTTTCAACAAATCCCAAGTGTTCACTTTGCCCCTCTCCCATCTCTCCCACCACTATGCTGGGTATACCAATCCACCCTTCTCAATCTACCCACCTATCAACTCTACACCACAATAATATCACTACCCACCAGTCCTATCCCTTCAATACACCACTACACTCTATCACTTTACAACCTATTACATCCGTATGGGTGATGGCTCACAACCTTCTCTTTTCTTTCTCTTTCTTCTATACCTATCTTACAGACAATAGCTTTCTGAAACTGCTCAAGTTCCTTAAATCATATCAGTGAGGTCCTGTACTGTTCATCTTTCAGTGCCTGGCTTGATTCACTCAACATAAAGTCTTCAAGATTCATCCATGTTATCATGTATGTTAGCACTTTATTCTTTCATACAGCTGAGTAATATTCTTTTGTATGCATGTACCACATTTTGTTTATCCAGTCATCTGTTGATGGGCACCTGAGTTGATTGCAGCTTTTCCTTTCTTGTGGCATCTTTGTTTGGCTTGGTATTAGGGTAATGTTATCATCATAAATGAGTTAGACAATGTTCCTTCTACTTCTATTTTTTTGGTAGAGCTTAGGCAGGATTAGTGTTAGCTCTTTCCAGAATGTTTGGTAGAATTCACCTGTGAAGCCATCTGGTCCTGGGCTCTTCTTACTTGGGAGGTTTTGGATGACTGGCTCTATCTCTTTACTTGTATTTGGGTGGTTGTGTTCATCAATTTCTTCCTTCATCAATGTATGATGCTTTTGAGATTCTAGGAATTTGTCCATTTCCTCTAAATTATCATTCTTGTTGGCATATAAATTTTCCAAGTATACTCTTATGATACTCTTTATTTTTGTGGGGTGACATCTCCATCCTCATTTCTTATTTTGTGTATTTGCATCCGCTCTCTCTTTTTCTTTCTTAGTCTGACTAAGGGTTTGTCAATTTTATTGATCTTCTCAAAGAACCAGCATTTGGTTTTGTTTATTTTGTCTAGTGCTTTCTCATTTTCTCTTTGATTTAGTTCTGCTGTAATCATTGTTATTTCCTTCTTTCTACATCCTTTGGAGTTAGTTTCTTGTTGTTTTTCCAGTTCCTGCAGGTGTGCATTTGGGTCTTCAAGTTTAGCTCTTTCTTCATTTTTGATATATGCATTTCTAGCTATGAATTTTAATCTCAGTACAGTTTTGGCTGCATCCCATAGGTTTTGATATGTTGTGTTGTCATTTTCATTCATTTCAAGGTAGTTTGATTTCTTTTGAAATTTCCTCCTTGATCCACTGTTTGTCTAAGAGTGTGCTGTTTAACTTCCATATCTTTGTGCCTAATCTGGTTCCTGGTCCTTAGTGATTTCCAATTTCATTCCATTGTGGTCAGAAAAGTTACTTTGTGCAATTTCAATCTTTCTTAAACCATTGAGAATTGTTCTGTGTCATAACATGAGGTCTGCATTAGAGTATGATCCATGTCCACTAGAGAAGAATGCATATCCCATTGTATTTGGGTGTAGCATTCTCTATACGTCTATTAGGTCCTGATCTTGTAATGTATTATTCAGAGTCTTTGTTTATTTATTGATTCTCTGTCAAAATGTTCTGTCTAATGGTGATAATGCTGTATTAAAGTCCCCCACTATAATTGTAGAGGCATCTATGTCTCCACTTATTCTTTCCAGGGTTTTCCTCATGTGTTTTGAGGTGCCCTGATTAGGCACATAAATGTTTATGATTGTTCTTTCTTCTTAAAACATTATCACTTTTACTAATATATAATGTCATCTTTGTCTCTTACAACAGTTTTGTATTTAAAGCCTATTTTGTCCAATGTTTGTTAAGCTTTTCCCACCCTTTTTTGGTTATTGTTTGTTTGTAAAATTGTTTTCCAGCCATTCACTGTCAGCTACCTTGAACCCTTGGGTTTAAGGTGGGTTTCTTGTAGACAACATATAGATGGGTCATATTTCTTTATCCATTCTGTCAATTTGCATCTCTTGACCAGTGAGTTTAATCCATTAATAATCAGTGCTATTACTCTCAAGGAATTACTTACATTAGCCATATTTTCTTTGGGTTTATGTATGTGATATATTATTTTTATTTCTCTTTTTGTCTTTTAAGTTGTTCTTACACACTTCTGCAACTCTCTCACTCTCTCCTTTTTATCTTGATGGGTTTATTCAGTTGATTAGTTTCTCTCTTTACTCTAGGGTTTTGTTTAATTGCTGTCTGTGTGTGTGTGTTAAGTTTTCTCTTTGACACTTTGTTCTTCTTATTTCATTTTGTTTCTGTTGTCTATGTTCCTTGTTTTGGTTTCTTTGTGTCTCTGACCCTCATTCTTCTGGGAGTTGGTAAGCAGTGTCTTGTTTTGCTGTACCCCAAAGCAGGTCCCCATGGCAGCCTCTGGCTTTTTCTTTGTTTTTTTAGTGAGAGCTAAGATTTATATGTCTAATACCATGCTGTTTTTACCACTGTAGCTTGATAATATGATTAAAAGTCTGGAAGTGAGAGTTGTCCAACTTTGCTTTTCCTTTTTAAGATGTTTCTGGTTATTCAGGACCCCTTACCTTTCCAAATGAATTTGATAATTGAGTTTTACATTTGTTTAAAAAAGGATTTTTTATTGAGATGGCATTGACTCTGTATATGAATTTGGGTGGAATTGACATCTTAATGATACTTAGCTTCCATGAGTATGGAATATGCTTGCAATTATTTAGGCCTTTTAAAATTTCTTTTAACAATGCATTGTAGTTTTCCAAAGAAAAATGTTTTATATCCTTGGTTAAGTTTATTCCTAAGTATTTGATATTTTCAGTCTCTATTGTTAATGGAAATATTTTCCTGACTTCCTTCTCAGACTGAGCATTACTAATGAATAGAAACACTCCTGATTTATGCATATAGATTTTGTATCCTGACAGTCTACTGAAATTGTTTATTAGCTCTAGCATCTTTATTGTAAATTCTGCAAATTGCAAAAATTTTAATTCTTACTTTCTTTTATGAATGTAATTTATTTCTTTTTCTTGTCTGATTGCTCTTGCTAGAACCCTTAACACTACATTGAACAATGTGGTGAAAGTGGGCAAACTTTTCTTGTTCCTGATTTCAATGGGGAAAGCTTTCAGTCTTTCACCATTGAGTATAATGTTAGGTGGGAATTTTCATATACGGAATTTATCATGTCAAGAATATTTCCTTCAATTCTTATATTTTATAGTATTTTTATCAAGAAAGGATGTTGGAATTTGTCAAATGCCTTTTCTGCATCAATGGATGAGGTCATGTGATTTTTCTTCTTTGATTTTTTAATGTGGTGTATTACACTGATTGATTTTTTTGTGTTTATCAACACTTGCATGCCTGATATAAAACCCACTTGATCATGATGAATAATTTTCTTAATGTGTTGGATTCAATTAGCAAGTCTTTTGTAGGGGGTTTTTGCATCCCTATTCATTAGGGAAATGGGTCTGAAATTTTCTTTTTTCATATCTGTACCTGTTTTTGGTATTAGGTTATATTGGTTTCATAGAATGAGTTTGGTAGCATTCCTTCCTGTTGAAATTTTGGAAGAGCTTGACTAAGATTCATATTAAATTTTCTTTGAATGCTTGGTAGAATTTACCTGTGAAACTATCTTGTCCCAGGCTTTTCATTTTGAGGAGTTGTTTGATGACTCCTTGGTTTGATGAACTTGTTCAGGTCTTAATTTTCTTCTAAAAAAATAAAGATTGGGTGTTTTTTTAGGAATGTGTCTATTACATCTAAGTTGTCTAATTTGGGGGCATGTGGTTGTTTGCATTATCCTCTAATCATCTTTTTATTTCTGTGTGGTCTGTGGTAATGGCCCCCTCTCATTTCTAATTTTATTGTCTTCTTTTATTTTCTTTGCCAGTCTAGAAAAGGGTTGCTGATTTTATCGATCCTTTCAAAGATCAAAATGTGGTTATATAAATTATCTTATTCATTTTTTACTCTCAATTTCATTTACTCCTTTTCTAATGATTGCTTTTTCTTTCCTTCTGCTTGCTTTGGGATTATTTTTCTTTTATTTTTCTCATTTTTCTTGGTGTTCAGAAAGGTCTTTGATTTTAGTTCATTATTCTTTTCTAATATAGGTACTTAGGGCTATAAATACCTTTCTCTCAGGACTGTCTTCATTGCATCCCATAGATTTGGATATGTTGTTTTCTCATTTTCAGTCACCTTGAGAGATACTGAATTCTCTTGCAATTTCTCCTTTGACCCACCAATTGCTTAAGAGTGTGTTGTTTTTTTCCATATATTTGAGTAATTTCCAGTTCTCTCCCTGTTATTGATTTCCAGTTTCATTTCATTATGGTCAGAGAAAGTTATTTGTTAATTTTAATCTTTTTTAAATTTATTGAGACATTTTGTGACACAACATATGGTCCACCCTGGAGAATGATTCATGAGGATTTGAGATGCTTGTATATCCTGCTGTATGGGGTGCAATGTTCTTTTATATATCTATTACATCTAGTTCATTCATCAAAATTCATCTCCTTGAATTGATTGGATTTGTTTGAACATCACTGATTAATTGTTTATAATTCTGAGTCCCCTTGAAGTTTCCAGTTTTTCCTTTGTCTCGGACATATATTCCTGTTTCTTATAATGTCCTGTAATATTTTTGCTGATTTCTAGACACCTAATTATCTTTTTGAGTTGACATTAATAATCACTTTCTCTTTTTTCCTAAGGCTTTATTGTTTATTGGTTTTCTGTTAAAACTCTTCTTTGACACTTGGTTCAACTGATTTTAGACATTTAAAATTACCATTGTTAACTGACCAGATTTTCCAGCTCTTCTTCATCTTTCCTTGTCCTGGATATGTATTGCCATACATACATATTTGTAGAACCATTTTTTAAAATTGCAGTATCTGTGCAATTATTTTACCCCCAGGAGACACTTATCCTTAGCTATTTCTGGAAGCTTCCTAATCTCTCTTATGTTCTGATACACTCTGGATGGGAATCTATTAATAAGAATTTTCAGAAAATGACACCTGGGTTACTTTCATCAGAAATAACATAGGGTATAATAACTTAAAATCAGAGTTGTATCTTTCTTTACAGTCATATAATACAAACAAAATTCTCTTCAATGCTTTTTTATATTAGATAACTTGAAAGTTTACAAAACACTCATTCATACCATACAGGATGCCCATACATCATCCTACATCCAACACCTTACATTTTTGTGACATATTTGTTACAAATGATGGACATCAACATAATATTAATGCTATCTTTATATAGTTTAGTATTTTGTGTACTTTCCCAAGCCTTCCTATTATTAATACCATGTATTTGCATTGTGTATTTCTTAAAGTTCATGAGAGAATATTCTCATATTTGTACTGTTAGCCACAGTTATCATACACCATGGGGTACATTATTTTATATGTTCCACTTCCTTGTAAAATCCATCCAAAGTGTATACTCAGTGGCTCTCAATTTTATCACAGAGTTGTGCTGAAACCTCAGTCAATTTTAGAAAGGTGTCATAACTCCAAGACAATAAAACCATACCCTTCTATAATCTCCTATTGTTGACCCATTGCATTTATATTACACCTTCTTTGCCTTTGCTGCAAATATATTACAATATTACTGTTAACTATATTCTATAAATGACATTAGTTGTATTTTCCAATATATCACCATATTCTTAACACCTTACAATAGGGGAACATTCTTGCATTTGTACAATGCAAGAATTAGCTACAATTCTCATCCATCACCATATAATTATATTGTGCAGTCCCTAGATTATCTTCCAGCTTTCTTTCAATTGATATCAACCTCCTAAACCACCCCTTTAATCCACAGTCACATTTTAAGGCAATACTTTTGATAAGTGTACTAGGTTATGCCCCAACAATTTTTACTTGCTTTCTTTTAAAAACCTATTCTGAAATATGTCATATTTTTCTTTAATTTAGTAGCAAATAGGCAAGATATTTTGTATTTTTTGTTGTTGATTATTTTAAACGTTATATGACTTTCCTTCATACCTTAATGTTAGCCCAAACAAGTAGAAAAATATTTTATTGGGATTTGCACAATATTAGGGATATATTATAATGCAAATGGCATAAACATATTATGACATAAAAATAAAAATGTATTGAGTCACAAGTGATCTATGAAACTTTTTTGAATAGCTGTCTTTTGTTAACTTCAAAACATAAAAATGCTAATAGTATTGATAATAAACACTATTTCAAATTTAACTAATCTCTAATGCATTGTCATGGATTCCTTACCAATCAAGTGTTGAGTGTAAAACTGGCCTCTCTGGAGGGTGAAATCTCTGTTCTTCCAGGTTTCCTGAAAGTGTGTCACATATGTTTGTTTCAAAGGGAATAACCATGTGTTCAAAGAATCTAGAAGCAGAATTATTCTTCTAATTAAGTGTAAATATAAATCTCCCTGAGAAGAGACTCCATAAATTTTATTCAGTGAAAAAAGGGGCAGAATCACAGATTTTGTACAGTCTCTAAATTGTACAAAATAAATATTCATGTTACTGAAGATAAATGTGATTAACATTTGTCAGGTGTATTTGAATTATAAAATTTATGTTTTTACTTAAAATAGTTAAACAAAATTCACTTAAGCATCTGTGATATGTCTCAAAATGTTTAGCATACTTTATTTCTGCTTCATATTATAAATTGTTATTCATTCAGTGTCTGAATGTTACTGATTCTAGTTTGAGTATAGTTGATAGGTTTTAAAAATGGTAAATGATTAAATGTATGTGATATATTGGTTGTACTAAGAATGGAAAATATAATGTTACAGAAATGAACAAGACATTATAGCACAAGAACTAAGAATGAAATATTACTTTAATTGGATTTTAAAGAATAGCTAAGGATAGGCAACAGTAAGCTAGTAAAGCATTTCTGAGAAATTAGTCCACATGAACAAAATCGTTTCACTGGTGATATTGAGTGAAGTTTTTACTATGAACATATTTTATATTATTTAATGGATATGAGAAATAGATATGATGTATGTAGAATTTGAATATTCTGTTAGATTTCAAGTGTTTAAAAATTCAGGAGGAAAAATAATCCTACTCATTTTGTTTTTTTAAATCTTCATGTTAAAATTGTAATGTAAAATTTTTAAATATCACGGAGTTAATAAGGAGAATAGGAAAAAAATCAATGATCTCTCTTTCTTCTCTCTCTCTCTTTCTCTCTCTCTCTCTCTCTCTCTCTCTCTATCTCTCTCTCTCTCTCTCTCTCGCCAAAGGTTATGCATTTTTACATCCTCATGTACTCCAATGTAGATATATAATAGCTTTAGCTTAGGGAAATGACAGTTTCTAAGGACAAAAGTAGAAAAGTTCAATGTGAAATGATGGAGGAGAGAAATAGGCTTCTAAGTGTCAATTACAATGAATAGCTGGAACTTAGGGTATGTCTAATATGCAGTCTTTAGGTCAATAGCTTCAACTTAAACACCAATTATTGTATATTATATTTAATAAAATGAACTTAGGGTATGTCTAATATGCAGTCTTTAGGTCAATAGCTTCAACTTAAACACCAATTATTGTATATTATATTTAATAAAATTTTATACTTTAAGAACTTTAACTTGATGAAAATAAGATTGATAGAGGAAACATGCATAATTGAAAGTTTATTGTAGAAGAACAATTTACAAAAATATTTTGCAACATATTAGAATTTCATATGAGTATACTTATAGAAGTAAAAGGAAATTATGATGATGACTATTGTACACATATAATGTTAGACAAATTGTATACTATTTTTATTACAAATATATTATATAAATCAGCTGTTAGTAAGAACACAAATTCTAACATTCTTATAGTTATTATCTCTTCTATCTTATATTTTCCACATAAAAATTAAATAATTGTGAAATCATGCCTCTTCAGATAGCTAGTTTTAGAGTTGAAAGTATACTTAAAAATGAAACAAGATTTATTTTTAATTTTAAATAATTCAAGGCAAGCACATGTAAATAGTTGTGATTAAAACTATATTGACTATGGAAATTTCAGTAAAATCTTTAATAACATGTAGGCAAGATATCTGGACAGAAAATAGTTCTTCATCAAATATTAGAAATTATGCCTGACTGCATAATTATGCCTACAAAATTGTGTGGAAGAGAGTGTAAAATTCAATGTAAACTGTGAACCATGCTTAGTGTCAATGCTCCAAAATATGTTCATCAATTGTAACAAATATGCATCACTATTGAAGGATTTTGTTAGTGTAGGAAAATGTGGGAGGAGTTGGGAGCAGAGCATATGGGAATCACTTATAATTTTTATATAACATTTATGTAATCTAAGTATCTTTTAAAAAAATAAAACATATATTTTAAAAATTAGTTTACGCATAAGAAGAGTCTGCATAGTTATGCATAGAGCTGCAGTAGGATTAGGAGACCAAGGATTGTGAATAAAGATTTCTACTGGCATTTTTTTTTCATTTATTTCAATATAATATCATATTCATGTATCTAGCTACCATTGATTTTTAAAAAATTTATTAAAGTATATCACTCATACATGAACATACATGAACAATAATTGTATAGTAAAAGCTGTGAACTTATAACATCATACAGGGCTCTCATACCTCACCCTACCACCAATACCTTGCATTGTTGTGAAACATTTTTAACTAATGATTAAAGAGCATCCTCAAAATATTACTAATAACCAAAGTATTTTCCCACAAACCACCCTTTTATTATTATTTTATATCATTTATACATGAACATACATAAACAATAAGTGTATAGTAAAAGTTGTGAACTTACAAAACAAACATTCGTAACATCATACAGGGGTTCCATAAATCAATTCTCCACCAACACCCTGCATTGTTGTGAGACATTTGTTACAAATTATGAAAGACTATCGTCAAACCTTACTACTTATTATAGTCTCCATCTTACATTTGGTGTATTTTTCCCCCAACCTGCCCTATTATTATTTTTTAAATATATTTTATGACAGAAGTTGTAAACTTACAAAGCAATCATGCACATGTGCAGAATTCTCAAACAACACTCTTCTCTCAACACACCAGACCCTGGTGGAATATTTTTTACAGATTATGAGATAATATTACCTGAATATTACCAGGTCCACAGCGTATACTTGGCACACATCTTCCACACTCACCCATCATCAACACAGCACATCTCTGGCATAGATGAAAGAATATTACATTATCACTGCTAACCACACTGCGTAGGTCACTCTGGCTGCATTTTTCCCATGCTTCTCCACACTTCCACCACCCTGCAATAGTGAAGTACATGTGCTCTAGCTCACAAAGTACAGTCTTGCATCTGTACCATCAACCACCATTCTCATCCACTTCTGGGTCCACTGCGCCATCCAGTCCCTAGACTTCTCCAGCTCTCTGTCAATTGGCATCTACATCCCCAGACCACCGTACTCAGCCACACCTCCATTTATAAACCGGCTGCCACTCCTACAATATGCCACCATCAACTCCATACATTTCCACACTTTTACAGTAGAGCTAATCAAAAACTCTACATACATTAAATATCAGTAGTCCATCTCAGTCCTCTTATCTCCTTTAAGAATCCATTACCTACCACCAGGTCTTGAAGATATTTTCCTATATTTTTTTCTAGAAGCTTTATGGTTCTTGCTTTTATATTTAGGTATTTGATTCATATTGAGTTAATTTTTGTATAGGGTGTGAGAAAGGGGTCCTCTTTCTTTTGCTATGGGTATCCAATTTTCTCAGCAACATTTTTTGAATGGATTATTCTGCCAGAGCTGGATGGGTTTGACAGGCTAGTTAAAAATCATTTGACAATAGATGTGAGGGTCTGTTTTTTACCATCAATTTAGTTCCATTGGTCTATGTGTCTGCCTTTATGCCAGAACCATGTTGTTTTTATCACTGTAGCTAGGCAATATAACTTAAAGTCTGGAAATGAGAGTCTTCCAACTTTGCTTTTCCTTTTTAAGATGTTTCTGGCTATTAAGGACACTGAACCCTTCCAAATAAATTTGATCATCATGTTTTCCACTTATTTAAAAAATGCTGGTGGAATTTCTATGGAGATTGCATTGAATCTGTATATTGATTTGAGTAGAAATTGACATCTTAATGATATTTAGCCTTTCAATCTGTGAGCATAGAATGTTCTTTCAATTACTTAGGCCTTTTTAAAATTTCTTTGATCAATGACTTGTAGTTTTCTGAAAACAAGTGCTTTAAATCATTGGTTAAGTTTATTCCTGAATATTTGGGTTTTATTTGTCATATTTTATTTTCACCACTCCTTTGACACTTTTAGTTACTTTCATTGATATCTTCATTTCTAGACTCACTTCCATGCCTCTGTCTCCTGTCTTTTCTTTTCAGGTGGTAGCAAAGCCTTTAGTATTTCCTGCAAAGCAGGTCTCTTGGTTATAAACTCTCTCAGTTTCTGTTTATCTGTGAATATTCTAAACTTGCCCTCATTTTTGAAAGTGAATCTTGCTGAACATATGATTCTTGGCTGAAAGTTTTTCTCTTGCAGTATCTTAAGTATATCATACCGCTGTCTTCTTGCCTCCATGGTTTCTGGTAAGAAATCAGTACTTAATCTTATTGGGTATCTCTTATATATTATGCATTGTTTTTCTCTTGCTGCTCTCAGACTTCTCTCTTTGTCTTAGGCATTTGACATACTGTTTAGTATGTGTCTCAGAGTTGGTCTATTAGGATTTTTTCAGATGGAAGTATATCCTGCTTATTGCACATGGATATCTATGTCCTTCAATAGGGTTAGGAAATTTTCTACCATTATTTCTTCAAATATTCCTTCTACCTCCTTTCCCTTCTCTTTTCCTTCTGGGACCCCAAATGACACATATGTTTGCATGTCTCTTGCTGTCCTTAATTCCATGAGATCTTGTTAAAGTTTTTCCAATTTATTCTTCATCTGTTCCTATTTATGTTGACTTTCTGAAACCATTTCTTCAAGCACACAAATCCTTTCTTCTGCCTCCTCAAATCTGCTATCATATGATTCCAGTGTATTTTTTATTTCATTTTTGCACCTTTCATTCCCATAAGATCTGCTATTTTTCTCTATATAGTTTCAAATTCTTCTTTGTGCTCTTCCAATGACTTCTTTTTTTAAAATATATATTTTGAAAGATGATTAGATTACATAAATGTTACACAAAAATTACAAGAATACCCATGTTCCCCACCTCCCACACCTCCCATAACATCCCACATAAACATCTTTCATTAGTGTGGTACATCACTTGCAATGGATATACACATCCTGAGGCTTTGCCATTAAGCATGGACCATAGTTCACATTGTACACCACACTCTCTCCCACACAGTTCTGCATGTTATATCCTGATGTAAAATGGCCTATATCTGTCATAATGTCACTCAGGATAATTCCCAAGTCCCAAAAAATCCCCTGTATTACAACTGCTTTTCCCTTCCCTGCCCCAGAAGTGTCCAGTGGCCACTGGCAACACCTCACAGTTGTAATTTCTTCCATTACTTAAATCACAATATGTCTACAACAGAATACCAGTGATTCCACTCTAGTCCATAGCCCTTCCCCCAATCCTGAGGAATTTTGGATGCTGATGTCCACTTCACCTCCAAGTGAGAGGGGACTTATATCCCATGGATATGGTGGATGGGATTATCCTGCCTGCAGCTACAGACTCTTGTCATTCACTGGGATGACCGTTGTCCATCATCATCTCCTCATCAGATTACTAAGGTGAGTCCATTGAGCTGTAGAGTAGGAGTTGCAGCTCCACCGAGATCCAGGCACATCTGGAACATGGGCAGGCCAAAGGCTCCAGTCTCTGGATAATTGGAAAATCTACTTGGGCAACTGTAGTCATCTTGGACCTGCACTGCATGGATTGCTGCCCACACCTGCAGCTGCATCCCCAGCCCAGGCAGGGTAGAAAGGGGTGTGAAGCTTCATCAGACTCTCTGGGCAACTACAGTCTAGGCCTGCATGAGTTGGATTATTACACACAGTTGTGGCTCTGTCCTAACTCGTGGCAAAGGAGAATGTTGGGAGAAGCTTCACTGGTCCTTAGGGAAATGAGGGTAGCTTGACCTCTACAGCTTATAGCACAAACTACATCCTTGGCTCCTACAACCAGCAAAGGAGAAGGGCAGGAAGTCCTAAACTAAAGAGAAAAACTGCACCCAGAATAAAACCTCTACAAAGCCAGATGCCAAGACACCAACAAAAAACTACAGTCCACATCAAGAAACAGGAAGATCTGGCCCAGTTAAAGGAACAAGATAAGTCTCCAGATGACATAAAGTGGTTAAGACAACTAATCCTAGATGTTCAAACAAATATCCTTAATAAATTCAATGAGATGATTAAAGAAATTAAGGATATTAGAAGACATTGGATGAACACAAAGAAGAATTTGAAAGTATATATAGAAAAATAGCAGATCATATGGGAACGAAAGTTGCAAAAATGAAATAAAAATACACTGGAATCATATAATAGCAGATTTGAGGAGGCAAAAGAAAGGATTAGTGAGCTTGAAGAAATTCATGGGAGGAAGTTCGTCTGAATATACATGAAAGATATATAAAATTGTCCAAATGTCAAGAAGTGGGGCATGGTTACAGTGGGTGGACAATCACGCAATAAATGAGGAAATATTGAATTCCCAGTCTGAAGAGCTCTGTCATATTCTCCAAGGGAGCAGCAGTAGTCCCCCAAGTGCAGGGGCAGTGTCTGGCAAAGAAGGATGGTACACTAATAGGTTCTTGTTATTGATGACTAGCCTTAGGAGACTTTGCTCTTGTAATTGAAACTTAGCCTATTGTTACGGGGTGCCTAAGGGTTGCCACCTGAGGGCCTCCTTGTTGCTCAAATGTGGCCTCTCTCTAAGCCAAACTCAGCATATGAATGCATTACCTTCCCCCCAGCATGGGACATGAATCCCGGGGATGAGCTTCCTTGGCAATGAGGGATTAACACCAAGTACCAACTGGTGATAAAACTGGAAAAAGACCTTGAATAAAAGGGGGAAAAGGTAAAGACAAATGAATTCATATGGCTAAGAGATTTCAAAGAGAGTTGGGAGGTCGTCCTGGAAGTAACGCTTATGCACACCTCAGTAAGATCTCATAGAACACCAAAGTGGATATCACCCCACACAGAGGGTCTCCTGAGGGCTGTGGAGACACCCAGTCTTATATAAGGGGGGATAGCTCCAGAGATTGATGCCTTATCAGTGGGCTATACTTTGGAATATGTGCTCCTGAGAGTGACAGTGTAGGACTCAAATAACTCCTCCCTACACATGATCCATCAGTCTCTTCTGTTCAAACCTATATGTGGTGCTGGAGTTTCTAGGTGTAATTCCAGAGACTGTGCTAGTTTAATGAACCTGCAGTTACCTGCATAGGATGGTGTAGAGCCCATCAACTTTCTCCCTGCTAGATGTGGGGCTGAAGTCTAGGCTAAGGTTACAGGCCAATCTATGTGAAAGAAACCAGTCCCATCACAGTGATTTTCAGTTAGTCCGGCTTCCCCTCATGCTGGGGGTGGAGTCAAAAGGGCAGCTACTGGCCTCCTTCTGACTCAGACAGGCTCAAACTTTAGGTGTTCTTAGGATTATATATTAGCCATCCGAATTTACTAATCAGTAGCTGAAATCAGTAGCCAACTGTCTCTTCCTCCCCTGTTTTTGAGAAATGGAGCTTCCATTTCCTTCCACAGAATGTCTCCTATGATGGCTTACACTTCCAAACTAGAATGATCAATGGCTTCCATGGCATGGCTTGTAATTTCCCAGAGAGTCTGGCACAGCTCCCCCCAGCTTCCTTCCTGCCTGAGGTGGGCCTGCGGCTTAGGCTACAGTGGCAATCTGATCTAGATGGAAAAAAGCCAGTCCCTACTAGCACTGTGATTTTTAGTCAGCCTCGCTTCCCCTTATGTCAGGTGCAGAGTTAAGATGGCGGGCTACTGGCCTCTTTCTGACTTGGACAGGTTCAAACTTGAGCTGCTCTTAGGATGATACTTTAGCCCGCTGCATTTACTAATCAGTTGCTGAAGTTGGTGCAAAACCATCTCTTCCTCCCCTGTTTTGGGAAGAGGAGCTTTCAATTCCAGCTGTGGAATAGCTCCCAAGGCAGTTTCTGCCTTCAGTGGAGGATGGGCACTAGCCTCCATGGCATGGAGTGCTCTACTTACGAATCTTCTCTGCAGATCGGCAGTTTCCTCCTTCTGTTCTTTCAAAGTTGTTGCAGGATGCACTTCTGGTCTTTTGGAGCCCCCAAACATGTGCTCTACATTGCTCTGGGTGATCACCAACTGCCCCATTACAGGAGCTGATTCTGAGAGCTCTTTGCCACCATCTTGCTGGTTTAGCTGCCATTGATTTTTTTTTTTACTGGCATTTTTGTATTTAAAATATTGAAATGTCCACCAAATATAATGGGGTATACTGGGTGGGAGATGCTTGTAATGTGGGAAACTCTTTGTAATAGCTTCACAATTTTTCTGTATAATAATACTGTTCAAAAATAAAGGTCATTAAAAATTAAAAATATGAGGCTGTGGAAGAACATGGCCAACAAGTTAGGCATATAACTCTTGGATCTCACTAAAACAACAAAGAAAAAGCCAGAGGCTGCTTTGGGGACCTTCTTTGGGGCACAGCAAACCAGGACACTGCTTATAACTCCCAGAAGAGTGAGGGTAAGAGACACAAAAAAGCCAAAACAAGTAATGGTAACATAGACAACAGCAACAAAATAGAATAAGAAAAGGAAAGTGTTAAAGAGAAAACTTACCACAAACACACAAACAGCAATTAAATAAAATCCTTCAGTAAAGAGAGAAGCTAATCAACTGAATAAACCCATCAAGATAAAAAGATGACCAGACAGCAACAAAAATTTATAAACCATACTAAGAAACAGGAAGACATGGCCCAGTCCATTGAATAAACTAAAAACCAAGAAGAGATGCAGAACATTGAACAACTAATCAAAGCTGTCCAAACAAATATCATGGATCACATTAATGAAGTGAAGGAAGAGATTAAGGATATTATGAAGACACTGGGAAAACATAGTGAATAAATTGTAAACATACATAAAAAGATTATGGATATGATGGTGATGAATGACATAATCCAAGAAATCAAAAATACACTGGGCAGACAGGTGGTAAGATGGTATCAGTTTAAGTGGGCACTCACCACCTCTCTTGCAAAAAACAGTTGTGTGGGGACATGATCCTGCCTGAGTGGCCTGTTCTTGGAGTGCACAGGGCGGGAGCCTTTGGGGCATCAATCTGGAGGAAGCTGGACAAAGAGATAAATTGCTCAAGATAAAACCATGTGTTTTTAGCCCCGTGGCTGGAAACTACAGATGGCTAAGCCCCACCCTCAATGCAAAAAGCCACTGTGAACCCCGACTCAGGCTGGCCACCCAGGAGGAGGGAGCATTCTCTGAAGAGTAGGAGGGTTTTGACAAAGGGTGGAGAGGTGTTTCCTTTCTGTGGGTTTGGTTGCCTGGACCCCTTTGAGCTTTGGGGAACATACCAGCCAGCTCAAGGTGGAACTAGGAAGAGGGGAGAGGCAAATCTGCTGTGGTAGCCTGATTTACCTAACCACCCTGGGATAGAGAAACTTGGCCTGTGAGAGGGCAGAATCAGGCAATTGACTAGTCCCATGCTGAAAACTATCAAAATTTCAACTTCCCTAAGGGAGGCAGGCAGTAGGAGGTGCTTATTAAGCTTGCAAGAGCCTATTCAGGGTCCCCTAGGAAGAGGGGGTAGTCTCGAAAAGGGTTGAGAGTCATTTCTCTGTGATGAATTCCTTCACCAGGGTCCCATTTGAACTTCAAAAGGGAACTCAGCCTTCCCTGAAGAGGAGAGGAGAGATCTGCTCACACAGCCTGTTGAGTACTGCTGCCCTGGAGAATCAAACTTGCCCTAAGGAAAGGGATTGGATAGCTTTCTGAAGAGCTAACAGACCCAAGGAGAAATTTTAACGCAGTAAAGGAATTTCCACCTTGAATATTTGTAGTACCTAGTTCAACTCCCAACTCCTCTTAGAGTAGTGATTCACCAGGATATCAAACATCCAGTTGATACTTTAGTACAGGGAAAACATAGACATTATTTTTGTACCAGCTTCTCTTGGGTCCCTTATTTTTCCTAAAAAAAAAAAAAGGTTACTTTAAAAATTTTAATTTAATTTACTCACTAAATCCTGCTTCAAAACCTGCAGAGAACAAGCCTGCATGGTAATTGACTGATGACCACCAGCAGCCTGCAACGCACCACAGAAGCCTAAGAAGGAACACTGTTATTTCTTAGTTTTTGTTTCACTGCTTCCTTGTGTGTTTGTTCTGTTTTCTTGGTTTCTTGTTTTTGTTATTCTTTCTCCTCCCCTCCTTTTTTAAATTAGGTGCTGCTGGCTTGTTTCTTCTTTGCTGTACTTCCTCTTCAATGATTTCCCATTTTCTGTGTACACTGATTTTGTTTACCAATGCTATCTCTTTTCCTTCCTTCATGTTTCTATCTTCCACTTTCTACCTTTCTTCTTACATTCCACCTTTCTTTATTTAGTCCTCAATTTATCTGGTTTTTATTTCTATCTTGTACATTCTGTTTTCTTTCTTTTAACTTTTTTCTTTCTGTCCTTTCTTTTCTCTTTCCTTCTCTGCTCATCATTCTGGCCTTTCAATTCATTCTATATATTTTTCTTTATTCAGTTTCCCATTTCATTTTAGGTATTTTTTTTATTCCTATTACTCTATACTGCTTACACGAGTTAGATATTCATTTTACTAAGTCTTATATGGTGTTTTCTAACTTTTACTAATATTATTACTAGTACCCTTTTTCTTTTCTCACCTTTTCTGCTTTCTCTGGCCCTAATTTTTTCCTTCAAGGAGCATCTAAAACAGCAAAAAAATAGAACAAGAAGAAAAAAGTGTCAAAGAGAAAACTTAACATACACAAACTTAAACAGCAGCTAAATAAAACTCTAGAGTAGAAAGATAAGCTAATCAACAGAATAAACCCATCAAAATAAAAAGACCAGACAGCAGCAAAAAAATTACAAACCATACTAAGAAACAGGAGGACATGGCCAGTACAAGAACAAATTAAAAACCAGGAAGAGATGCACAACAACTAATAACTAATCAAAGCTCTCCAAAGAAATATCATGGATTCACTTAAGGGAGTAAAGGAAAAGATTAAGCATATTAAGAACACACTAGGAGAACATACTGAGAAAATTGTAAACATACATAAAAAGATAACAGATATGATGGTGATGAATGGCACAATCCAAGAAATGAAAAAGACACTGGAATCACATAACAGCAAATTTGAACAGGCAGAGGAAAGAATTAGTGATGTGGAAGGCAGTACATCTGAAATCAAACAGATAGTAGAACAGAGAGATAAAAAGATGGAAAATAACTTAGCAGGGACTTAGAGATCTGAATGACAATACAAAATATGCAAATATATGCATTATAGGCATCCCAGAGGGAGAAGAGAAGGGAAAGGGGATGGAAGGAGTGTTGGAGGAAATAATGGCTGAAAACTCTCCAAACCTATTGAGTGACATGGATGTACATGTCCAGGAACCACAGCACACACCAAACAGTATAAATCCCAACAGGCCTACACCAAGACATATACTCATCACTTTGACCAGTGCTCAAGACAAAGAGAAAATACTGAAAGCAGCAAGAGAAAATATAGCCATCACATACAGGAGAAGCTCAATAAGATTAAGTGCTGCTTTCTCATTTGAAACCATAGAGGCAAGAAGGCAGTGATATGACATAGTTAAGGTACTAAAAGAAAAAAATTTCCAGCTAAGAATTTTCCATCAGGGAAAGCCAATGTTCAAAGGTGATGAAGAGTTCAAAAAATTCACAGATAAAGATATATTAAGAGAGTTTGCTAATAAGAAACATACTATTCAAGAAATATAACAGGGGATTCTGCAGGTTGAAAGGAAAAAACAGGAGAGAGAGAGTTTGAGGAGAGTGTAAGAATAACTAAAAAAAAGGCAAAAAGAGAAAGAAATACAACATATGACATACAAAAACCCAAAGAATATCTAGCTATTGTAAATAATTCCTTGAAATTAATAACACTGACTGTTAATGGATTAAAATCCCCAGTCAAGAGACAAACATTGGCAGAATGGATAAGGAAATATGACCCATCTATATGTTGTCTACAAGAATTTCCACCTTAGACCCAGGGATTCAGAAATTTAACAAATGTGTCACACTAATGAAAGATGTTGTCAGTGTGGGAAAGTTGGAGGGTGAAGGGGTGGGGCATATGGGAATACATTATATTTTTGCTGTAACAAATAATACATCAGAAATTGGAGTCTTTGAGTGAGTGTATCATAGACATATGTATATATATTGTTTAAAAGTATAAAACAAAAAGGACAAACACTCATTCTCTTTACATCCATCAAAGCTAACAAATTCATGAGCTCTTATGAATGTACCATTCATTATTGTGTAAAATATAGCCATTATCTCAAAAAGGAAAAACTAAATCCACAATACAGGGACATGAGCGAATGATATAAATTCATGGTTGAATGTGAAA